>CM035156.1:166861252-166935716 GCA_020205615.1 Panax quinquefolius
AAATCTTAGGCAATCAACCGATGCATTCAAGTGGAATTCGATATTCAAGTCTCGTTTGTTCAGATTGTTTAATAAAAACATTATGAATGTTTTGCTTTGATTTCATCAAATTTTGACATTTACTCCTAGCTTGGTTATGAGCACTATTAGGCTCTCCAACATGAATATCAAATCTCTCTTTCTTGTTCCATGTTGTGAAGTCGTTAGTACGAAAATAATCACCACCCGCTTGTTTTTCAATGTCCGACCTAAATAGATAGCAACATAAACAATATGCTGTATCAATAGATATGTTATACTCCAACCAATTTTCATATTCTTTAAACTAAGAAGGATTAAATCTCGTAAGTATCCCCCATTTTTGTATGTGAGAAGTTATGTTTGAGAGAGGATGACAATGACCCTTTAGCATGAATGCTCTTCTTACTTCATCTTGAATATTAGGATGATACTTTGATATTTTCTTTTTCACAATCAAATTCCGCTTGAAGATTTCCCAAATTTACTTTATCATCATCCTTTTACGATTTTATTAGAACATGATTCTTCAAATGCACAAGCTTTTTTAATACAAATTTGTCCATAGATACCTTGACTTATAGGATATTTCTGTTTAAAGATATTATGAACTTAATTACAATAAAAAAAAGTAATCTTGAGGTTTTCATTTAGATAATCTTTTCTGCGGTTTTCATTTCATGGAAATATAAACACTAATACATATAATATCTTGATATACACCAACTACATATAGGCACGAAAAGCCACACCTTATTTGCATATTTTAGATTGAAGAAAAACATAAAATTGTACTAATATTGAACAATAATTAATAAAATGACAAAAATTATGTAATCATTAATTGATTTCATTACTATTAGTACAATATTTTTGTTAGTGTTGGGTCATGATATTTTATGTACATTGGCCGGATCATTGGGTCGAACTCCTTGGTGGATCCATTGGGTTATCACAGTTGGATCCTGATGTTATTGGGTCTAGTCATTGGGCCAAATCATTTGGTTTATATTTGTTGGGTCTTAAAAGTCTTGGGCCGGATTGTTGGACCGACCCATTGGATGATAAATATCTTTACTTGGGCTTTGACCGGTGATGATGACAAAGATAATAGCTGACTGATATCTTACATCGCATTAATGAGGATTGGACAGTCGGCTAGCGGTGTATAAAGGATGGGATCGTGGGTAAACTACTGCAGTGGGTGATGTCGGGGTCGGTTCGATTGCGCAAAATCGGGAATGAAAGTATATGATAGCAAGAAGTCATCCGAGAACAGTAATGGCGATAATTTTATCTCTCTCAATACACTAGATATTTTATCCTCCATTGTTAACCTTGTGATCGCCAGTATGTACTGACTCTCACGCATGAACTATCCCCGGACGGTCGAAGCCGTCAAGCTTTCGGTGTTGATCGTGTTTATTGTGCAGGATCAGAGCGTCTTACGTGATTGGGACGTGGAAGGAGATCTTGGCGTTACCATTTGCGCTAGAAGGAGGGCTGTGTTCTAGTGCTTTTGAGTTTTTAATCACAAGTTTTCAGTTGTTCTACGTCGAAAGATGTTGAGGAGTAGAACTATTACACCTGAGGGACAGTCGATGGCTGTAAGCTCTTCCATACAACGTATTTCTATCAGGGATCATCTGGGTCCCTCAAAGAGTGCTCACGATAGCACGGCTTCCAAACACGATTCAGGGGGTTCTCGTCCGAGAGCTCATGGTGAAGCCAGAAGGAGGTTAGTTTTTTTGCTGACAGGAGGCGTGATCATGGCCGAAAGCGAGTAGAAGGTACCCCGCCTAGAACTCGGCATCGAAGTGGTCGGATAATAAAGTCGCCAAGTCATGCGAAGATGGCGACGAAAGCGGATAAAACTTTGGAGGTTCTTCCCACGAGAGAGAAGATATAGCCGAAACGATGCTTCGGATGGCGAGTTGAAGGATGAAGCGTCCGATTATGTTCGATCTAAAAGACGTAGCAAGCCCAAGAGATGTACATCAAAGAGAGGAAGGAACACATGCACTCCGGTCATATGTCTCGTGACCAAAGAAGACCAAGCCGTCAGACTCTGAGGTATTGAAGAGAGATACCTCACCCTAGGGGTTCTCGGGGCTATGTCACAAGCAAATAAGGAAGCGACTCGAGAGGATATTCACCCGAGAATATAAAGAAGGCACTCACTGAAAGTGTTCTCTCCACAATGAAAGGCTCATCACCTAAGCGGATCTAGAAGCCGCACTCGAGAATCAAGAGGGCACACGATTACACCACCCTACGGATACTCATTGTCGAAGAAGCCCATTTAAAGCTCTAGGTTTGGAGTTCGGATGGAAAAGACCAGACTATTTAGAAGAAGCTTTGAGGAGATTCATGTCCAAATCAATGAAAAAGATGTTTGCCATTCTTTGATCGTTGAAAGGGCCAAAGAATGCTAAGACGTTCGGTGGACTTGAATCTAGTTCATTGGTAGTGGGAACGGTTTTGGTGCGTAAAGTTGGGGGTAAGCGATTACAGATTTACTATCTGCAAGCCATGTCCTTAGGGATCTTTGAAACCAGGATGAGAGTCAGTCCACAAAGCCGCTGCAGGTGTTTCAACAAAGAAGCGATGTACGCTCTTGAGGAGGTTCACGAAGGCATCTGTGGTAATCATTTGGTCTGCGAAGTCATTGGCCTACAAAAGTACTCCGCGAGGATATTATTATTAACTTTATAATTTTTCGTGAAGCTATAAAGTATGTGAAGAAATGTCGAAAAGTGTCATTTCAATAGTCCGATCTCACATCAACCACCGGAAGAGCTATATTCGATTTTATCTCCTATACCCTTTGTTGTGCGGGGGTAGATATCTTGGGTCCATTACCGTAAGCTAAAGGTCGTTTTGTGGGATCGAAGTTTGAAATATTCTTGAAAGAACTGGGGATTCAGTACAGAAAGACTTCGGTAGCTCACCTACAAATTTCATGGTCCCTACATAATTGTTATACCTTGCGTGGTAAATAAATTCCCGATGGTGCAAGGAGGTTCGGGTGGACTCGTTGACCATTCGATGGTAGCCTATTCGGCAGGTGGTCCTTATGAATTTGTCAGGCCCTTCGTGGTAGACAAACTTCATTGGTGTAAGGAGGTTCGGGTGGACTCGCTGACCATTCGATGGTAGCCTTATCGACAGGTAGTCCTTATGAATTTTTCAGGCCCTTCGTGGTAGGCAAACTTCATCGGTGTAAGGAGGTTCGGGTGGACTCAATGACCATTCGATGGTAGCCTTATCGGCGGGTGGTCTAATGAATTTGTCGGCCCCCTTCGTGGTAGGCAAACTTCATCCGGTGTAAGGAGGTTCGGGTGGACTCGTGACCATTCGATGGTAGCCTTATCGGCGGTGTGTCCTTATGGATTTGTTAGAACCCCGTGTGGTAAAAAAATTCCATGGTCCTTATAAACTTGTTATATCCTGCGTGGTAAACAAATTCCCGATGGTGCAAGGAGGATCGACTGGATTAACCTTTTACACGATCTATCTCACACTTCGGTAACGATAAGTATGCATTACTTTCTTACCTTATTTTGTTTAAGTGTTGAGTTCGGATTATGTTATTATTGATCTTAACTGTTATATGAATTGCTTGATTAACAATTTGAGTTCAGTTTAAAAGGAGCTTGTACATTTTTCAAGTTAATCAATGGTGAATTATTGACAAGAAATGTTCACACAGAAGTAATAAGGTATGAAGTTGATATTTCATTAATATTAGCTGTTCACAAAAAGTTAGAATTTTTACAGAAAGTTCTACAGCTAAAGGTAAAGGGGAGGTCATTTTCAGGCTTCTTCATTGTCATCATCGCCATCTGAAGAGTCTAGAAGAGATGGATCTACTTTGGCCGCGACAAGCTTTTTCTTGCCTTTACTTCGGCAGATTTTATATCCTTTGGCATACATATGGACGATCTCATCGTTCAGCTCGGCAGATTTTCTGTATCCTGCTTGGATCTCCTTACGAAGATCTTTGGTCAGTGGCGGACCCAAGTTCCTAAGGGCCCGAAGTTCTCGGAGTTCCTCTTCAAGCTTTTGACGATGTGCTAGATATCTTGCTTCTTTAGCGTGGATATTATTATTTTGCTTCGCCAAGCTCTGATTGGACTCGGCCAGATCTTCATTCTTCTTCGTCAAAATTTCATTCTTCTTAAGTAGGTCGACATTTATGTCTGTGATGACCCGATGTGTGGCCTTGGTTATCACCAGCTCTTTTTTGACCTTGTCGAGATCCTTCCGAAGGCATTCATTATTGAAGAGAGTAATGTCAAGGTTGCTTCTGTCTTTTGCCAATGCAGACTTCAGAATAGCGTTCTCCCTTCGGACGGCGTCTTCTTCGGCTTCGGCTTCGGCTTCTTTGTATTTGGGACGGAGGCGCTCGAAGATAGCGTTTGCCTGCAGATAACCAGTATTAGTCAATCAGTTCAAATTGATGGGCAGGGATGTAAATGGATAAGTCAAATATCAAATTCCTTTAGTCTGGTATTTCATTCCTTCGTCCATCAGGTCCATGATGGAACTATTGCCGAACCGATGATCATTAGTGTTGCGAACGCATGCTATTAGAGGTCGAAAAAGATTTTTTTATTGAATTACGGCGAGGGGGGGAAGCCACGACTTGAACTGAATCGAAGAAGAGATGGTTTTGTGGCGAAGGTGCAGGTTGTTTGGGAGGCGGTGGAATATTTGTTGTTGTATGTTAAATTTGGAGTGGGCTTTTCAATTGGACTTCGGTCTTAATTCATCTTGCTATTTGAGATTCACCAATCGAGCTTCTAGTCATTTTGTTATTTGGGTCCTTTATACTCTTTCACTAAATGATGCATTTAATAAAAGACGGGGGCAATGTTAGGTCATGATATTTTATGTACATTGGGTCGGATCATTAGGCCGAACTCCTTGGTGGATCCATTGGGTTACCACAGTTGGATCCTGGTGTTATTGGGTCTAGTCATTGGGCCAAATCATTTGGTTTATATCTGTTGGGTCTTAAAAGTCTTGGGCCGGATCGTTGGGCCGACCCATTGGATGATAAATATCTTCACTTGGGCTTTGACCGGTGATGATGACAAAGATAATGACTGATTGATATCTTACATCGCATTAATGAGGATTGACGATTGACCCGGTGATATACAAAAGGATGGGATCGACATGTAAGCTATCTGCGATTGGGTGGTGTCGAGGATTCTTGCACGTAAGCAGGGAATGAGAGTATATGATAGCAAGAAAGTCATCCAGGAACAGGTAACTGATAATTTTATCTCTCTCAATACATTAGATATTTTATCCTCCATTGTTAATCTTGTGATCGCTTGTAATGACTCTCACGCCTGAACTATCCTATCTCACTTAACCACCTATAGAGTTAAAGTGACATTTAAACACCACTTTTTGAGTTAAAGTGAAATCTTTTCCATTTTATGGGGCCAAAAGCAGCGTGAAAATGGCTATAATGGTCAAAAAAACAATAGTATATGTCCAAATACCCTCTTCTTCATCCTCCTTACATGCGAGAGAGAGAGAGAGAGACGAATGAGTAAAGAACGAATGAGTCTAGATCCGTACTCACTTCCAAAGTCCAGATCTGTTGGAATTGAATCGATTCACTTTCTTCCTTTTCCCATCTCTATTTTCATCGGAAAATCAAAACCAGAAAAAGAAGAATAAGATGTTTCTTCTCGATTGGTTCTATGGCGTGTTAGCCTCGCTCGGATTATGGCAAAAAGAGGCTAAGATCTTGTTTCTAGGGCTCGATAATGCCGGCAAAACTACTTTGCTTCACATGCTCAAAGACGAGGTATTTTTTTTAGATTTGTTTTATGTTTTAGGTATTTTTATTTTTCAACCGACACAACATCCGACGTCGAAGGAGCTGAGTATTGGGAAAATCAAGTTTAAAGCTTTTGATTTGGGAGGTCATCAGATTGTCCGCAGAGTCTGGAAGGATTACTATGCCAAGGTAGAAGAAAAAATGAGTGAATTTATTGCAAGTATTGAAGAAAAGTGGTTCTTTTAATGGGTTTTATGAAATTGAATTTGAAGGGAGTGGAATGAATGAAGACTGAAAAGAAGAGGTATAGAGAATGTGAAATTAAGAAATCATCGATCCAAAGACTTACCTCGAAAAGGAGATGGGACCGGGTTAGTTCTGGCGACCACACACAAAATTGAATTCTATCACTTTTGCGTTGTTGAGAGCATTCAATTCAATGAGATGAGATGAGATGGGATGAAAAAATTCAGGATCTGTGGCTGCAGGACTTGACATATAACTGGGGAAGATTTATTGAATATGATATGCAGCCTGTGTTTGCAATTGGAGCTGGCCAATTTGATCTTGCTCGTGGATGTTATGATTTGTAGCTCGTAGGAAAGTTCTGGCTTATTATATTGGTGCTCAAACATATGCCTTCAAGCGTGAAGACCGGTGACATCATATTGATGTATCTGTTGGACCGGTTTGGTGGTTACTAATGTTTTAGTACAACATGTTGAAAGTCTTGCATTGTTTGCAAGTGTGTGCATGCAGACTTAACAGGTTGCATAGTTTCTAATCTTATTTTAATATTTTGGAGTGTAGCATATCATGTAACAAGTGATGGCAAGCGGTGAAATTTGAGAAACAGGGGGATCAACAATCGCATACCAAATCAAATTTACATTCTAATATCATGGGCTTGTTTATTAAGAGGAGAAAGAGCCGGAATTAGAGACGTTGCTTAAGGTTGGCCATTTGTTGCTACATTACGGTTCTATCTCCTGATTTTTATCTCTCTGTCTTCTTCCCCAAATTTCTTTCTTAATTCTTCTCAAATCCTTATCTCTCTGGTTGCTCTGTTTTATAAGAGATATTTTATAAGAGATGTATGTTTCTTTCTATTTGCTCTTCTTTCCCTTGATGGACTGTAATTTATTGGACATTTCTATTTGATCCATTTTGCTATATGAAGATTGGCCAGTTTAGTTATTAAGGTATGGGTTTTGTGTTGATTTTGTTGAAGAGGTGATTTTTGTCAATATTTATTACAATACATTAAAATCTAGCTTTTGGGTAGCTTTAAAAAAAATTCCCTTGATTTCATCACCTCAATTTTAGATTTAGCTTCTGGATGCTTCTTACAGCTATATGATTCCTCGCTTCCTCATATTTTTCCTCGGGTTTTACGGGTTTGCATCAAAGGACCAAATTATGTTGGTGTCACTTTGATTTATGCCTTCTTATATTGTTACTTTAGCTAAGATGAGGAATTACGTGTATTTATATTTCCTCCACGCAAGTCGCTTCACGACCCGCCCCAAATCTACTGCACTAAATTTGGTAATGGTGGTACCAAACAGAGTAGTAGTCAAACAAGCAGTATGTATTTTAAAACTCAAAAAGTAAATGTGAGGGTAATTAAGTCTTTAACCAAATAAAATTTAACTCGCACCGCGTGTATACTACTCAGCGCTCAACATTCGAGGATCAAAATTTTGAAACATTACATTGGAAACCAGCCATGCGTGATGAGACGCTTCAAGTACCTGTAGTATAAAGGAGAGCATGCATATATATTAGACATTAATTATCTGCCATTTGTCTATCACTGAGCATCCATGAAATCTCGAGTTATGAGGATAAGGTGATAATTTGAATATATGATACTACAAAAATTCATATTATAAATAGCTTAGTTAATTAGTTGCCATACAGTATTGTATGGGTATTTTTTTTTACTGCTCATCTTCTTCCTTAAATAGATATCACCATATCTTCTAAAAAGTTAAGCAAAATTTGGATACAACTGCAACCGACGGAGAGGGATGGTGATTCAAAAAACCTTTACCAGGTAAGATAAAAGTTCCACATAATGATATATCAGTTTTATTTCTAAATGGTTTTCATAGTGTTTTCTTAGTATAATTTTGTTTAATTTTTGTTAAATATACGACTTTTATAAAGAGAGGAGTGACTTTATTTATTTATTTTATTATTATTATTATTATTATTATTATTATTATTTTGTTTCTCCATAAATTTAAGACTTGAGTGAAAATGTTCAGAAATTTGCAATTTAAAGTTATTAGAAATTCATTACAGTTCTTTAGTATTTATGTCCGCTTAGATTTAGTGTTTCTATATATAACAATGTTCTGGTAAATAAGTAGTAACTCTCTTTTTCTTGAAAATGCAAAGAATGAAAAATTTGGTAGTTAAACAACCAATGATTTATACTTCAATCTCGTTGTTGGTTTTCAAGTTTGTATATATATATATATATTATGTATTTATTTATTTTTCTTAATAAAGACACCTTGTGATTCAGTTTGTTGATTATTGGTTAGATCTTATCATTCCTTTGAAACTATTCTCTTATAGAAATTAATAATGGAGCGAGCTCGTGACACAAAATCAATCGGTATGGGAGGGATTGGCAAGGATAGGTTAGTAATCTCTGTTTCTGTTTTTATTATGTTCATCCTTTTATTTTTAATTTATTTTTGTTTATATATCATATATAAATGTGGGAATGTTCATTAGTTAAAGTTGGATGTGACCAACCAATTATTTCTGTGATCCAAAAATTAGAATTATTTTCATCCGTAGAATAGGAGTAGATTGCGTAGACCTGGAGGTTAGAAATAAGAATGACAAAAATATAGATGAAATGGCATACGTCTTTCGAACTGCATATGGAAGGGCTCAAGACCATCATTGGTACATTTTGGATTGAAGACTTGTAGCGATTGCATTTTTTTGCTGATAAATAAAATAGAATTTAATAAATAAATTTTATTTTATTTTATTAAGCTGTATGATGTGGTATACTTTAAATGTGCGATATAAATACGGGTGATTGTGTAATATATATATATATATATATATATATATATATATATATATATATATATATTATATTGTTTGAACAGACTGTTTAAAAATAAACGGAATAAGGGAAATAACTAGATAGTTGGGTATACAATTTAGTGTATACAATAAAAAAATATATAAAATAATTTATGAGTTTAAATTATTTTAATATAAGGAAAGTGAAGTACAAAATACTAATTAAAATATAAAGAATTTGGTATTATTGAGTTATGTTATTAACAAAACAAACAGGCCTTAGTGTTTGAACTGAGATATTAGAGCATGAGCTGGAGGCATTACCTTAAACCAAGAGCAGAGTCGGCATTAGACGTGTCACGCCATTATTTTAATAGGCATAAGACCAAGCGAAGCTAGGGAGGGTAATCCTGCTAAAAGCTCAGTTTTCTTCTACTCTTCCCTTCCCATACTCCGACCAGTGTTTTTCTTTCTAGTTATATCACACAACTCCAAGCTTTGCTCCAGTAAATTGCTCGGTTAATAAAAGGAAAAAGGAATAATAGTTGAAGCTTTGATTTTCATGTTAGCAGTGAAGTTTAAGATTAGCAGATAACAAGAAATCAAAGCAAGCAGAACAAAGGTATTACACCTTATTCTTATTATGTGTTTAATATAAAGATTCTGGTAAAGTGAATTAGCTAGTGGGGTTTCACAAATTGAAATGAAAACTGTGAGATCATGGTTACTATGATATGCATGGAAAGTATTATTATTTTGGTTTGCATAAGTTAAAATTAGGAAGTGCTTGCATTAAGTAAATAAACCAACTAGTTGCTTATTGTTGTTCTAACTGTTCAAGCAGGATGGGGCATTGAGCATTAGAACAGAACAGTTAGTTTTTTAAAAAAACTGTTACTTTAATAATTGCTTGAATCTTCATGTTTCGTTAATGTTTTGGACTGCTATTGTTTGATATATAGCTAGAGGAGTTTAGGTTGGGTTGAGGAGACATAAGGATGGTGATATGGATTTATGATGTAAACCAATGGTTGAGAAATTTGTAACTTAAAACTATGCCCATCACATGTTCAATAAAAGTTCTAAAAGAACTTTTTGGTTAAAAACTAAATATTAGAACCAACTAAAGCATGGGCCTGGTTTAGTTAACACATCTAATAATAATTAGAGAGTTTAAGCTTACTAGCTTATAACGAAATTCAATTTCTAGCCAAAACGAAAGATTTGAAATTCAATGTTTTAAGCTACTTTTACCAACGGCTTTGGGGAACTTATTGAAACTAAAATAGAGATTTTATAATTTCTAAAAATATTTCCATAAGCTGTGTGCAATATATCTCATAATGGATATAATTGATCGTAACGGTTAGAAGTAAGAAATTAGGAAAGTAGCTATGTTGAGCACAGGGTGGCTGCTTGTGGTAGCAGTAACAACAGTGGTAGCAACAACATGAGCTTTTCTGAGCTCTTAGTTGTCAAGCTAAATACCTTTTTTGGTTTTGGCTCACATAGGCTAATGTTTTGGGTTTATATAGGTTATATGTTGCTATCATAAGGAACAAAATCTTGCTTGGTGAAGTGTAAGGCTATCGCCACAGCAAGATGGGTAGAATAGAGTATAGAATTGCTTTTGTCTTTGGCAATGACATGATTCTAAAATAGATAGCGATATGTAATTGTTATAGCAGTTTGGGTAAACTAATTCGGATTACATGGGAAAAATTAAAGATCTAACCATAAGAATTGAACTATTATTTCAATACAAGCATATAAAGTGTATATGACATGCTAAAAGTTTATGGCGGTTTGAATTGACACGTGAGGAAAATAAATTATTTAAGGTAACAGCGAGGATTGCGGCCGTGGGAAGGAAGACATCAAGCGACCACAACACCTGCTACCATGGCAAATGTGGGCGACTGACTTGAGTTAAAAATATAATGTATGAATTAAGGTGCATCAAGGTAGGGACTAAAAGAAAAAACTGCGCCTTGGCGGCAATAGCTATAACAACAGAGGTGTGTGTAGCAAGTAGTTACTTCTGATGTGAAAAAAACCATTTATGGTTCTGCTTTGTAATATAATACCTAAAATGTTTAGCTAACATATCTCCTAAAGATGTGTGTGCACAACCTATATTGTATTAAAAACTCAACCTAAATAATCAAAAAGTGGGGAAGTTAACCACCCAAAGTAAAGGACTGTTGCTAAAAAACAACAACGATTAACAGCAGTAGCTGAGTTGGGTGGAGACTAGGGACTTTCTTTAGACCTTCAGTCAACACAACTATGTTGCTTGAGATGTTCAACTATTATGCCCTTCCATGAGTGAGTTGTGTCACATATCTAATGACTCAAAATTTAGTGTAATAGAAAGTTATGGGAGATTTAAAGCTAACAAGCCTAATGTCAAAAGTTAAGAGCTGCTTTTTCACTTGCTGGCGGCTGAACAGATTAAACTAACGAATAGAAATAAAAATAAATTAATAAGTGACAAATATGGAGCTTGTTAAACTAAGTAAACCATTAAACTTAGTAAGGACCTTGTTAGGTAGGATATGAATTTGGGTCATGTAGGCCACACAAGCTTAGCCAAGCCCCACTGCCATGCAAAGCTTTCATTGCCCACACGGTGGGTCAAGTTGAGACTGTTTTAACACTCTTAAAAGTAAACAAGAATGTTTAACATCTTAGTATACAAAAATGAAACTACAAGTAATGATTAGAGCTATAAATTATTCACACAAGTTTTAGTTACACCTAAAACATGTAATTCACTAGAAGTGAATTTGTAGTCTATAAGATGGTGTTTAACATGATTAGACTTTTAATTTGGAACTTTTAAGCTAAGTTTAAGTTGTTAGTGTCACAAAGAGTTGCTAATACGACGAAAGAGCTATCTTGGCATAACTTAGAAAAGAAATATGAACTAAAATCATATAAGGGTCATGAACTGGAATTATGTCAAACCCTACAAAAGAAAGATATAGCTATTGTAAAAACATGGATGAGATATTTGAAAATTGTAAAGAAATATCTCAAGTATGGGAGTATAAACTAATAACATAATCAGTGTTACTGTGATATGTGAATATACAAGTTATATGACTTGGCTAATTGGCTAATATGTTTGTGAATGCAAATAATTGTGTAGGATCTGTGAGAACACACAAGTTAAACTGAAATTGTACCAATAGTCTACAAATAAGACAAGTATCTAAATCTTAACTCTTTATTGAGCAAATATTCTGAGATTATTCATGTGGACAGGTTCTCTAAATTCTAAATTGTCTTTTCTTATTTATGAATATTATAAGGTTGAATAACCTTTTTATTCCAATCAGCTTCAAAAGATTGGGTAATGTATTTTCATGTATATCAAATGAAATTCAATATACGTGAGTAGGTTGCAAAGAAGTCTGAGCCATTCCTTCTAGCCAGACATAGAAGTAAAATATTTCAATTTTTTTATAATAAGTCTTGAAATATTATTGTGCCATGATTTAAGCTATCCAGCTATATTGTTGTAGTTTGGATTCTAAACTGAGAATGAACATACCATGAAATGGGATATTTTTATTGCACTTTGGGGAGTGGTGACGTAGAATATGAAAATTATTCTGAATAAGATAGTATTGATCAATACAGGGCATAAAGGGCTGATCACCCTACGTGCTCGTAAGATAAGACGGTTCACAGATAAAATTTTTTATTGAACCTTTTCAAGAAAAGAAAAAATATGTTCATGGTCTTAAAACCTCTCGGTTATTCAATATTGTTATGATATTCCAAAAATGTGAATGATTCAAGATTTATGGCTTTACAGCTTTTGATTCATCACAAAGAAGCTTCAAAGAAAACATTTATTTCTTGTTAAGCCTTAAAAATGATATTACTTGTCGATCAATTAAATGCTCATACTTGTTTTATTATAAATGTTTTCAAATTTGAAAGGCAACTTAAGGCGAAGGGTTTGGAAAAGACAAGGGAAAGGGAAAAAATAGAATAGATGAGAGTTGATGTAATAGATAGTTTACTTGTTTGTAAATATTAAATTATTATGTAATAAGCATTTGACTATCTGGGCATTACTCTAATGATTAAGGGTAAATTTGAATTTCTCAGAATGTCATAAAGCATGACCTCTCTCGAGAAAAATCCTATAAATACCCTTTCCACTCCATTGGAAAGGGGACCTCATTTTGGACTCTTGGACCTTTTGGAAGACTAAGAGACCTGAAGATTCTCTTTCAACCCGAAGCACTCAAGAAGGTCATGCGAATCCTTGCTACCCTAACAAGGTTCTCGGATTCTAAGAGTTTTGCGTGTGTCGTTGGAGTAATCGCCACCGCCCTTCTCCCTCTTCAATCAATCAATCAATTCCGTACTTTTCGTGAATTTCTCTCCTCCTTAGCCAATACAAAACCGTAACCCTAGCAAGGTACGATTTTCTTGCCCACACATAAATTGTTCTAATATATTCCATTTATCGCACAAAAAAATCTTATATTCTAAATTTATTCTTTCCCTTATAAATTGACTCTAGCAATTTATTTACACGTAATAAATATATATTTTAATATATTTACTACATTAAGTTCATACACACATGATATAATGCATGAAATAACAAATATAACATAATCAAACACATTAAGAATAAAATAAAATTTTATTTTATTTACTCTAAAATTTCAAATTGCTACATTCTTCCTCCTTTATAAAGATTCCGTTCGAAATCAGTAAATAAAATTACCCGAATAAATGCGAGTAATTCCTTTTCATTTTATATTAGCATACAGCGATGGACGAAACACAAATGTTGTTTCAATTTGGATAGTATTGATTAATACTGAGCATAACGAATGATCGACCACCGTGCTCATAAGATATGTCGGTTCACGATGAATTTCTTATAGAATTTTTTCGGAAAAAAAATAAAGTTCTTGATCTTATGACCTCTCAATATTCCAAAAGTTAGATATGTTGTTATAAGAGTGTGAACAGTTCAGATTATATTTCTATTGCTTTATAGACTTGCTTTACTATAAAAGCATATCTCATAGAAAATATTTATTTTGTGTAAGTTATTCATTGATTTCTATTATTTACTGAGCAATTAAATGCTCATATTTGTTTTGAATATAAATGTTTTCAGTCAAGCAGGACAAAATTGAAGGATTGAGAAAGGATAAGGACAGGGGGAAAAGTTGTTGAATAGTTGAATTTTTATCTAATAGATGACTCTTATGTGTGATAAATATTATAATTATCATGTAAGCAACACATAAAGGTTCCTATACATGGGATAGAACACTATGAGTGTAATATATAAGACCCTCAATTTTATGAAAATGAAAGTATTTAATTTTTATAATTATTATTTTATTTAGTAAATGGTTAAATTAATAAAAGGTTAAATTTAATTTATGATAGGTGAAAAATTTTAAAGTAAGCAAGTTGTCATAAAATAATCGGTGATAAAGTACAGTAATACGCATGGTTGCACAGTAGCACACGGTATTGCACAATATCTCTGATTATTGATACTTACGTAAGAAGTCACTCAGTTTATTCAGTTATTGCAACAGTAGTTGTTGCATAGTATCTCATATTATTGATTCAATTATTGTCACAGTATCATCTACACAATATTTTATAATTGAGATAACTCATTTATTCATATTATTATTTACATTATTAACAATGTCTAGAAAGTTCTGTCGAGGAAATGAGTTTGGTCACCTAATTGCGCGCCAATAAGGAAAAATCTTTATCGGAAAGCCTCCTCTTACCTGGGAATGATCTGGTTGTCAATATTGTAAGTTATAATATTAATGATGAATAATTGTTGAAATATTAAAAATGTGTTTATTGAAGATAAGTGAATTATAAAAGTTAAAGGGAAATAATGCAAACTTGGAAAACTTTAGGGGTACTAAAGTGTATTAAGTAAATCAATCTAGACCATTGGTGGTGGTTTTAATAGTAAATCAATCTGGAACATTGGTGGTGGTTTTAATAGTAAATCAATTTGGACCATTGGTCCATTGGTGGTGATTTTAATTGTAAATCAATCTGGGTCGCCGATGGTTGTTTTTATAGTTAATCAATATGGACCGTCGATGGTGATTTTAATAGTTAATCAATCTGGACCGTCGGTGGTGGTTTTAAATGTAAATCAATCTAGATCGCTTAATTGGTGGTTTTAAAAGTAAATCAATCTGATCGTTGATGGTGATTTTAAAAGTAAATCAATCAGACCGCTTGGGGTTGTGGTTTTAATAGTAATCAATATAGACTTGATTTTAATAGTTAATCAATCTGGACCGTCGGTGGTGGTTTTAAAAGTAAATCAATCTGGACCGTCGATGGTGATTTTAAAAGTAAATCAATCTGGACCGTCGGTTGTGGTTTTAATAGTAATCAATATAGACCGTTCATTCTAATAGTAAATCAATCTGGATCATTCGTGAATTAGTTACTATTTAGTCAATTCTCCTATAAATAGATGTTTAATTCTTCTTTCATTCTAACTAATTCACTGAGATTCACAAGAGAAGCTATAGAGAGAGAAACTATAGAGAGCAAGAAGAAGAGTATTACGTAAGACCCTCAAATTTTTATAAATAAAGATGAATTTTCTATAAATATTATTTTTGAATATTATGGAATAAATTTGATATAATGTTATAGTTGTGGGTAATATTTAAAAATTTTGCAAAGTAAGCAAGTTGTTATAAAATATTAGTTTGGTCGGGGAATATTCTTTTTGTCGGGAAATATTAAATGCGACGGCTCAATCATTAATTGGACCCCACAACGGAAGTATTGTCGTAGTTAAAAAACGACAAAATTATCTTTATATAAAATAACTATGGAGGTGTTACCGTTAAAAGCTGTTGAACTACCCGGTAGTAAAAGTAAATGAATATGTCTGGCGTTGGTTGCGTAGTAGCAGACACGGTATTGATTATTGATCTTTACGTGAGAAGTCACTTAGCTATACTCAATTATTACTACGATAATTCTTTGCATCATATCTCTTATATTATTGATTTAATTATTGTCACAAGATCATCTCATATAATATGTTATATTATTAATTGAGACGACAAGTTATAAATGATTAATAATTGTTGAAAGATTAAAAATGTGTTGATTAAAAATAAAATGATTTGTGGTAATATTTATTCAATCCTTGATGTATATAAAGAGTCTGTTATGAGACGTTTGTGGTAAGTTTGATTATTTTATGGGGGGCCAATATGTCATCATCTAAGAGTCTATTTGTCAATAGTAATTACCTTTGTGAATAGTAATTATCTTTGTGAATAGTAATTACCTTTGTGAATAGTAATTACCTTCGTCAATAGTATTTACCTTCGTCAATAGTAATTACCTTTGTGAATAGTAATTACCTTCGTCAATAGTATTTACCTTCGTCAATTGTAATTATCTTCTTCAATAGTAGTTGTCCCTTGATATTACCAAGAGTTAAGCGTCCTCTTGATTTCCAAAGGTTAATTACCCCTCATGAAATAGTAGTTGTCTCTTTGATATTACTAAAAGTCGTTTTGACCTTCATTAAGACCAAGAGCCACCCTCGGTTTTTCTATAAATAGAAAGCTCATTCCTTCATTATTTCTTACGAATTCATTGAAACTCTGAGAGAGAAACTATAGAGAGAAAGAAGAAAAGTATTCTCGCTACTTCACTTTTTTTCAATATTCAGTTCTTCTAAGGTAGGGAATATTATTTGTTATACCCGTAAAGGGTGTTATTCTTTCTTATTCATGAAGAGAATCATTATTCCATTTCTTATTATTACATTTGGAATAACTTTGTATCGTGTGGTTTACCTATACTTGGTGACATTCTTCATTATTCATTGGAACATCACATGCATGTGTTTTACACCGACTGGTTAAAATCTTTATTATTATTACATTGGAATATCACATGCGTGTGTTTTACACGGACTGGTTCTATTTTATTATTCCGTCTTTATTATTACAGCCGGAATATCACATCTCTTTATCTGTGGACCGGGTTCCATCATTTATTATTCTATTGGAACATCCTGTCTCGTGTGAATTTCACGACTGGTTATTATTATTATTCTGTTGGAATAACTCATGCATGCGATCTATCGCATGCGTGGTGATTTCTTTTGTTATTCCATTCTTTATTATACCCAAATTGGTTAAAACTTTGACTTATACTCCATGAAATTAGTAGAATATCCTTAATATTTGTGTTTCATCCAAAGATATCTTTTCATGAAAATATTCTTCCGATCATTCTTGAATTTTACTCTACAAAACAAGATGTCGTGTTGACAATTTGGACGTTAATAATTCTGGATAAAATAATTCTTGAACTTGTTTTATTGAATTCTTATATCATTGTCATCATCCTCATGTTTATATTATGTTGAAAGTCATCATGGCTTTGTGGTGCGTAGATGGACTTGGTATGATTATGACCGAGATTATTCGGATTTGGTGTAATCATGGCCAGTAATGTTACAAAATGATGTGATGAAAGTCATCTGTGGCTGTAGTGCATAGATGGACTTGGTATGATTATGACGAGAGATTATTCGGTGTAATCATGGCCGTAATGTTACAAATGATGTGATAAAAATCCTCGATTGGTAGTAGTGCATTGATGGACAATTGTTGGCATGATCATGACCATTAATGAATACACAACTATTCTTGGCCCGTAGTGCGTGAATAATTGTGGTCGTGATACTAAAGAATATCCTTGGCTAGTAGTAGTGCGGGGGTGATTCGATGATGTGGAATATTTATTAAAGTTTGAGTCTCGGCTATAACGATGATGAAAAACCTTTTAAATCATAAAAGATAGTAGATTTTATTTTCTACTTGACTCTTTTAATGGATTGCTTGTTCACATTTGCAGTTAAACTTGATGTCTATTGTATTTTATCGGTTTAACATTGTTGGAGACTAATGATAATTTATTCTGCATTATCTTAGTCATAATATTTCTTCTTGGGCTAGTTGAGCTCACCCTTTTCTTTCAATCGTTCTCTTGAGAAATGAGAATATAGTTGGGGACGAGTCGGGAAGCGAGTGATGGTCCTGAAGATAGCATTAGTAGTCCTCATTATTACGTGAAATAGTGATAATAATTGTAATGAGGACTCCTTTTTGAGTTTGTATAATATCTAGTAGACGATATTTGTATTTAAACTCACGATTTATGTCGTATTGCACACGACGAGTTATGTTAGTAAGTTGTATTTAAATTACATCACCATGTAAGTGGCGACCCAAGATGGGTGATGTATACCTAATTTTGGGCGCGTCACGGTTAATATCGAGCTTAGGAATATGATCCTGGTTAAGATGTAAGAATAGTACTAGGAGGGAGGCAGAGAATACCTTCGCTAGTATGACTACCTAAGTTTATGTCTATTTTATTGGTTGGTCGAATATAGGGATAATTTGTTACGTATCGATTAACCTTTTGTTTTGTGGCGATTCTGAAAATGACATTTCGAGAATGTTGAGAATACTTGATGGAGCTTGAATTGATTCATACATATCGATAATCGTTAATGTCTGAAGAGAAGGTCATTTAGTTCAGCATTGTATGCAGCGCACCAAAGTCAAGTCTTGATTGGCACCAAAGGTGGATATGGACAAAACAAAGTCGTTGGTTTTAGGAAGTGCATTTTTCATGACTTCTCAAAAGCGAGTAAACCGGTTAGTACGGATTAGTACCCATTCTTTTATTTCTCTTTTATCTCTTTGCATTTGTGGAATTAAATTTGACGCTCATCGATTAAATTTGACTCGGGAGAAATTAGACTTTGACTTATCTGTGGAAACTCCGTTGGGAGAAACCTTCATTACATCCACTTTGTTTATAAGTCTTGTTTGGTTCAAATCGGTACCCTCACATTACACCGTCGATCTTATTTCATTAAAAATACTTGCATTTGATGTGATTAAGGGATGATTGGTTAACTACTTATCATGCAAAATTGATTGTTTTCGTAAGGTTGTTAGCTTTCATATTCCTAATCAACCTATTATGCGAATTCAAACGACCAAACCATTAAAATCAATCACGGTCATCTCGAGCCATAAAGCTATTCGTTTATTGAAAAAATGGATGTCGAAGCTTTCTTAGCTCATATCACGGATTTAAACAAAAATAAATCGATTTTGAATGATATTTCTATTGTTAATAAATTTCTGACGTATTCCTCGAAGAACTTCTGCCTACCCCAGGCGTGAAATTGAATTTTGTATCGACCTTGAACCCGTCTGAAAACCTATTTCCAAAGCATTCCATGTCGAATAGCTCTATTGAACTTGAGGAGTTAAAGACCCAATTGCGAGGAATTGTTGAGACATTGGCTTTATTAAATCCTAGTACTTCTCCTTGGGGTTGCTCTGTTACGATAATTGAAGAAGAAAGATGGGAGTATCACGACTTTGTATTGATTATCGGGAGTTGAATCATGTCACCATCAAAAATAGGTATCCGTTGCCGCGTATTGATGACTGTTTGACGATTGCAAGAGGCGAAATTCTTTTCAAAAGATTGATCTTAGTTAGGATATCACGATTGAAGATTAGAATGTGACATTCAAAAGGCGGCTTTAGAACTTCGATGCGAACATTATGAATTCTAGTCATGTCCTTTGGATTGACTAATGCTCTCTTTGCCTTCATGGATATGATGAACCAAGTATTGAGGAATATTTAGATCACTTTGTGGTCAAATCTTTATTGATGACATCCTTATTTATTCAAAAGTAGTGAAGCTCGGGAGGATTTGTCATCCATGTCGAATAGCTCTATTGAACTTGAGTTAAAGACCCAAGCTGCGAGGAATTGTTAGACATTGGCTTTATTCGTCCTAGTACTTCTCCTTGGGGTGCTCTGTACGATACGTGAAAAGAAGAAAGATGGGAGTATGCGACTTTTATTGATTATCGGGAGTTGAATCATGTCACCATCAAAAATAGGTATCCATTATTGCCGCGTATTGATGACTGTTTGACCCGTTACCGAGCCAAATTCTTTTCAAAGATTGATCTTCGTTAGGATATCACGAATTGAAGATTAGAACCGTGACATTCCAAAAATGCGGCTTTGAAACTTCGATGCGGGCATTATGAATTCTAGTCATTGTCCTTTGGATTGACTAATGCTGCTCCTACTTGCCTTCATGGATATGATGAACCAAGTATTCAAGGAATATTTAGATCACTTTGTGGTCGTCTTTATTGATGACATCCTTATTTATTCAAAAGCGTGATCATGAAACAACACTTGAAAACCGTGACACTCAAAAAATGTGCTTCGTGAATATAAGCTTTATGCGAGTTGAAGAAATGTGAGTTACGGCTTGAAGAAGTAGCATTCCTTGGGCAGCGCGTGGTATCAAGTCATGGAATATCATTGACCAATGAAGATTGAAGCTATTCAAAGTTGGAACAACCTAAATCGATGATAGAAATCGTAACTTTCTCGGTTTAGTGGTTATTATCGGAGATTAAATGGAAGGATTTTCTCGAATCGCTACTCCGTTAACTTCGGTGACTCGAAAAGATACAAAGTTCGATTGGAAGCGAAGAATGTGAGAAGAGTTTTCAGAACTTCGAGAGAGACTTATTTGATTTTACCATCGGCTCGGAGGATTTGTCATCTCTGATGATATTCTTGAACGAAGGTTGGGATGTGTTCTCATGCAACATGGAAAAGTGATGCTTGGAAAAGGTAGGGATGTAAGACCCCAACTTATTATTAATGAAAAATTTAATTTTCTATTTATTATTTTGAAATAGTAAGGGTTGATTTGATTAATGTGGATAGTTAGGGGTAAAATACATAAATATTTCAAAATAAGCAAGTGGTTATAAAATATTCATTGTTGTCGGAGAATATTAGTTTGGTCGTGGAATATTAAATCTTTGTCGGGAATATTAAATGCTGACGGTAGCGACCGTATGTGGGCCCATAACTGAGCGATTGGATGAAGAAAGCGACAAATATAAGTTGTTTAAAAATAGCGGTAGTAGTTATTCTGAGTTAATCTTTGTTGGAATACCGGTGGTTAAAACACGTCTGGCGTTGTTGCGTTGTAGCGCGGTATTGCACCAATTATTGATTCTTTACGTGAAGGCACTTACTCGATAATGGTTACGATAATTCTTTATTCGATTATTTTATTTATTGATTAATAATTGCTTGCGTTGATATTTTATATTCTTTGTTGTTTGATAATTGTCATTACACGTATTTTTCATTATCGAAGCAATAATTCATATTATCTGAATAATATTATTAGATAACATTATTGGCAATGTCTAGAAAGTTACATCTAAGGAGAGGTTTGGTCACTAATTGCGGCGCCCGATGAGAGAAATTCTTATTGGAAAGCCCCTCTTTCTGAGAAGCGCACGGTTGTCGATAATGTGATTACATAATATTATTTATGAATAATTAATTATTGATTTATATGATGAGGAAAATATTGATTTTATGAGGATATAGATGGAGAAAATTTTTAATGTGACAATTGTTGAAAATTAATATTTTATCTTTTTTTTACGATAAAATAATTCATTTAAATATATTATTTTAATAATATATTAACGATGATATTTTACAATGAATGTGGGATATATGAGTATATGAGGAGGAAGAGTATTTTTGTGGCATTAAATGTTTAAACACATGTTTTGTGTGTTGGTGGACCCAATTATTGGCCAAAATTTGATTATAGCTTTGTAAAATCGCTTGTTTGTGGATTTCGGTCAATTTCTATTTGGAATTTGGAAAAACTTTCTTCTGCAAAGTTGTAGAAAATTGAATTTCCTATAAAAACTCATGAGATTTGAATTTTCTGATAAAAGGGCTATTTATTATGAATTATTGAAGTTCAGAAGTTAAAATAATTAATTTTGGGAGTTTTAATTAATTATTTTGAGAAAAACGTTTTTGCAACTAAGTTGGCCTCACATGTGATTCAAATGGGCTGAGATCAGTTGTCTAAAGTGGGCTAAAGAAAATGTGAAAATATATTAATATTATATTCAATTTTACTACTTTGGTGTTCTAAGCATTTTCTATAAATAGGGTCTTGGGTTAGAATTGAAAAACACACCGAAACTGAAGTTTCTCTCTATTTCTCTCGATATATTGGCGTATTCTTGTGAGTATACTTTGAGTATTGTTAGGCGGTCTGAGTTCCTTGACCTTATACCCGGTATTCCAAATTAAAATCTTAATCTTTCGAGGTAAGGGATGTTATTTTCTTCTCGAATGATATTATTTCTTCAATATCATTATCTTTGAAATATTGGTTGGAACTTTTATCAAATTTGGAACTTTTTCATATCGGGGTTACTATTCATGAGTTCTTATTCACGAGTTCTTATTCATGAGTTCTTATTCACGATTCTTATTCACGAGTTCTTATTCATTAATGAAGCGTGAAGATGTTTTTTGTGGAATTTCTATCTTTTGGTGTCGACTATTCATTATATACTATTCACGTATCTCTGACACTATTCACGTATCTGACACTATTCATAGAAAAATAAAATTTCTTCTTTTTGTCCAAAATATCTATTACGGATACTAGCTTTGATTGTATCCATGTTTTGATCATTCTTGAATTTTACACCACTATGATTATTTTTGAGGTATTTTTGAACATGGATAAAACAAAGTCGAATCCTTAATCCTTAATCCTTGTCATTTTTGTTCCTTTGGATTCGTTTCTTTAAAAAATATTTTTCATCATCCTCGGTCTTAAATGATGATATTATTGAATATCTTTGGCACATAGTGCAAATGATGAATGATTTCGAAGAATATCTTTGGAATATAGTTGGCTTTGTGCAAAGATGAGCAGTGTTTAGATGAACATGACCAAGTGATGAATATCTTTGGCACATAGTGCAAAGATGAATATTTGATTCGGATGTATATTGATTGATGTTACGAGGATAAAAGATGAGCGATGAACTTTTAAATTCATACATAGAAGATAGTAGTTTGCATTCTCTACTTAACTCTTCAATGAATTATTATTTCATTGCGAATATTGATTTAAAATTTGTTGTCTATTGTATTCTATTAGATTTTTCCTGTTGAAGACTAACGATAATTTGTTGTATATTATCTTAGTCATAATATTCTTTCTTTGAGCTAGTTGAGCTCACCCTTTTCCTTTTTGTTCCATTTTTCTTCTCGGGAGGCGAGAATATAAGCGAGTGCGAGTCGGGGTATGGAATGAAGGTTTTAGAAAGGATTGTTTAGTAGTCCTCACCATTTTGTAAAATAATGTATCGATAAATGTGATGAGGATTTATTTGAGTATAGATATTGTCTAGAAGATAATATTTGTATTCAAACTCACGAGTTTCTTGTTGTAATAATAAAGTTGTAGTTGTTTACATACCATGTATTGACAACTCGAATAGGTGATGTATACCTATTTTTTGGGGCGTCACGTGTGTTCTCATCTGAACATGGAAAAGTTATAGCATATGCCTCATGACAACTCAAAAGAATATGAGAGGAATTATCCTACTCGTGATCTAGAGTTAGCATTTGTTGTCTTCTTGCACTTAAAATTTGGAGGCATTACTTGTATGGGGAGAAAGTGGAGATCTTTACGGATCATAAAAGCCTCAAATATTTCTTCACTCAAAAGGAACTCGACATGCGACAACGACGTTGGCTTGAAGCTGTTGAAAGATTATGATCATACCATCGAATACCATCCTGGAAAAGCGAGCGTGGTAGGCGGCGCGTGAGTAGAAGATCATATGCAAATCTGCGAGTGCGATATTGTCAACGTAAATGCCCATTTTGTGTGACTTGCAAAGGATGGAGATAGAGTTAAAGACTCGAGGACGCGTGTGATGATGGCGAGTATCTGAGTAGAATCGACTTTAATCGATAAAGTTAAAAGCTGCTCAAGCTACGGACACAGGTGATGCGTATGAGGAAGAAAGTGCAAGAAGGTGCTTATCTTGGGAAGCGAGAATCGATGAAGAAGAATACTTGAGTCGACTCCGGACTTTGTGTTCTAACGACCACGATTTAAAGTATAATATCATGATGGAGGCGCACAACACACCATTTGCAATCCATCTGGGAGTACCAAAATGTATCATGATATTTGTCATACATTTTGGTGGAAGCAATATGAAGAGAGAGATAGTATTTGTTTATCTCAAGGTGTCTAACTTGTCAGCGAGTTAAAGCGGAGCATCAAGTACCAAAAGGTCCATTGCAACCACTTGAAATTCGAAATGGAAGTGGGAGCACATTACCATGGATTTAGTTACCGGTCTTCCTAAGGTTTCTCAAGGCATTGATGCGATTTGGGTCATTGTTGATAGATTGACCAAGTCTGCTCATTTCTTATCGTCTGAAAACTTATACACTTGAACGTCTTGCTTCATTATGTACATAAGCGAGATTGTAAGATTGCATGGTATCTTGCGATATCCATAGTTTACGATCGAGACCCAAGATTCACTTCACGATTTTGGGTTAGTTTGCAAAAAAAGCTATGAGCGCAGACTTACGATTTAGCTTCGGCATATCATCCCTCGAGCGAGACGGACGATCGGAGAGGACTATTTAAACTCTTGAAGATCTATTAAGACTCTGTGTCCTTGATTTGAGGGAGTTGGGACAAGTTCTTACCATTGGTGGAGTTTTCCTACAACAACGATTATCAAGCAAGTATTGGCATGGCTCCATTCGAGCGTTGTATGGAAGAAAGTGTCGTTCTCGATATCTTTGGGATGAGGTGGGTGAAGCAACGTTGTTGGGGCCGGGAGTTGAGTACGTATGACTACGAAAAAAGATTGAAACGATCAAACAACGTATAAAAACCTCACAAAATCGACAAAAGAGTTATCTTGATCTTCATCGAAAGGGCGTGGAATTCGATATAGGAGATCATGTGTTGTTAAGTGTTGCTCCGTGGAAAGGAGTTACAAGATTTGGAAAGAGAGAAAAACTTAATCCTCGATTCATCGGTCCATTTTAATCCTCGATCGAGTAGGAGCGTGGCTATAGACTTCGCTTTCTGCTTGAAATATGTCTCGTGTTCATAACGTTTTCACATATCCATATTACGTAAATATGTGAAAGACCCGAACCATATTATTGAGTTAGAACCCGGACGAAATAGCGGAAGATTTGATGTATGAAGAGGTTCTGTTCAAATTTTGGATAAGAAGGAACATATTCTACGCTCCAAGTTATACCTCAAGTCAAAGTTTTGTGGAGAAACCACGATGTTGAGAAATGACTTGGGAGTTAGAATCGAAATGAAATCAAGGTATCCTTACCTCTTGACATACCGGTCGTACCCTAATTTCGAGGCAAAATTTCATAAGAAGGGGAGGTTGTAAGACCCGACTTTTATAAATAAAGATGAATTTTCTATAAATATTATTTTTGAATATTATGGAATAAATTTGATATAATATTATAGTTGTGGGTAATATTTATAAATTTTGCAAAATAAGCAAGTTGTTATAAAATATTAGTTTGGTGGGGAATATTCTTTTTGTCGGGAATATTAAATGCAGGCTACTCAATCATTAGTGGACCCCACAACGGAAGTATTATTATCGTAGTTAGAAAATGACAAAATATCTTTTATAAAAATAACGGCGGAGGTGTTCTGGTTAAAAGCTGTTGAACTACCCGGTAGTAAAAATGCGATGTCTGGCGTGGTTGCGTAGTAGCACACGGTATTGATTATTGATCTTTACGTGAGAAGTCACTTAGCTATACTCGATTATTACTTTCTGATAATTCTTTGCATCATATCTCTTATATTATTGATTCAATTATTGTCACGATTATCATACATATAATATGTTATATTATTAATTGAGGCGACGACAGTTATAAATGATTAATAATTGTTGAAAGATTAAAAATGTGTTGATTAAAAATAAAATGATTTGTGGTAATATTTATTCGATCCTTGATGTATATAAAAGAGTTTGTTATGAGGCGTTTGTGGTAAGTTTGATTATTTTATGGGGGCCCGTATGTCATCATCTAAGAGTCTATTCGTCGATAGTAATTACCTTTGTGAATAAGTAATTACCTTTGTGAATAGTAATTTACCTTCGTCGATATAGTAATTACCTTCGTCGATAGTAATTACCTTTGTGATAGTAATTACCTTCGTCGATAGTAAGTAATTACCTTAGTATCGAACTATTAATTTACCTTAACATAATTACCTTCGTCGATAGTAATTACCTTCTTCGAATAGTAGTTGTCCTTGATATTACGAAGAGTTAAGCGCCTCTTGATTGTTCCAAAGGTTAATTACCCCTTCATGAATAGTAGTTGTCTCTTGATATTACGAAGAGTCGTTTTGACCCTTCGTTAAGACCAAGAGCCACCCTCGGTTTTTCTATAAATAGAAAGTTCATTCCTTCATTATTTTTCTTACGAATTCATTGAAACTACAGAGAAAACTATAGAGAAAAGAAAGAAAAGTATTCTTTTACTTCACTTTTCTAATATTCGATTCTTCTAAGGTAGGGAATATTATTTGTTATACTAAAAGTAAGGGGTGTTATTCTTTCTTATTCATGAAGAGAACTGTTGTTATTCCATTTCTTATTATTACATTGGAATAACTTTTGTATCAATGGTTTACCATACTTGGTGACTTCTATTATTCTTCTATTATTACATTGGAACATCACATGCATGTGTTTTACACTTGGACTGGTTCCGTCTTTATTATTATTACATTTGGAATATCACATGCATGTGTTTTACACGACACAGTTCCATTTTATTATTATTACATTTTTATTATTCTCCGGAATATCACATTTTATTTTATCTGTGGGGACTGGTTCCATCATTTATTATTCCGCATTTATTATTACATTGGAACATCACATGCATGCGTTTTCTTTCACGACACAGTTAGTTATTATTATTATTCATTGGAATAACTTTTGTCTGCGATTCATCGCATGCGTGGTGATTTCTTTTGTTATTCCATTCTTTATTATACCCGGTTGGTTAAAACTTTGACTTACATACTCCATGAAATTAGTAGAATATCCTTGATATTTGCGTTTCATCGATATCTTTTCATGGAAATATTCTTACGATCATTCTTGAATTTTACTCTACAAAAAGCGATATCGTGTTGACAATTTGGGCGTTAATAATTCTGGATAAAATAATTCTTGAACTTGTTTTATTGAATTCTTATATCATTGTCATCATCCTCGTGTTTATATTATGTTGAAAGTCATCTCATGGCACATAGTGCATAGATGGACTTGGTATGATTATGACCGAGAGACTATTCGGTGTAATCATGGTAGTAATGTTACAAATGATGTGATAAAAATCATCGATTGGCACAGTAGTGCATTGATGGACTTGGTTGATTATGACATGATTATTCGACCATTGGCCGTAATGTTACAAATGATGTATAAAAATCCTCGATTCTTGTGCATTGATGGAGATTGTTGGCATGATCATGACCATTAATGAATACACAACTATTCTTGGCCCGTAATGAATAATTGTGGTCGTGATACTTAAAGAATATCCTTGGCCGTAGTAGAGGGTGATTCGATGATGTGGAATATTTATTAAAAGTTGAGTCTCGGCTATATAAGTGATGAAAAACCTTTTAAATCATAAAAGATAGTAGATTTTATTTTCTACTTGACTCTTTTAATGGATTGCTTGTTCATTGCAGTTTAAACTTGATGTTATTATATTTTATTAGTTTAACATTGTTGGAGGCTAATGATAATTTATTACGCATTATCTTAGTTATAATATTTCTTCTTGGGCTAGTTGAGCTCACCCTTTCTTTCACTTTGTTCTCTTGAGAAATGAGAATATAAATTTGGAACGAGTCGGGGAAAAGAGTGATGGTCGAGAAGATAGCATTAGTAGTCCTCACTATTACGTTAAATAGTGTGATAATAAATGTAATGAGGACTCCTTTTGAGTATGTATATTGTCTAAATGACAATATTCCTATTAGAACTCTCGGTTTATGTATTGTCGTATGTTACACGCTGACGGATGTATAATTAAGTTTGTATTTGAATTTATGTACCATGTAAGTGGCGACCCAAGATGGGTGACGTATACCTAATTTTGGGCGCGTTAAATATTCTGCTACTTCACTATTGTAGTATTTAGTTTTCTACTAAGGTAAGGGATATTATTTATTGTATTCATAAGGAATACTATTTTTCGTATTCATTCTTTAATCTGTAGGAATAATCTATCGACGCGAATTACGTACTGCATGACAGGTGAAAATCCATTTGCAGTTTCGTATATTATTTCTTTTCATATTCTTAAATCTAAACTTACTATGGTAATCATTGCTTCTATAATTCTTGAAATTAGTGGAATATCTTTGAGTTTTGTGCTTCATCCAGTATCGTTTCATTGGAATATTGATCTGAACTTTCTTATTAAATATTAATATTTTCACCCGGGGCACTATTCACGGGTTACTATTCACTCAGTTACTATTCACTCAAATATTATTTACTCGAGAATTTGGGTCACTTTTCATGCTGGGATACTATTCACGAGTCACTATTCATAGGTTACTATTCACCCAGTTACTATTCACTCGAATATTATTCACTCTAGGATTTGGGACACTTTTTATGTCGTGGTACTATTCACGGGTTACTATTCACCCGATTACTATTTACTCGAATATTATTCACTCGGATATTTGGGGCACTTTTCATGTCGGGATACTATTCACGAGGTACTATTATCGAAGTAATATTCACAGGATACTATTCACGGGGTACTATTCACCCGAAAAATTTATTTCTTTTCCCTTCAAATTATTTTTGATACATGAATATTATTCTTGAATTTTACTCCACAAAACAATATCATGTTGACAATTTGAATATTTTTAAACTCTGAATAAATTTAAAGTATTTAATATTTATCCTTAATTTCGTTTGATTGATGCTTATATCATTCTCATCATCCTCATGCTTATATTGTAACGAAAGTCATCTTTGGCCCGTAGTGCATAGATGGACTGTTGATTATTGGTTTTACAGTTGTATATCTTTGGCTTACGTGCAAAGATGGACTGTTAATTATTAGTTTTACAGTTGTATATCTTTTGCTTACGTGCAAAGACGAACTGTTGATTGATATCTTTGGCTCAGAGTCTAAAGATGGACAAAATTATATGCATGATCATGACCATTGGTGATACTAACGAATATCCTCGGCCCCAAGTGCATGGATAATTTGATGATGTGATTGGCGTGATCATGACCATTAGTTAACAATTGTATCTCTTTGGTCATAGTGCATTTGACAAACAATTGATTAGTATGATCGTGACCATTGGTTTTATAGTTGACTATCTTTGGCATGTAAAGGCAAAGATGTACAACCGATTAATATGATCATTGTTATTACATTTGAATATCTTTAGCCTTTGGGGTAAGGATATTGAGTAAATGTTCTATTAAGTCTTTGTGGCGAGGGCTGCTGATTTACATGATTATAAATATGAATTGTGAATTTAACTATAATCTTTATTGGTTCAGGTGAAAACAGGTGATGAAAATTCTCTTTATCTTGGATACAACAAAGAATTGTTGATCAGTATTACAGGAATGAAATATTAACGATGAACTTTTAATTTGGAAGAAATAGTGGACATTTATGTTCTACTTGACTCTTCTAATGGATTATTGATTCTATTGCAGTTATGGTTGAAAACTGTTATCATCTAACATATGTTCTAAATCTCTGATTTATTACTGATGAAGGCTATTGATAAATTAATTATCTTAGCCATAATATTTTTTACTAGGCTATTTGTGCTCACCCTTTTGCTTCATAATTCTTTTCAGATAATAAGAGTATAAATTGGGTCGAAAGCGGGGATAACAGGAGAATAGTGTGATGGTTCGAGACTGTCGGAGTTTCTCAATACATTATAAAACGACATGACATGCAATATATAATTGTATTGAGGACTTAAGATGGGTGTGTCATATTTTATACGTCATTTAATAGTTATATTTTGTGAACTAAATAGGGTGATGCTAACTCGGCTTTGAAAGCGTCAAAAAATACACCCCAATAGAATGAGGAGGACATAAATCTTCTCGTGTCCCTTTGGAGACTTGAAATATTTGTTGATATATTTTATATGCCAATGTAATAAATTGAGTTTGGATACTGTCTACGAGATAATATTTGTATTAAAACTCACAACTTATGTGTTGTCATATTTTGCATGACAATTCAACAGCTGTATAAATGAAGTTTGAATTTGAATTCTGTACCGTGTATCTTGCGACTCAGAATGGGTTGTGTGTACCTATTTTGGGGGTGCCACATAATAACTTTAGATGTTTAATAATTTATTATGTTTGAATATTTAGTATCGTGGAGTACCGAATACGGGTTCCACTACAACGAAAAAGCCTAATTTCGACGGATATATTTTCGACGAAAGCAATTCAGTCGGTCTTAGAATAGTTCCGACGGAATATTCTGTCAGACATAATTCCCTCAAAAATATCATAATTACGAATGAATTCGGTCAAAAATAAGTTCTAGTAAAGGCGCCAAAAAAGCCCGCCAGCGCGAATTATTTTCTCGACGGAATACTATTATTTTCGACAGGATGTGCGTTCGAACTTATCTTATCCTCGACAGGCATAATTAAGTCCGACAGAATGTTTCTTCAGAAATAATTAAACCCCTATTTCGCTAACAGATCTGCAAAATCATTTCACGCGATGCTTCTCTCTCTCTCTCAGCAGCGATTGAACCATCCTCTCTCTCCCTCTCTCTCAGCCGAACCTTTCTCTCTCATTTCCGCCTCCCCACCGCCACCTCCGCTCACCCTCCGCCTCGCCACCACCACCGACGACGACGACCCAGAGAAACACCCCATTCGGCAGCTCCCTTCCCGATCTCTCTTTCCCTCCTCATTTCTCCTCTTGTAATTCAAGGTACATACTGAAATTCCTAATTTTTTTTAGCTAGGGTTAATATATATGAGTTTTAATCTGCTGATTTTGACTGAAATTTAGATTGAGTTATAGGGTTAATTTATTATTATACTTGAGTTAATTTTCAATCTAGAATTGGTTTAAAGTTACTATATCATAATTTTGGGCTTAATTAATTGTAGAGTATAATTTGGGGTCGATGAGACAAATTGCAATCTGATTTGGTTCTAATTTGGGGTCGCAGCTTTAATTGCTATATATTGTATTTGATTTAGATCTTATAGTGAATTTGATGTATCTAAATTTGGTTAAGTTATTATATATATTAATTTGGTTCAATTTGGTTATAACACATCATTTTTATGCCTTTTGCTGCCATATGAAGTGAAATGCGGTGTTATTGTCATCAAATTGAATATTGCATTGTGGTTGGTATATACTTGCTTTTTTAGTTGTGATTTCTGCCTTTTCCAGTGTTGTGAATTTCAATTTGTGAATCAATTGAAGACTTCTCTTATTTGGGTGTTGAATATTATTTTTGACGGAATTTCTGTGGAATTTATAGGTGGTAATAAATAATTATTTAATTAATTATAAAAGATAATTAAGACTTAGTTTGCCACTAAAACTACGTAGTAATACTAGAAAAATTAAATAAATTAATACAAAATAAAATACTAGGAAAATTAAATAACTTTAATAAATTATATAATATAATATAATAAACTATAAAATAAAATAAATTTAATAACATAAAATAAATTTAATAAAATAAATTTACTTTTATTATTTAATATAATATAATATAATAAATAAATAAATTAAATTTAATAAAATAAAATAAAATAAAATTACTTTATATTTAATATAATATAATAAAAAATAAAAAAAATCTAAATAGATAAATTAATTTAATTTAAGTAAATTAAATTAAAAATAAAATAAAATAATATAATATAATATAAATAAATAAAAAAATAAAATAAATTAAAATAAAATACATAATAAATCAAAATAAATTAATAAATTAAATTTAAAATAAATAAAATAAAATTAATAATAAACTAGAATAAATTAAAAAATTTAAAATTTAATTTAATATCATTAAATGTAAATTAATTAATTTAAATAATACAATATAATAAAAAAAAAATAAAAATAAAATAATTATCTTAAACTAAGTAACATTTGCTTAGTTTTCCATTACATAAAAAATATCCCAAAATTAAATAATCAAAGCTAATAAATTAAATAAACATAAATTAAAATAACATAATACATTTAAAATAAATTAACATAAAATAATAAACTAAGTAGAATTTACTTAGTTTTCTACAATTAAAAGTAACTGAATACGTTGTCTACATATTCAATAAATAAAATAAAATACATGTTGACTGGGTAGCATTTACCTAGTTTTTCATAGGTAAAATAAACTAAGTAAAATTTGCTTAGTTTGCTACAATTTTTAATAAACTCAATAATGTCATGTGTTAAATCTTCAATACACTCAATTGACAATCAATACGATTATACACTTTTTAGTACATATATCATTCCATTAACCTGTAAATATTTATTATAGGTAGGAGCTTAGAAACCCGTTTGACATTCCACTCATTAGGAGTGAATGTTGAATAGTTTTCGATTTGGGATTTTATTGGATGTTATGTCTCTCACTTAGGTCGGTGTCAATTCACAAGGTGCGTTTTTATAAACTTTTGAGGTTTTTTCAGCTGATGTCTCTACATGTTCTCCGAGTGCATACTTAGACTAAGTTGTCTTGGTCTATTTCGTGTACTTGGAGACCATGTGGAGATCTTCATGAAATTTTCTTAAAATAGAAGAAACGTGCTTTCAAGATTGGGCACTAGTGAGGAGATCGTCCAGAACGGGATAAGCTTAACCCCGTAGAGTGGAGATATATACTAGGTAAACTAAATACATGCATGGACCACATTCATGATTATTCTTGATCTAATTGGGTATTTTCTTCAATTAAAGATGTCACTCGACCAGAGTTGGATTTACTGTAGGATTAAGATTGATAGGAGGGGATTAGTTGATGCGTACCGTGATGGGGTGTCCAATTTTATGAACAAAGCAATAGAACATGTTGATGATCCGAACGGAAAGATGAGATGTCCGTGTTTCAAATGTAAGAACATGATATGGAAGACTGCCGATGAAGTTAAATTTGACTTATATTCACGTGGGTTTGTGGATGGGTATTCGGTATGGATTCATCACGGGAATCAACTGAGTTTTTAGAGAATGCATGGATAAGATCAGTAGACCAATCGATTCACGGGGATTCGCAATTAGATACCTATGATATCGTGCAGATGTTGGTTGATGCGTATGGCCCTACTAATATTGATCAATAAAACGAGCATCGTCAAGCGATTGATCAAAAAAAGCCAAATGATTCAGCAGTTGCTTTCTATAAGTTGCTATTTGAATCGGGTGTTCCATTGTATCGTGGAAATGACAAACACACCAAAGCTTCATAGCTACGATCCCAAAGATCAATCGGTAGCAGCGAGATGGTGACGCCAAGTATTATTGTACACATCTCGAAGAACTATTCCTACCGGTGATGCGAGATGCGTATGAGGGCGTCCGGCGATGAAGAATCGCTAGAGACTACTTATACAACAAAGATCAATTGCCGTGATATTAGATGCAACATGGGATGACATGTATACGTATTGGGATGATGCTGCCTTTAAGACAAGTCTGAGCATATGAAGAAGAATCGAGGCCAACTACGAGTTGTACATACTTCTGGCTCGCAGTCGTTTCAAGAGGTTAAGTCGGTATGTATTTACATTTAGTTTAGTTTAATATTAAACTACAACTATAGTAAAGTAAGGTAATATTAATTAATGTACATGATTTTTAGCCCATGCGGAGTAGCTTAGGGTGACCTCCTACTATGATGGAGCTCTGGATAGATTCCATATCTTGAAGGATTCTACTTGTGGTCGATTTATGTCTCCAAAGAAGACTAACTATCTGAGGTAATACATTTACTATAATCTCTGTAATTTAGGATCATATTACGTAATTTATAGGATGAATACAAAGTTAACTCACATGTACATATATTAAATTATAGGACTGGTTTGAGAAGCTCCACACCAAATAACATATAGCAGAGTTCAGTAAGTTCGCTAGAGGCGATCTTTGAGACGTCGATTCCACCATCCCTCTGCCCGGGATTAGTTTATCTCAGGATGAGGAGATGGCTCTTTGGGTCGCGTCTCAAGATACTCCCACTAAAGACTACCAATCCAGTGATCGAGTTACGGGGTTGCTAATGATACCAAATTTCTATACACTTTGCTGGAGGTATAATATTTTAGTTTATTTCTTGTTTATGAATAAAGTAAACTTAATTATAATATTATTCATGTCATATTTATTTTTTGTAGGTTATAGCCAGCATCTACGTCCAAGAGCCCCTGTGGGACCATCATCTACAAGCTGGCTTGTAAATGATGCTTTGTTCCAAATGAGTTATGGCTACTGTGTTGGAGAGGCTCGGTAGTAAAAATGCGATGTACGTGTGGTTGCATAGTAGCACACCAGTATTGATTATTGATGCTTATGTGAGAAGTCACTCGGTTTGATTCCATTATTGTTGATTAATAATATGAATTATTATAGCGATAATGACGTTTTGTTTTATTCGTATTATTAACGTAATAAAATGTAAACATCTTTTTATATAAAATGTAATACTTTATTAAAGTTATTCTATAAATAAAATATATTATATTTTATTATGCATAGTGTTGCATAGTGTTTTTGCATAGTATTGCATAGTGTTTGCATAGTAAAATATTTTTATATAAATAGAATATATTATATTTTATTTAAAAGATTTTGCTTTAAATATGGACCGTCGATTAAAGTAAATCAATCTGGACCGCTTCATGGATTAATTACTATGCATTCTATTTTCCTATAAATAGAAGTTCATTCCTTCATTATTTTCTTACGAATTCACCAAACTCTGAGAGAAACTATAGAGAGAAAGAAGAAAAGTATTCTCGCTACTTCACTTTGCCAATATTCATTCTTCTAAGGTAGGGAATATTATTTGTTGTACTTTCGTAAGTGGTGTTATTCTTTCTTATTCATGAAGAGAACTGTTGTTATTCCATCGCTTATTATTCTGTTGGAATAACTCAGTATAATGTGGTTTACCCTATACTTGGTGACATTCTTCTATTATTTTGTTGAAACATCCTCGCATCAGGTGTTTTTTACACCGGACTGGTTCCGCCTTTATTATTATTATTACGTTGGAACATCCTCGTCTGTATGTGTTTTTACATCGGACCGGTTCCGCTCTTTATTATTACATTGAACATCCTGCGTCTGTGTTTTACACCGACTGGTTTCCGCTCTTTATCATTCTGTTGGAATATCCTATCTCGTGTTTTACACCGGATCCGGTTCCATCTTTATTATTCTGTTGGAACATCCATGCTTGCAGAAATTTCACCCGACCGGTTCGTTATTATTATTCTCCGCTGAATAACCTCATACATCGCAAAGTCTGCATGCATGGTGATTTCTTTTGTTATTCCATTCTTTATTATACCCAATTGGTTAAAATTTTGACTTCTATACTCCATGAAATTAGTAGAATATCCTCGATATTTGCGTTTCATCCAAAGATCTTTTCATGGAAATATTCTTCCGATCATTCTTGAATTTTACTCTACAAAACAAAGATCATATCGACAATTTGGACGTTAATAATTCTGAATAAAATAATTCTTGAACTTGTTTTATTGAATTCTTATATCATTGTCATCATCCTCATGTTTATATTTTTTTTTAAGTCATCTCGCTACCAGTAGTGCATAGATTGACTTGGTATGATTATGACCGAGAGACTATTCGATGTAATCACGATCGTAATGTTACAAATAATGTGGTAAAAATTCTCGATTAGTAGTAGTGCATTGATGGACGATTGTTGGCATGATCATGACCATTAATGAATACACAACTATTCTCGCCCGTAGAGTGCATGAATAATTGTGGTCGTGATATCTTAAAGAATATCTTTGGTAGTAGTGCGCGGGTGATTCGATGATGTGGATTATTTATTAAAGTTCGAGTCTCATTTATAACAATGATGAAAAAACCTTTTAAATCATAAAAGATAGTAGATTTTATTTTCTACTCGACTTTTTTAATGGATTGCTTGTTCATTATGCAGCTAAAACTTGATGTTTATTATATTTTATCGCTTTAACAACATTGTTGAAGGCTAATGATAATTTATTCTCGCATTATCTTAGTCATAATATTTCTTACTCGCCATTGAGTTGAGCTCACCTTTTCTTTCACCGTTCTCTTCGCGAAATGAGAAACATAAATTTGACGACAGTCGGAGCGGAGTAATGGTCCGAGAGAATAGCATTAGTAGTATTCCTCTCACTATTCTCGCGAAATAGTGTGATAATAATTGTAATGAGGACTCCTTTTGAGTTTGTATAATATCTAGTAGATAATATTTGTATTCAAACTTCACGCTTTATATCCGATTGCATACCACGCTTATATTAATAAGTTGTATTTAAATTACATCACGTATTTGATTACCCAAGATGGGTGATATATACCTAATTTTGGGGGCGTCACATTTACTATTATCATTTTTATCTCATATAATTTAACACGAAGTGTGTGTATTATGGAGTACTAATTAAAATTAAATTATAAGTTTCAAACGCAACATTTTTGCATCTGGACTATAAATAACGGTTGACGTTGTTTGGTATTTTTTTGTCACAAATAATTTTATCTTTTTTCTTGTCTATGTAATTACATTATTATTTTATTCTTTTATTTATTTAAATTTTTTTGATTAATGGACTGACGATAACAAATAGGTTGGTTTATAAATAAACACGTGGTTTGGGTTTGGGTTTGTAGTAAGATGTGTCGTTACGGGTTGATGGGAATCCGGTTATCATGAAATAATTTCATAATAAGTTTTGAATTAATTACACAGAGAAGTCATATATTTCGACATAATGCGTATTAAATTATTTTTAATCAATTAACTAAAATTAATTTTATATTAACAACTCCGTCTTGTTGGTAACTTGGACAGCTGGATTTTTAGATAAGAATAGAATGTTAGAGATACTCTAATGTATTAAAGCTGGAGCGAGTGCTTTGGGTAAACAATTTTCTGATACTTTTCTAAATCATCCCTTCAATAATCAGCATATTAGGAATATAATTAAAAACACAAATTTAATTTCATAATTTTTTTTGTTATTTTTAAATAAAACACTTTTGAGCAAAATATAAAATATGAAATTATTATTAATTACTACTATGTCTTAACGTGATGATCAAGAATGAAATCCTGAAATCTCGAGTGAGTTATGAAGATAAGGTGATAAAATATTAAAATGTTGAAATCTCGAGTGAGTTATGAAGATAAGTAAAAGTTACACATAATGATCAGTTTTGCTTTTATTTAATTTGTTAATGGTTTTAGAATTATACTCCCGGCTTTCCTTCCGTTCTAAATTGTAGAATCACTATCGTTTTTAAAAAATTAATTTAAGATATTTTTAAATTTAAATTTTCAAAATGATAAAGATATACAATATAAGGAATCTTTTATTTACTCTCTGTCTTATTGGCTTTTAAAATATACTGAAAATAAAGAAAATAATAATAATAGACGAAAATTTTAAGATTAGGTTTTATTTTTATTATTATTATTATTATTATATTTTAGGAAAATAGAAAAAAAATGATAACTTTATTTACTTTTGCCAAAATTTATCGCCTAAAAATAGATAAATTTTGACCAGAGCCTAATTAATATAAATAATCATTTTTAATCTCTATTTTTATACTTTACATTATAAACATACACAAATTGAGATATGTTTGAAAGTCATACCATTTTTAGAAATAAAAATTATATTTGTGCATAAAATTGGATATATATTTAAATTTTACTTATTTGTATTTTGACTTTCAATGGTGGGTAAAAATATAAATAAATAAAATTTAAATACATTCATGTCTAATTTTCATTTATGTCTGAAGAACACTTTTAGAAAAAATCTTCAAATATGTTTTAATATTAAAAAATTTAATAATGATAACATGATAATACTTAATCATCCTAAAATAAAAAAAAAAAAAGTTTGTTCAAATTTTGATATAATTTATAATTTAGTATAAAAATGTTTCTCTAAATTTACAATATTGAGATAAAGAGAATTATCTATAATATAAAATGAGGCGGCTTAAATCTCAAAGTTTTAACATTCAATGGCCTCAAATCAATTTAGGCTTTAACATCCAACGATCTAAAATCATTTGGGGGCTTCAACATTCGACGGCCAAGATTGCTCATATTCTTAAGCTAACAAATTTTATGTTTGCTTGATATTTTTTATTTTACTGCTACTTCAATTATATCGAGTAATTGGGTCAGTTGTAATTTACCTATTTTTTTGATTTTGTTTAAATACATGTGATTTGAAATGATCATTTGTTTGGGAACGCACTTTGTAATCCATTAATATTTCCTGTCACACTTCTGCGACACTTGTATACGTTGCAACACGACGCATTCAAGGCCTTGAGCCTTAAAACTTGGATTTTCGAGCATTTCCTGAGCGCCAGATATGCTATTACTGCAGGATGTAGAGGAGTACTATAAGATGCGGGGAATTAGAAGGTGGGCAAGATTTGCTTTCATGGAATCATTCTTCATGCATCTTGGCAAAAGCTTTGTGCCCCAAACCGCATTTAAATGGGGCGTATAGTTTGTCACCCTTATGCTCTACCCAAATGTGGGTCCTACGTTACCGAACATATATATTCATGACATTACAGTACTCAAGATACCAAGCATTTTATCTTGGTCGTATTCTCGTGCGAATGGGCGATCACCATCTTTGACTCTCTCTACGATGGTACCCGTATTTGACGATCCAAAGAAATATATATAGGATTTGTTGAAGTTACTAGATGTATATTAATTGTTAGTAGTGTACTTTTATACATTTCATATAATTTATATCCATAAATAATGACTTTGTGTATGCAGTCAAATTGATACCAGTTTGTTTGTGAATTGGCGATCCGCAGCGTATGAAAAGTAGCAACTCGTGATCCATGTGGCTCATATCAAAGACTGAGACCTGCGTGCAACCTAACAAGATAGATTGTGGTATTTTAAATCTCGCAAATATGTGGATTACTTTGTCAAGGGCGGTGTAAATATTCACAAAGAAAATGGTCCTTAGAAGATTTAACGATATTTCAATACTAAATTACATGGGAACTCTTTAGATGTCGAAGCCGGACTTCTTCTAGCGGATGATATTTAGACTTATATTTTAGTTCATATTATTCGTAATCTTGATTATGTTTTTATGTTTACATAAATGTACGGATGATATTTTCATGTTTATCGTTGTTTATGTTTTATTGTTAAGTGTATTTAAAGGTTATGTGAATTATTTTTAATTATTAGCTCTACACAATTTATTTTAAAAGTTATAATTAATATTAATTCTTTTATAAGAAAATTATAAGAAATTTTATTTTTAAAGAATGACTAAAGTCTTATAAAATAAGTCTCATAAAAAATGGTTGATTTATGTAATATTTTATTCTTACTATTAAAATTTTAATAATTAAAAAAGTTAATAACCATTTATAATTATAATAATTAAAATAATTATTAGTAAATAATTAATAATATTATTCATTGGATTGTAATGATTATTCTTTGGATTTTCAAATACACTATTATTATGCGAGAGCATTCTCTTTTATGAGAGAATTCAATTATGGGTAGTTTATTTAGAAACCCAAGAATACTCATTACTAAATAGAAATGTAATTATGTATTATTATTATTACTTTCATGAAACGTATTTATATTAATTTAAGAATTAATATTTACCTATTACTAATTACTGATTGTAGAAGATAATATTACTACTACGACATAACATAAATATAATAATTATGTTCTCAAAGACATAACGTAAATAATACAATTGAGCCTAAATAAAAACATAACAGTAAATAATACAACCGAGTATAAATAAAAACATAGCATAATAATACAATTGAGAGCTATTTTTTAGGCTCAGGAATCCCTAACACTTTTTGGCTAGTGATCCCTAACACTATTTATCATGGTCGGTTTTAAAAGCACAAATTGCAAATTTTAATGAGGTTTAGAACCCACAACTTTCTCGAGTGCACTTTTAATCTTGATTGTTTTTTTTACGCCCTTTGTTTGAGAAATAACTGTGGCAAAACTCATCTTCTTCCGCTTTCTTCCTCTGCATCTTCATCGTCATTATCATAACCCATAGCCTGAGGTGTATCTCCAACAGTGCGATCAATTTCATCGTCTGCCAATTCAATAATATTCTCATCCGGATCATACTGGTCAACTAACGCTTTTCCTCGTGCATTCAACTTAAGGACAATTTTGTAACCTCGAACTGAGCAAGCAGCTTTACTGGCTAACTTTTGGCAATCATTCATCAAATAATTAAAACGCATTGCTTGATCTTGTTCAAATTCAGCAGTTATTGGGCTAAAGAGTAATTCTTCAACATCGATTTTGTTTGCATTTTTTGTCCACTGAGGAAGAATCATGTCGCTCGGAATTTGAGAAATACTCTTAGCCAAGAAATATCTCAAGATGTGCTTTCGTATAAATCACCGTAATGAGAAAATAATTGACAATTACATATTACTGAATTCTAACCGACGATTGTTGATTTATTTCTTTATATCTTTCACCATTTTCAACAGATCATCTTTATACACTGCATAAACCTTTGTTTTAGGGCCACACAGCTCACTAACTTTACTAACATTGTACTTCATGGAATCGATGATTTGACGTTGAAAACGTCTAAATATCTCTTTTCTGTACACCTGCGCAGCATGCACTTCCAAAGATGCCCCGAGTACCATATTCCTTTTCCGATGTTGAGTTATGTAGTCGGCCTTCCTCTCTTTGATAAATTATTTTTCTATAGCCTTCTGACTCTGCACTACAAATTCTTTCATACCCATTGAAGCATTGACAAACTCATCAAAAAAATGATTCATACTCTCACTTCTTCCAGTGGTTTTCATTCCCGCGGCAAAATATCTCTTTGTATACTCGGGAATCCATTTCTCTTGTACATCATACAAACTTCTAATCCACTCATTATTATACAATTCATAATTCTTCACCGAGAATTTGTCAACGCTTCTTCAAACTCCCCGATGGACAATAAATTATACACACATTGTTAAAATGGTCTTTGAAGGATGGGTGCTTAGAATAAACATGATGCAATTTCTCAGGAAATTTGTTGCTAATATGCCAAGAACATAATAAGTGATAAGTAGAAGGGAGTACCTTAACAATAGCATTACTCATGGCTTTGTCTTGGTCAGTGATGATGGTTATAGGTGTCTTCTAGTCCATAGCTTTGAGCCATGTCTCTAATACCCAAATGAAAGTGTCCTCTATCGTATCCCTTAACAATGCAAATCCAAACAATATAGATCGAAATGGTGGTTGACCCGGGTAAAAGAAACAAACGGCATGTCATACTTATTTATCCTCATACGTCTCATCAAATGTCACAACATCTCCAAAATGTTGATACATAAACATTGATCGGGTGTCAACCCACAAAATGCATGTTATGTGATTTGTTTCATCTGGTTTGACACGATAAAAAAATTTACTCGAACTTCTGGATCTAGGTTTTTTCAAATAATTTACAGCAGCTTTTTTGCATCATTTTCATCTACAGAATCACGCCTTAAATCTCTCACCACATTCTGAAAATTAACATTAGAAAAAGAAACATTTGGCATCCCGCCACCCATTGTGCTCAAAAACGTTCATCATCCTACTACTAGGTCCAATACCGGACTTATTTAAAATGTCAATTATTTTTCTTGCAACCGAGTAATATATCTAGGTGTGCCAATCAAATCTATCTTGGTAGGGGTCACTAGGTAATGATTGTGCTCTAATTCAACAAAGAGAAATACGCCAATTTTCTTCTTTCTTATTATGAACAACATATATTCTAGCTTTGCATAATGTGTGTCCTATAGAGTCTCATGAATGACCTAGTTATTTTCTTACTACCATCTTCATCATCCGGCAAACTCTTTACGAAGTTAGTGTACCGCCTTTTTACAAACATACAACCTAGACAACACATCATTAGTACCAGTATGTTTATGACTAGTTTTAATTCTAATCTCAAAACCATTTTTTTGAGAATACGACCTGTAAAAAAATTCTACTTCTTCCAACTTATAAAATAATTGACCAACGTATGGCATCATTTCAGATTTACTACTTTCAACTTCACTTACAAACTCAAATGTATTTTCACAATATAAACTAGCAACAGAATCTAAAGAACTAAATACAAACTTTTTATGAGCAGGTATGTTGTGTGCCATTCTGAAATAAGAAGGAAGAATCGCCGGATCAGAACTTCAACTTGAAATTGAGAGTGAAAGTGGACAACAACATCAACAAAAAAAAAAAGATCTTAAAAAAGAAAAAAAATATCGAGAGGAAATTGAAAGGTTGGAGATATGTTGGAGAGATAATTCAACCTTTCCTTTCGCCAAATGTTTTGTTGATACTAGATATTGCAATAGATAAAAATTATTTAAATTGATGATGAATAATAACATATGTGTTATTAAATTGAAATTGTCACTCAGACGTAGACAAACAAATATGACTACTACACAAGAACAAATTGATTAATAATGAGAGATGGCAGATAAAACCTATACAACGATTAATAGATCTTTCAGAGGGGGTGTTCTGAGGCAGATATAATGAACCTATAAACCTCAATCCCCTAGCGATTCTAGTAGCAAATTGTAAAGATTTTAAAGGTGTAGGACCCTCGAAGATTAAGGGTACTACCGATCTGATCGAGGCCCAATTTTGGGTTAAATAAATAAAGAAAGATTTCATCATTGCTCATGTGGGAAAAGATTAGAAAATGTCATCCGCCACTTACATAATGAAGGATGAAGCAAACTTTTGGTGGGAAGCTAATCAGCAACGAGCTGGAGAAGGAATCATACCATAAGAAATGATAAAGGAAATGTTTTTCAAGAATTATTATCTGAAAAACATGTAAAGTAGAGTATAGATGAAGTTTTTGGAGTTGAAGCAAGGGGAGATGACGGCAGCACAACATGCCGCCAAATTTAATGAACGCACACGATTTGCATCACATCAAGTAGATACGGAGGAGCGAAAGGCATGACGATGATTCGCCTTCTTTCACTTCAATGATTATGTTTTACTACCCTAATATATTTTACAAATTGACAAAATAGCTTTTTTCTTATTCCATATTAAAACAAAACAAACAAAATCCTTAAGTAAATTCTTTATAATTACTGGTAGATTAATGAGATTGAAGAAGGCGATGAGGGTTGTTATTATTGTTGTTGGTATTAAAATGGTGTTTGGATTTCAAAAATTTAGTGAGAGATTGGAGGGTTTAATGTCGTCATGAAGACTAATCGAAGAGGAAGGAAAGGGAGTTGTGGATTTGGAGGAAGAAAGGAGGAGGAGGAGGAGGAGGAGGAAGGGGAGGAATCATCGTCTGAGACAATTCAATCGAAGCGAACGAGAATATTATCAACCTGGGGAACGAGAGAGTGGAAATGTAATACCCCAACTTATTATAAATGAAATTGAATTTCCTCTATTTATTATTTTGAAATAGTAAGGGTTGATTTGATTAATGTGGTTAGTTATGGGTAAAATGCGCAAATATCTTAAATAAAGAAGTGGTTATAAAATATTCATTGTTGTCGGGAAATATTCGTTTGGTCGTGGAATATTCTTACTGTCGGAGAATATTAATTTACGACAATGCAACCAATATGTGGGCCCATAACGGAAAGCGATTGGATGAAAAAAATGACAAGTATGAGTTTTTATAAATAACGGTGTAGTTGTTACCGTTAACACTGTTGGAATACCCGGTGGTTAAAACATAGTAATACGCGGTGTTGCACAGTAGCACACGGTATTGCACCAATTATTGATTCTTACGTAGGAAGGCACTACTCAATAATTGTTACAGTAATTACTAGTTAATATTTTATTTTATTGATTCAATAATTGCTACATTGATATTTTATATTATCGTTGTTTCAATAATTGTCGCTACACAGTATTTCCCATTATTAGATCAATAATTCATATTATTTGAATAATATTATTAGATAGCATTATTGACAATGTCTAAGAAAGTTCTTTTTAAGGAGAGATGTTTGGTCACCTAATTGCGTGCGCCAAGAAGAGAAAATCCTTATTGAAAGCCCCTCTTTCCTCGAACGACACAGTTGTCATTATTGTGATTACATAATATTATTTATAAATAATTAATTATTAATTTATATGATAAGGAAAATATTTATTTATATATATAAATGGAGGAATTTTTAGAAAAGTGATTGTTGTTGAAAATTGAAATTTTATATTATATTACATAATGTGATAATATAATAATAATAATAATGGTGATATTTTACAATGAATGTGTGATATATGAGTAATTGAGGAGGAAGAGTATTTTTGTTACAATAAATGATAAAAACATGTTAAACATGTCGGTGGACCTCATTTTTGACTAAAATTTGATTATAGCACAAAAATCGTCTCAGTATATGGATTTCAGTCAATTTCTGTTTGGAATTTGGAAAAACTTAAAGCTAAAAAGTTATAGAGAATTGAATTTCCTATGAAATGGACATAAGATTTGAATTTTTCTGATAAAAGGGCTATTTATTATGAATTATTGAAGTTCTGAAATATTAGGTCTGAATTAATTTTGTTACAAAAAAATATTTTAAACATGTTTTGTGTGTGGTGGGCCCCACTTGTTGCAAAATGCTGAATTCAGATTTCTAAGGTGGGCGTAGGAATTTTTTTAATAAATATTAATATTTTATTAAATTTTCTATTTTGGTGTTCTAAGCATTTTCTTATAAATAGGGTGCTTAGGTTAGAATTAAAAATTACACCAGAAACTGAAGTTTTCTCTCTCTATATTATCGAGCATATTCTTGTGAGTATTTTGATACTTAGAGTGTTGCTATATATGAGTTCCTTTGACCTTATATCCGGTATTCCAGCTAAATCTTTGTCCTTTTGAGGTAAGGGATGTTATTTTTTTTTAAATGATATTATTTCTTTTAATATCATTATGTCGGAATATTGGTAAGATTTTTCTTGTGAAATTCTTGCCTTTTAGTGTCGAAGTTACTATTCACGTATACGACACTATTCACCGAAAAATAAAATTTTCTCTTCTTTGTCTCCAGATGTCTATTTTTGTTACTATCTTTGATTGTATCCATGTTTTGATATTTATTCTTGAATTTTACTCCATATAGTATATTATGAGGTATTTTTTAACATGGATAAACCGTACTGAATCCTAATATTTGTTCTTTTGTCTCACTTTGGATTCGTTTTTCTTTAAAATATTTTTCATCATCCTTACTCCTAAATGATGATATAGCTGAATATCTTTGGCCTGTAGTGTAAAGATGAATGATTTCCTGATGAACATCTTTGGCCTGTAGTGCAAAGATGAACAGTGTTGAGATGAACATGACCAACTGATGAATATCTTTGGCCTGTAGTGCAAAGATGAATATTTGATTCAAAATGTATATTGATTGATATTACAGGGATAAAATATTGATGATGGACTTTAAAATCATAGAAGATAGTAGATTTCATTCTCTACTTAACTCTTCTAAATGAATTGTTATTTCCGCTACTGAATATTGATTTAAAACTTGTTGTCTATTATATTCTATCAGATTTTTCCTATTGAGGACTAACGATAATTTGTTCTATATTATCTTAGTCATAATATTCTTTACTGGGCTAGTTGAGCTCACCCTTTTCCTTTTTGTTCCATTTTTCTTCTCAGGAGGCGAGAATGTAGCGAGTACTAGTCGGGGTATGGAATGATGGTTCTAGAAAGTTTTTTTAGTGGTCCTCACTATTTTTGTAAAATAATGTATCAATAATTATAATGAGAACTTATTTGAGTGTGGATATTGTCTAGAAGACAATATTTGTATTTAAACTCATAGTTTATATGTTGTCGTATTTTGCACGACAATTATATTAATAAAGTTGTAGTTGTTTCATACCATGTATTTGGCGACTCGAATGGGTGATGTATATCTATTTTGGGGGCGTCACAGGAAACGTTTGAAGATTAAGAGGAGGAGATCTAGTTGAATACAAGGAGGAGGAGGAGGAGGAGGAGGAGTAGGAGGAGGAGAGAGTCTGGCAACCTATTGAAATGGTCGATTCTGGTTGAAATTGATCTTGTAGATGAAGCGTAAGGTTCTAGGTAGACTCTATTCGTCAGATTTGGTCTCATAAGTGAAGACATGTCTGTTCAATATTTTTGTATATATGTTTGGTTGTATAGAGAGAAATATGATAATTTTCTCTAAGAATTTAATTTTTTTTGTTTTAATATGGAATAAAAATTGTTTTACCAGCTTTACCCTTGTTTAAACATTTTAATTTAACAAAATGGTGAAAAATTTATTATTTTAAAACACAACAGCTGTAGATGGACCCACTCAATTTACGACCACGCCGAAGAATTTCGACATACGATTTTAGAAATTAAAATGCAAGTAGAAAAAATTAATAGTTTACTTATCTAATTGACAAAATTGAAAGGTGAATAATCGAAGTGAAAAAATGGTAATAGTTTAGAGTAGTAAAATATATTTAAGCCTAATATAAATAGCCTTATCGCTTATTTTCTATATATAAAAGGAAATTAATATTTCCACATCAATTTTTATATTTCCACATGTAGGACCCACATATTAACTTATGTCTCGAAATTTTATTAACTAATATGTGGGTCATATGTGTGAAAATATAAAAAAGTGATGTGAAAAAAATCATCGAATAATACTATAAATTAATATATAGGAGGAGCCATTTTCGACAAACGAAGGCGACGGAACTAAGGCTGAGGACAGACTGTAAGACCCCAACTTTTATGAATAAAGATGAAATTTTCTCAAAATATATTTTTGAATATTATGGTGTGGATTTGATATAATGTTATAGTTGTGCACTACAACAAAAAGGCTTATTTTCGACGGACTATTCTGTTGGAGTTAAGCATAATCCATCGAGGTTATGTTAAGTCTGACGGAATATTTGGTCGAAAATGTAGTCGGATATAAGAGCGTCGAAATTAAGTTCATCGATTCTTCAGTCGGAGATAGATATCATCGACTGACTAACCTCGACGGAATATTCAGTCGACATTAATATATAATCGACTGAATTTCATCCTCGATCATAGTCGGTCGACACTATTCATGACACGCAGCGGTCCATAAAAAATCAGAGGTTGCTTAACCTCGACGGACGGTTCGGTTGATATTAACCTATTATCGACGGAATGAATCGGTCGAGAATAGTCGGTCGATAATAATCATGACACGTGGAATCCCCAAAAATTTAGAAGTGGCTTAATATCGATGGATTTCCATCAAGGATAGTGCTATTCCGTCGACTTTAATCCTTTTTAAAAAAAATATTTTTTTCTGTTTTGGCAATATCCAGGGTAATAATACTCATATTTTTTGTACCTGTAAACTTGTTTTTTTCCCAACAACACATAACACACAAATATAATCCAATACCAACAATAATGGCCAACATGAATATTAATTACCAAGGCCAACTTGAATATGACATTAAACTAAAGTTCCAATCAACTAAAGTATATCAAATATACATTTAAAAGTTCGTTGATATGTCAAACTAAAGTAATGATAAATAAAAGCTACAATACGTCAAAAATCAGCTAAACTATTAAAATTTACATCTATCACATGCATTAAGCTAAAAACTAAGTAATATGTACAAATCATATACAAAACTATATATGTCACGCGTCACCAGCCATCGTCAATTCGCTCCATCAAGATTATCATCACCGATCATTGTTACCCCTGTTGAGACATTATAATGTAACTCATTAGTCCATATATATAATACAGTTAAAGATAACTAATTAAATGAAAATTACATAACATGTAGAATAGAATTATATTATGAAAAGTATACCTGAGTAGTCGAGGGCTGACTCAGCAATGGCCCAAATGTGTCCAATAGTAAGGTAACCACCATCTGAACAATCTCGTCGCGTAGAGCGGCGAATTCCTCTGGAGTGATACCCGTACTCTCGACGGTGGCACCAGCTGTAATGTCCTGCGCAAGCTAATGGAGGCGAGAACAACTGGGCAGGTCCCGAAGACTAAATAATGGATCCGTCTCAAACCTCTCCGAGAAGGCAGCCATAACCCGCTGGAACAAAGCATCGTCTAAGCCAGTGCCCGTATGTGATGGTCTCACGGGGGCACTCGAACGTAGACGCTGGCTGGAGCCTACAAAAATAAATATAACATGAATACTATTATAATTAAGTTTACTTTATTCATAAACAAGAATTAAACTAAAATATTATACCTCCAGGCAGTTTATAGGCTGGCATCCTCGGTAACCCTAGCGCTCGATAACGGCCGGTAGTGCTAGTGGGAGTATCTTGAGACGCGACCCAAAGAGCCGTCTCCTCATTCTGAGATAAACTAATCTCGGGCAGAGGGATGGTGGGATCAGCCGTCTCAACATCACCCCTAGCAACCTGCAACTCTGCTATACGTTGGTTGCAGAGCTTCTCAAACCGGTCCTGTAAATTAATATTTTTATGAAATTTTCTTATAATTATTATTTTATTTAGTAAATGGTTAAATTGATAAAGGTTAAAGTTAAGGGTGATATGATGAAAATTTTGCAAAAGTAATGTTGATTGGTAAAATATTATTCGTATAATCATTTGTTTGTTATTAAAAATATTCGATTGGTCGGGAATATTCGCTTTATAACAGGAATATTCAGACATTTTATGAAATGGAAGTATTCAATTTTCATAATCATCAAATTGGTGGACCCCACAACGAAAGTATTGTCGTAGTTAGTTAAAAAATGACAAAATATCTTTTTTATAAAAATAACGGCGAAAGTTTTACCGTTAAACCGCTGAATGAACTACCCTAGTAGTAAAAGTACAAAAAATAATGCGTGTGTTTGCATAGTAGCACACATGATTATTGATTATCGATGCTTACGTGAGAAAGTCACTCGCTTATACTCAATTATTGCTACAAGAATTGTCGATATATATCTCTCATATTATTGATTCAATTATTGTCACAAAGATCATCTCGCATAATATTTTATATTATTAAATCAATAATTGAGACGACAAAGTTATTCATATTATTATTTGCAATATCGACGATGTCTAGAAAGTTCTGTCGAGGAGAGGTTTGGTCACCTAATCATGCTACCAATAAGAGAGAAATCCTTATCTGAAAGCCCCTTTCCTCGGAATGATCCGTTTGTTAAATATTGTGAGTTATAATATTAATGATGAATAAGTTCGTGTTGATTAAAGATGAAATTGATATTTCCATCAGGTTGGGATTATTAGTGTTAGTGGAAATCGACATTTATTTCGATAATAATTGATGTCCGGAGGTTATATCGACCAATCGTAATTAATCGGATAAATGAGCAATTAATTGCTATTAATTCACATGCTTATAACTATTTGTTCACATGTGTGTACTATTGATTCACATGTATGTACTATCAGGGGAGGTGGTGCAAGAATGATAATACTTGCATGACTAAATTAAAAATAGAGGTATAGATGAAGGTACTATATATAATTATTTTTTTTCACATGTATAGAACTATTGATTCACATGATTGTACTATTAATTCACATGATGATATACTATTAGGGGAGGTGGTGCAAGTTTGATAATACTTGCAGACTAAATTAAAAATGAAGGAAAAAAAGATGAAGGTATTATATCGTAATATTTTTCGAGCCCCAAAACGTGCAATTATCGAAACTATATTTTCCTATAAATAAGCTCATTCTTCCTTCATTCTCACCAATTCACTAAGACTCACAAGAGCAATTATAGAGAGAGAAGCTATAGAGAGAAGAGAGAGAGAAAGAAGAAGTAGTCTGCTACTTCACTATTCCAAAGATCCAAATTTTCTTCCGGTAAGGGGTATTATTTATTTCATATTCAAGAGATATTATTTTTCAGTATTCGTATTTAATATTATTTTTCAATATTCAATATTATTTAATAATATTATCTTCGCTCAATATTCGTAGGAATATTATTTTCGCTAAATATTCGTTGGAATATTATTTTCGTTAAGATTCGTTATTATCATTATTATTTTTCAATATTCGTATTCAGAAATTATTATTCTTCCATACTATAGAGTATGTGAGTAATATTATTTCGCTTCGTATTCCATTTTATTCATTATTTATATTTTTTCTACTTAAAGTATTACTTCTATATTCGTGAAATTAGTAGAATATCCTTGATATTTTGATTTCATCTAAATCTTTTCACAAGATATATTTTCATATTTCTTTGATAATTATTTATCTTTTCATGATTAATCTATTTTTTCATGATTTATTATTCATTTTACTATTTATTTCATTCACTCAAATATTATTCACATTTATATTCTATTTTTCTTTTATTCACTACTATTATATTCATTATTATATTCACAGTTACTATTCATTCAAACTATTCACAAAGTATTATTTCACTCGTACTATTCATACTATATCATGTTCTTACTATTCATGGGTACTATTCAAAGTACTATTCACTTCACTATTACTATTATTCACCTCAGTACTATTCACTTCATAAAAAATATATTTTTTTTTTCATCCAAATTATTTTTGATACAATATTATTCTTGAATTTTACTCCACAAAGCAAAGATCATGTCGACAATTTGATATTTTTAAACTCTCTCGATAAATTTTAAAGTCTTTAATATTTATCCTTTTGATTTCGCTTTAATTAATTCTTATATCATTGTCATCATCCTCATGCTTATATTGTGATGAAAGTCATCTTTGCTTTACGTGCATATAGATGGATCGATGATTGGTATGATTATGACCAGATCATCATTCAATAATAATCATGACCCGTAATGTTACAAATGATGTGGTAAAAGTCCTCATCGCCCGTAGTAGCATTGATGGACAATTGTTGGTATGATTTATGACCAGTGATTATTCTAAGATAATCATGACCATTGATGATTACATGAATATCCTCGCCCGTAGTGCGTGGATGATTCGATGATGTGGTTTATTTATTAAGTCGAGTCTCAAATGATAAAGTTGATGAAAAACTTTTTAAATCATAGAAGATAGTAGATATCATGCTCTACTTGACTCTTCTAATGGATTGCTTATTCCGCCGCAGCTTGTTGATCTAAAACTTGTTGTCTATTATATTCTATCGCTTGTTATATCGTTGAAGGCTAAGGATAATTTATTCTCGCATTATCTTAGTCATAATATTTCTTATCGGGCTAGTTGAGCTCACCCTTTTCTTTCATTGTTCTCTTCAGAAATGAGAAATATAGCCGGGACTAGCTCGGGGAATGGAGTGATGGTCCAGATAAAGGTGGCTTTAGTAGTCCTCACTATTCTATGAAATAGTGTGATAATAATTGTATGTAATGAGGACTCCATTGAGAGTGTGATATTGTCTAGAAGACAATATTCTGTTTAAACTCTCAAATGTTTTGTCGTATTTTACACGATAGTATTGTATAATTAAGTTTGTATTTGATTTATGTACCATGTATTTGGCGACTCAAGATGGGTGATGTATACCTATTTTTTGGGGCGCCACAATGGTATATCAAAGCTTAGGGATATGATCCCCGGCCGAGATGTGAGACAAGAACTAGGAGGGGAGAGACGGGAATTCCTCACTAGTATGACCTACCTAAGTTTATTTGGTATTTAATTGGTCACGTCGAGTATAGGGATAATATGTGATATGTCAATTAACCCTTGTTTTGTGGCAAAGGTTTGAAAATGGCATCCGAAAATGTTGAGATAAGCAATGAAGCACATGAGACCGCTGAGTCACCAACGATCAATACCTGTGATAATGTGCATCAGAAGACAATAATCCTCGTGTAAACAACAACACCGATCGATGATGATGAACGATGGGATGTTCAGAGGCTTTATGCAATTCATGCAACATCAAAGCGAGAGACTCTCTGCTCAAAATGCAGGTGGAAACACCGGCAACTCTCGGTGGTCACCGCTAAGCGCTTCAAGGAGCTGGGACCACCGGAGTTTTTGGGAGAGCCAAAAACCACTTAAGGCGAGAGACGGGATAAAGCGTATCACCAAGATATTTGATGTCTTGGGATGCTCCGAGAGCAAAAGGTTCCCTTTCACCACCTTCATGTTGCGAGAGAGGCAGATTATCGGTGGGAATCAAGAAACGACTCTCAAATTTCCGCACACTCAAGATGTCTTGGGAGAAGTTCCAAGAACTGCTCAACGACAAGTACTTTCCCAAAGTATTCATCACATGAAGGAGGTGGAGTTCATCAAGTCGAGCAAAACAATATGACCGTGTCGCAAAGACGAGGCTAAGTTTGCCGAAGTTGTCCCGGGCCAGCATCCCATTTGGTTGATAATGAGGAGAGAATGACGCGAATGTTTCTAAGAGGTTTGAAACCCGAGATACGCCAATACCTCATTTCACAAACTTTTTTTATATATTCGAGATGTTGTGAATAGGGCTCGCTATTGAGCGCGATAATGAGCCAAAATTCAAACCAAAAGATAACGACCAACAACACGATAATAATCGTCGCATCGGGGTGGCAATGACCATCTAACAATGATAACCATCGTGGAGGAAATTATCATGCCAAGAAATGGTAACCACTTCTGGTGGTAATCATGGCCAAGATAATAGAAGAAATGATTCAAGTGGAAAATTCAAGAAGAGAAGATTTAACGATGATGGGAAGACGCTTAAGAAGAAGACCAACACCCAAAGAACAAATTCTAGGGGAGGAGAACGACCGCCAGCTAGATGCTACAGATGCGAGAGGAGGGACACAAAGTCCAAACTGCTCACAACCTTCTTCCAAGGTATGTTTTAGTTGTGGAAAAGATGGTCACATAGCTCGATTTTGTCCTCAGAAGAAAAATCAAATCCAAATGGGACGGTGGCACCAAAGGCGATACGGACAAAAAAACAAAGTCGGTGGTTTCAGAAGAGCATTTTTTCATGACTTCTCAAAAAGCGAGTAACCCGAACGGTTATCACGGGTTAGTTAATCATAAACTCTTGCAAAGTCTATACCTTATTAGATACCTGCTTCTACCCATTCTTTTATTTCTCCTATTTGCGCTCAACGCTTAAATTTAACTCCTGAGAAATTAGACTTTGACTTATCTATTGAAAACTCGTTAGAGAAACCTTCATTACATGTGTTATCCAAGTCTTGATGAGAGTCACAGCTTTTAAAATGATATTTCTATCGTTAATAAATTTCCTACGTATTCTCAAGAACTTCCTAGCCTACCCCCGAGAGCGTGAAATCAAATTTTATCGACCCCAAAGACAAAAACCCATTTCTAAAACCCTTAAATATTTCTTCAACCAAAACGAACGATAATGCGCCAAAGACGTTGGCTCGAAATATTGAAGATTACGACCATACCATTCAATATTATCGTGGAAAAAAGCGAATGTGGTAGCTGATGCATTGAGTAGAAGATCGTATGCATTTACGATTGTAACGTTGTTAACACAAAGACCCATTTCGTACCACTTACAAATGATAAAGATAGAGTTAAAGACTCTCGGGACCCACGTGATGATGTCAAATAATACGAGTAGAATCGAATCGACGTAATCGATAAAAGTTAAATCGCCAAGCTACACACCGAGAGTCGATGAATGTGAAGAAGAAGGTTCAAGAGGGCGTTATTCTAGAAGCAAGAATCAACGAAGAGAGTAAAAGACCGAAATTTTTTAAATAAAAGGAATTTCCTTTATTTATTATTTTGAAATAGTAAGGGTTGATTTGATTAATGTGGATAGTTAAGGGTTAAATCATGAAATATTTCAAAATAAGCAGTGGTTATAAAATATTCATTTTGTCGGGGAATATTAGTTTGGTGGAATATTATGGAATTATTAAATGCTTCGGGAAATATTAAATGCTGACGGTAGACGACCGTATGTGGAGCCCCATGTGAGAAAGCGATTGGATGAGAAAAGCAACAAAATATAAGTTGGTTAAAAATAACAGGCGTAGTTTATTCTGAATTAAAATTTGTTGGAATACCGGTTGGTTAAAATCTGATGTCTGGCGTGGTTGCCGCGATGCTTTGCGGTATTACCGCGATATTGTTGAATTATTGATCCTTACGTGAAGGCCTTTCTCGATAATTTTCCACGATGATTCTTTATTCGATATTTTATTTTATTGATTCGATAATTCTTTGCGTTGATATTTTATATTATTGTTGTTTGATAATTGTCAACTTTGCGATATTTCCCATTATCGGATCGATAATTCATATTATTTGAATAATATTATTAGATAACATTATTGGCAATGTCTAGAAAGTTACATCTAAGGAGAGGTTTGGTCACTAATTGCGGCGCCCGATGAGGAGAGATCCTTATTGGAAAGCCCCTCTTTCTGAGGAGCGGCTGGTTGTCGTAAATGTGATTACGTAATATTATTTGTGAATAATTAATTATTGATTCATATGATAAAAAAATATTTATTTTATATGAATATAAATGATGGATTTATTTATGTGGTTATTAATGAAGGAATTAATGTTGAGGTGTTTTATCGATATATTTTATCGGATTGGAGGTATTAAAAATCAAATCGGGGTTTTGAGATATATTGCGGGGGTTATAATTTTTAATCAAATAGTTGGATTGTTGTAATTTTTGGATATATTATACATACATAAGTTGAGTATATGTCCACAAATTTTGAGCAGATTAAAATGCACGAATGATTTGTTGTGAATTTTAAGAGGTGTCGGATTAGAAATTAGGTTTATAATTGATTTTGGTGGAAAATTCTAGAATTGAGTGGGCCCCACTTGTGGTTGGTGAAAAAATGTGCTGAATTTTATTTCAAATGTGGTGGGTGGCAATAGTAGCGAGTAAAAGCCATCGGTGTTGCGCGTCGAAATGCTGCTTGGTAATTAACATTTTCTATAAATAGAAATTAAGTTTAGAATTGAAAATCACACGAAACAAAGTTTTCTCTCTTCTCTCTCTATATTATTGGCGTATTTTGTGAGTATTTAGATACTTTGAGAGTTCTTTGTTGATCTGAAGTTTCATTCGACATCACTTGAGCCTTTCCTTAGAAATCTTGATTCTTTGAGGTAAGGGATGTTATTTTTTTCTCGATGATGATATTATTTCTTGATATCATTATCTTTGAAATATTGATTGGAACTTTTTATCAAATTTGGAACTTTTTCATATCGGGGTTACTATTCATGAGTTCTTATTCACGAGTTCTTATTCATGAGTTCTTATTTCACGAGTTCTTATTCACGAGTCTTATTAAGTGAAGCGTGAAGATGTTTTTTTGTGGAATTTCTATCTTTTGGTGTCGAGTTCTATTCACGTATCTGGCCTTATTCACGTATCTGACCTTATTCACGAATCTGGCACTTTCATTCATAAAAAATGAAAATTTTTCTTTTAAATCTAAAATATCTATTACGGATACTAGCTTTGATTGTATCCATGTTTTGATCATTCTTGAATTTTACACCACTATGATTATTTTTTGAGGTATTTTTGGACATGGATAAAACAAAATCTGAATCCTTAATCCTTAATCCTTGTCATTTTGTTTCCTTTGGATTCGTTTCTTTAAAAATATTTTCATCATCCTCGGTCTTAAATGATGATATTATTGAATATCTTTGGCTTTAGTGAATGATTCTGAAGATGAATGATTTCTGAAGAATATCTTTGGCACATATCTGCAAAGATGATGAGCAGTGTGTTTAAATGAACATGGTGGTGATGAATATCTTTGGCCTTTAGTGCAAAGATGAGCAGTGTTTAAATGAACATGGCCATGATGAATATCTTTGGCCTTTAGTGCAAAATGAGCAGTGTTGAGATGAACATGGCCGATTGATGAATATCTTTGGCACATAGTGCAAAGATGAATATTTGATTTGAGATGAATATTGATTGATGTTCTGAGGATAAAATATTGATGATGGGTATTAAAATTCATAGATTATAGTAGATTTCATTCTCTCGTAACTCTTACATGAATTATTATTTTTCATTACGAATATTGATCTGAAACTTGTTGTCTATTGTATTATATCAGTTTTTCCTGTTGGAGACTAACGATAATTTGTTGTATATTATCTTAGTCGTAACATTCTTCTTGGGCTAGTTGAGCTCACCCTTTTCCTTGTTGTTCCATTTTTCTTCTCGGGGAGGCGAGAATGTGGCGAGTCTTAGTCGGGGTATGGAATGAAGGTTACAGAGAGAGTTGTTTAGTAGTCCTCACCATTATTGTAAAATAATGTATCGATAAATGTGATGAGGATTTATTTGAGTATAAATATTATCTAGAAGATAATATTTGTATTTAAACTCACATTTTATTGTTGTGATAATAAAGTTGTAGTTGTTTACATACCATGTATTTGGCGACTCGAGAATGGGTTGGATGGAATGGACTATTTTTTGGGGTGTCACGGTTAATATCGAGCTTAGGGATATGATCTCTGGCGGAGATCGGGGAATAGAACTAGGAGGAGAGAGCAGTAAATCCTTTGCTAGTGTGTCTACTAAAGCTTATTTGTTAGTTGGTCGATATATAGGGATATTATGTGATATTGATTTCCTTAATTAACCCTTGTTTTATGGCGATGTTGAGAATGTCGTTGAGAATATTAATGATGGAGTAAATGAGGCCAGTGGAGATGCATGTACTTACCAGCGAGAGAGAGCGTCTGACAGTGGCAATGTACCTCCTCTGTGAATAACACCCCAGCGAAGAGATGATGATGAGCGGGGGATGTTTAGAAGCTTTTTGCGTTCATGCACAAAATCGAGACGAGGAGACTTCGTGTTCAAAATCTGAGGAGGAGATGATAGCAATTCACGGGTGGTCACGGACCAAGCGATTCGAAGTTGGGACCACGAGAATTACAGGAAAGCGGATCCGATCATGGCGGAAACATGGGTCAAACAAATTACAGATATTCGATGTCTTGGGATGCGAAGAACGAAAGTTCCATTCGCTACTTTTATGTTAAAATGGCGAAGCGATTCTTGGGTGGGAATCGCGTGAAGCGTACCCATCCATTTTTGCTTTTCGGCGTATCGTGGGAGAGCGTTTGAAAGCAGATTCGATGACAAGTACTTCCACAAAGTATTAAATCGTATGAAGGAAGTGGAGTTTATTAGATTGGAAGCGAAATAACATGGCGGTGTCCCGATGCGGCGAAGTTTGCGGAGTTATCGAGTTTGCACCTCATTTGGTGGAGAATGAGGAGCGTTATGGCGGATGTTTACGAGAGGTTTGAAACACGGCGTCGTCGATATCTCATTTCTCATAAATTTTCTCTCTATTGGATGTTGTATGCGAGGGCTCGATTGTTAGGCGAGATAACGAAATGCGTTCAATGAGGGACCATAACGAGGATCATACCAAGATATGGCGATCATCGAATAACGATAACCCGGTGGAGAAAGAAGAATCGGACAAAAGCGGTAACCACTCTGGTGTAATCGTAGCCGTGAAAATAGAAGAAGCGAGTTGGGAGGAGATTTTAAAGAGGAGATTCAATTAACGACCATGTGAAGGCGTCGTGCGCCCGATGCTGGCTAGGTTCGAGGAGGAGAAAGACCATCGGTCGTATGTTACAAATCTTGGGAAAGGGACATATCATTGAAGCGCCCTGACAGTTTAAGGTATGCTATAATTGTGGAAAGAAAGGACATATAAACTCGAGTTATGCGATATCGAAACCCGAGTCCGGTGAGGAATGGTGACTCGAAAGGATGTCGAGAAAAGTCAAAGTCAGCGATTCTCGGAAGAAGCGTTTGTCGTGGCCGGTCAAAATCTGAGGAACGAGAGCGAAGTTAGCAGGTTTAGTTAATTATAAATTCTTGCGAAGTTTATACCTTACTGAATCTGGGTTCTACCCATTCTTTTATCTCTCTTGCTTGCGCTCAGCGTTTGAACTTGACTACGGAGAAATTAGACTTTGACTTTTTATATGGAGACTCAGTTAGGAGAAACTTTCATTACATCAGTTGTTTAAAAATCTTGTTTGATTCAAGTTGGCACTATCACATTACACATTAACCTTATTTCTATAGAGATATTTGCTTTTGATGTGATTTTAAGGTTAACTACTCATCATGCCAAAATTGATTGCTTTTGTAAGGTTGTTAGTTTTCATATTCTAAGCAACTTTTATTATTGAATTCAAGCAATCAAACCATTGTAATCAAACATTTTCATATCAAGCCATGAAGTCGTTCGTTTATTACGGATGTCGAGTTTTCTTAGTCCGTGTTATGGATTTGAATAAAGACACGTCGATTTGAATAATATTCTTGTTGTTATTGATTTTTCTGGCGTATTTCTGAAGAATTTCTTGGCTTACTCCCAAAGCGATATTAAATTTTGTATCGACTTTGAACCGGTACAAAACTCATTTCTAAAATCTCATATCGAATGGCTCTATTGAACTTGAGGAGTTAAAAATTCAACTATATTTGGTACATGAGCCTTTATCTTGTGACTTCCTTTGTGGAATTCACTAAGCGAGACTCTCTCTATAGGGGGCGTCGTATTAGATGCGATAGTAAAGCGATAGGTGTCATTGTGACGTCTTATCGAAGTTGGGATATGAGTCGCGATTGAGAACAACCTAAATCGATGTCGAAATCGTAGCTTTACAGGCTTAGTTGGTTATTATCGGAGATTAGTTGAAGGATATTCTCGAATCGCTATTCCATTAACGTGGTGACTCGTAGAGATACAAAATTCAAATGGAAGCGAGGAATGTGGGAAGAGCTTGAAGAACTTCGAGAGGAGACTCATTTAAACGTATGTTACGACCATACCATCTGGAAAAGCGAGCGTGGTAGGCGGCGTGTTGAGTAGAAGATCGTATCTGAAATCTGAGTCTGATATTGTCAAAGACTCATTTATTATAATATCTGAATAATAGAGATGGAGATGAAAACTCTAGGTACCCGCGTGATGATATCTGATGCGTGATGATATCTGAGTATAATCGACTTTAATCGATAAAGTTAAAAAAGGCATTTCAGCTACACTGCGGGTGATGAATTTGAAGAAGGAGGTCGAAGTTGTTATTTTAAAAGCGAGAATCGGTGAGGTGAGAAAGCTCGAACCTTGATTTATTAATCCATTTGAAATTCTCGATCGAATAGGGCGTGGCTATATAGACTCGTTTTACCACCAAGTATGGCGCGTGTTCATAACGTTTTTCACGTATCGATGTTACGTAAATATGTGGACGACCGAAACACGTCATTGAGTTAGAGCCAGACGAGATAGCGAAAGACTTAACGTCTGAGGAGGTACTGTCAAGATTTTGTAGAGGAAAGAACATGACCTATGTCTGGGGGTTATACCACAAGTTAAAGTTTTGTGGAGAAACCATCTTTATTGAGGAAATGACACAGGAGTTGGAAGCGAAAATGAAAGCGAGTATCTTTACCTTTTGAAACACACCGAAGTCGTCGTCGATTTAGAGGCCGAAATTTCATAAGGAGGGAGGTTGTAAGACCCAAAATTTTTTTAAAAAAAGGAATTTCCTTTATTTATTATTTTGAAATAGTAAGGTTGATTTGATTAATGTGGATAGTTAAGGGTTAAATCATAAATATTTCAAAATAAGCAGTGGTTATAAAATATTCATTTTGTCGGGGAATATTAGTTTGGTGGTGGAATATTAAATCTTTGTCGGGAATATTAAATGCGGCGGCGTAGCGACCATGTGTGGGCCCCATGTGAGAAGCGATTGGATGAGGAAAGCGACAAATATAAGTTGGTTAAAAATAGCGGCGTAGTTATTCTGATTAAAATTATTTGGAATACCGGTGGTTAAAATCTGATGTCTGGCGTGGTTGCCGCGATGGCACTTGCGGTATTACCTGCGTATTGTTGAATTATTGATCCTTACGTGAAGATGCCTTTACTCGATAATTTTCACGATGAATTCTTATTCGATATTTTATTTTATTGATTCGATAATTCTTTGCGTTGATATTTTATATTATTGTTGTTTTGATAATTGTCCTTTGCGATATTTCCCATTATCGGATCGATAATTCATATTATTTGAATAATATTATTAGATAACATTATTGGCGATGTCTAGAAAGTTACATCTAAGGAGAGGTTTGGTCACTAATTGCGGCGCCCGATGAGGAGAGATCCTTATTGGAAAGCCCCTCTTTCTGAGGAGCGGCTGGTTGTCGTAAATGTGATTACGTAATATTATTTGTGAATAATTAATTATTGATTCATATGATAAAAAAATATTTATTTTATATGAATATAAATGATGGATTTATTTATGTGGTTATTAATGAAGGAATTAATGTTGAGGTGTTTTATCGGTATTTTATCGGATTGGAGGTATTAAAAATCAAATCGGGGTTTTTTGAGATATATTAAGGGGTTATAATTTTTAATCAAATAGTTGGATTGTTGTAATTTTTGGATATGTTATACATACATAAGTTGAGTATATGTCCACAAATTTTGAGCGAATTAAAAATGCACGAATGATTTGTTGTGAATTTTAAGAGGTGTCGGATTGGAAAATTAGGTTTATAATTGATTTTGGTGGAAAATTCTAGAATTGAGTGGGCCCCACTTGTGGTTGGTGAAAAAATGTGCTGAATTTTATTTCAAATGTGGTGGGTGGCAATAGTAGCGAGTAAAAGCCATCGGTGTGCTTGGTCAAATGCCTTGGTGAGCTAACATTTTCTATAAATAGAGGGCTAAGTTAGAATTGAAAATCACACGAAACAAAGTTTTCTCTTTCTCTCTCTATATTATTGAGCGTATTTTGTGAGTATTTAGATACTTTGAGAGTTCTTTATTCGTCTGAAGTTTCATTCGACATCACTTGAGCCTTTCCTTAAAATCTTGATTCTTTGAGGAGGTAGGGATGTTATTTTTTTCTCTCAAATGATATTATTTCTTGATATCATTATCTTTGAAATATTGATTGGAACTTTTTATCAAATTTGGAACTTTTTCATGTAGGGTTTCACTATTCATGAGTTCTTATTCACGAGTTCTTATTCATTCTTATTCAGTTCTTATTCACGATTCTTATTCATTCACGAGTACTATATTAATGAGGCGTGAAGATGTTTTTTGTGGAATTTCTATCTTTTGGTGTGGAGATTCTTATTCACGTATCGGCCTTTATTCACGTATCTGACACTATTCACGAATCGGCCTTATTCATAGAAAAAAATGAAAATTTTTCTTTTAAATCTAAAATATCTATTACGGATACTAGCTTTGATTGTATCCATGTTTTGATCATTCTTGAATTTTACACCACTATGATTATTTTTGAGGTATTTTTGGACGTGGATAAAACAAAATCTGAATCCTTAATCCTTAATCCTTGTCATTTTGTTTTTCTTTGGATTAGTTCTTTAAAAATATTTTCATCATCCTCGGTCTTAAATGATGATATTATTGAATATCTTTGGCTTTGTATAGTGCAAGATGAATGATTTCTGAAGAATATCTTTGGCTTTAGTGCAAAGTGAGTGCAAAGATGAGCAGTGTTTAAATGAAGATGAGCATGTTTAAATGAACATGGCCAGTGATGAATATCTTTGGCCTTTAGTGCAAAAGATGAGCAGTGTTGAGATGAACATGTGCAAAGATGAGCATTGATTGATGAATATCTTTGGCTGTAGTGCAAAGATGAATATTTGATTTGAGATGAATATTGATTGATGTTCTGAGGGATAAAATATTGATGATGGTATTGTTAAATTCATAGATTATAGTAGATTTCATTCTCTACGTAACTCTTACATGAATTATTATTTCATTGCGAATATTGATCTGAAACTTGTTGTACATTGTATTCTATCATCAGTTTTTCTGTGTTGGAGACTAACGATAATTTGTTGTATATTATCTTAGTCATAACATTCTTCTTGGGCTAGTTGAGCTCACCCTTTTCCTTGTTGTTCCATTTTTCTTCTCGGGAGGCGAGAATGTAGCGAGTCTTAGTCGGGGTATGGAATGAAGGTTACAGAGAGAGTTGTTTAGTAGTCCTCACCATTATTGTAAAATAATGTATCGATAAATGTGATGAGGATTTATTTGAGTATAAATATTATCTAGAAGATAATATTTGTATTTAAACTCACATTTTATTGTTGTGATAATAAAGTTGTAGTTGTTTACATACCATGTATATTTGGCGACTCGAGAATGGGTTGGATGGAATGGACCTATTTTTGATGAGCGAGCAATTGTTTGTAACATTATTGAGTAGTGCCTATAACTTACGTAATAATCGATAATTGGTGCATTATATATCGTGTTATTAATTTTCATAAATAATATTCGAATCAGTTTTAACCATGATTTATATTCAAAAAGTTATTTTTATATACAACTTCTCACTTCTTATTTTTAAACAACTTATTTATATTTTACCAATAATCTTCGTCGATAATATTATTCATATTATATGAATTATTGCCCACACATGGGCTTTGTGGTAATTGAATATTCCATATTGATTAATATTCCAAATATGAATATTTCCCAAAATTACGAGTAATGCCTTAATAATACGATGCATATTTATTTTATGTTATTTTCTTACGTATTTAACTATTTATTAATATTTTGAATATTTAACCAAACTTAATTTTCGTTTTTTATCAAATATTAAATTTCATTAATAATTTGCTTTGCGTATTTTCCCTAATAAATTCACGAAAATCAAATCAAACTTACTTATTTAAAAATAAATAAATAGAAAATTCAAATTTCATTTTTCGAATAATAAGTTGAGGTCTTCTGACCTCCTCCTATTAATATGAAAATTTAATCCTCGAAATTGGCGTCGTGAGTGTGTTTGAAGGTGAGGATACCTCGCTTTTCATTTTAGTTTCCAATTCCCGGTCATTTCCTCTATAGCATGATTCCTCCATGAAACTTTAACTTGTGGTATGACCTTTCTTGGCGTGGGACATGCTCCTTCTATCGAAGATCTTGGCGGTACCTCTAAATCGTTAAGTCTTGGTTATCTCGTCGGGTTCTAACTTCGATAACGTGGTTGGGTCTTTCACATATTCTGAAATACGGATATGTGAAACACATTATGAACACGAGGACATACTCGAGAGGTAGCAGCGAGTCTATAGGCTACATTTCCTACTCGGTCGAAAATTTGAAATGGACCCGATAAATGCGTGGATTGAGCTTTCCTCTCTTCCCAAATCTTGTAACTCCTTTCCATGGAAGCAACTTCATGACAATCGCGATCCCCTACATTAAATTCCGTCCTTTCGATGAAGATCCAGCATAACTCTTTTGTCGATCTTGTGCCGTTTGTATCGTTGTCGAATCATTTGGATCTTTTAGGTGATCATACGTCTTAACTTTCGGGTCCCAACAATGTTGCTTCACCCACCTCGTCCCAACATATTGGAAGCGACACTTTTAAATCCATATAATGCTTGAATGGAGCCACACTATACTTGCACGATAAGCTTTGTTGTTGTAGGAGAATTCCACGATGGTAAATACTTATCCCAAGCGCCCTTTGAAAGTCTAGGACCACGAGTCTTAATAAATCTTGAGAGTTTGAATAGTCCTCTCGATTGTCGTCCGTTTTGGGGATGGTATCTTAGAACTAAATGTAAATCCGTGCCCGTAGCTTTTTGCAAGCTAACCCAAAATCTTGAAGTGAATCTTGGGTCACGATCAAAAACTATGGATCTGGGCATGCCATGCAACCTCCTGATCTCATTCACGTACATACTTAGCAAGGCGTTCGAGTGAATAAGTCTCCGTGTCGGCAAGAAATGAAGCGAGACTTGGTTAATCTATCAACAATAACCCAATAGCATTGATGCCTTGAAAGCCGTAGGAAGACCGTAACGAAATCCATGGTAATGTGTTCCCACTTCCATTCAGGAATCTCAAGTGGTTCTGAGCGGACCCTTAGGTACTAGATGCTCACGCGCTTTACCGTTGACAAGTTAAACACATTGAGATAAACTTTGCAATCTCTCTTTATTGTTCCACCAAAATGTATGTGAAGATCACGATACATTTAGTACTTCGAGATGGATTGCAAATGGTGTATTGTGTGCCTCCATCATAATCTTGTACTTGAAATCAGTCGTTAGGAACCTGAAAGTCTAGAGTGGACTCGAGTATTCCTTCTTCATCGATTCTAAACTTAGGAATAGCTCCTTCTTGTACTTTCTTCTTCATACGCATCGGCTCAAGATTGGTGGCTTGAAGCGACCTTAACTTTTCTATTAAAGTTGGCTCTGTCGTATACTTGACATCATCGCTTTTCGTTCCGCATATGATCTTCTACTCGATCGTCGGCTACCGTTAAACTTTTCGGGATGGTATTGAATAGTGTGGTCGTAGTCTTTCAATAGCTTCAAGCCAGCGTCATTGCCGCGTGTTGAGTTCTTTTTGAGTGAAGAAATATTTAAGGCTTTTATGATGCGAATATATCTCCACTTTCTCCCCATATAGATAGTGCCTCCATATCTTTAAGCGAAAACATATTTGCTTGCCAACTCTAGATCATGAGTAGGATAATTCCTCTCATACTCTTTAAGTTATCGCGAGGCATAGGCTATGACTTTCCCGTTGCATGAGAACACATCCTAACCCTTTGCACGAAGCATCATTTGTAGATAACAAATCCATCAAGAACCGGATGGTATTGTTAGAAACAGTCTTAGAAATAAGTCTCCTCTTAAGCTCTTGGAAACTTTTCTCGCGTTCTTCGCTCCAAAGCAATTTTGTATCCTTAGGGTTAGGCGAGTTAATGGAGTAGCGATTAGAAAACCCTTCCACGAATCTCCGATAATAACCGGTAAGCCCAAAAAGCTACGTCTTGATCATGCAGGCTTGGTTGCTCCCAACTTTGTATTGCTTGATCTTGGCGGGATCAGCGGATACTCCATGTTTTGACACCACGTGCCCGAGAATGCTACTTCCTCGAGCGAACTTCGCATTTCTTCAATTTGGCATATAGTTTGTTTTCACGAAGCCTTTGGAGTACCGACTTCAAATGGTGCTCATGATCTTCCACGACTTTTGGAATATATAAGGATGTCATCAATAAAAACTGACAACGGCGATCCAAATATTCCTTGAATACTCGGTTCATCGTATCCATGAAAGCCGCGGGAGGCATTAGTTAGTCAAGAAAGACATGACTAAAATTCATAATGCCCATCTGGGAGTTACGAAAGGCGGTCTTTGGAATATCCTCGATTCTAATCTTGGTGATGATATCGAGCGAAGATCGATTTTTGAAAAGAATTGTGCCCTTACTGGCTGGTCGAAACAAGTCATCAATCTGAGGTAGAGGATACTATTCTTGATGGTGACATGGTTCGATTCAGATAGTCGTCTGAAAATCGCATACTCCGTCTTTCTTCTTTCTGAAATAAAGCAGGAGCACCCCGAGGAGATGTCTTGGGGCCAATGAAACCAGATGTCCAACAATTCACGTAGTTGGACCTTTAACTCTGAAGTTCAATAGGAGCCATTCGATATGGGGTTTTAGAAATGGGCTTTGTGCGGGGTTGAAGATCGATAAAGAATTGACTTCACGTTACGGGGTAGGCAGGGAAGTTCTTGAAATCGTCGGGAAAAATCGATAACAACGGAATATTATTCAAATTTGGCGTGTCTTTATTCAAATCCATAACATGGGCTAAGAAAGCTTGACATCCAGTTTTTCAATAAGCGAATAGCTTTATGATTAGATATGGCGATGATTGATTTTAATGGTTTAGTTGCTTGAATTAAATACAACGGGTTGGTTAGGAATATGAAAACTAACACCTTACGAAAACAATCAATTTTGGCATGATGAGTAGTTAACGATCAATCCACAAAATCACATCAAAAGCAAGTATCTTTAAAGAGATAAAATCGACGGGTAAGGTGATGGTGCCAACTTGAATCAAACAAGATTTATAAGCGATGGATGTGATGAAAGTTTCTCTAACGGAGTTTCCACGAGATAGGTCGAAGTCTAATTTCTCGGTCGAGTTTAAGCGTTGAGCACATGCGGAGAGATAAATGAATGGGTATGCCGGTATCAAGTAAGGTATAAACTTAGCGAGAATTTATAAATAGCTTACCGTGATCACCTCGTTTGGGTTCTCGCATTATGACCGATCCTGACAAACGCTTCTTCCGGAATCGTTGACTTTGACTTTTACGGGGACGATCTTTTGAGTCACCGTCCCCCCATTGAACTAGGTTTATTTCTGCGTCTGATCTCGGCGATATGTCCTTCCTTTCCACAATTATAGCATACCTTGAGCTGTTGTGGGCGGTTTGGTGATATGTCCCTCTTTTTCGCATTTATAGCATATGGCCGGTGGTGGTTCTCCTCCCTTAGAACCGATTCTTTGCTTGACACCTTTGTCGTCTTCACATAGTCGTTGTTAAATCTCCTCTTTTAAAATCTCCTCTGACTTCGCTTCTTACATTTTCATGGCCATGATTACCACGGAGTGGTTACCATTTTTTGTCCGTCTGTTTCTTTCTCATGAGTTATCATTATTACATTGGCTGCTATCTACTGATGCGATCCACGGTTATGGTCCCTCGGTTGGCCAGTACTCGTTATCTCGCTCTAATAATTGAGCCACATTTACAACATCTGAATAGAGAGAAAATTTATGAGAAATGAGATCTTGGCGTATCTGGGGGTTTGAAACCTCTAAGAAACATCCAGCGTCATCGTTCCTCATTCTCCACCAAATGAGGTCTGAACACGGATAACTCTGCAAACTTTGCCTCGTCTTTGAGACAAATCGTGTTGTTTTGTTCTAATCGATGAACTCCACTTCCTTCCGTATAGCGAACACTTTCGGGAAAGTATTTGTCATTAAATAATTCTGAAAGCGTCTCCCAAGACATCTTTGAGTCTTGGTTTGGATGGAGTGCAACTTCCTGAGACTCCCACCGATGATACACCTCGCCACGGAACATAAAGGTGGCGAATGGAACCTTCATTCTCAGTGCATCCCAGAGACATCGAATATCTTGGTAATTTGTTTGACCCGTGTTTCTTGGCGTGATCGGATCGGCTTTCCCTTAAATTACGGTGGTCCCGACTCTTTGAGCTGCTTGGTGTGACAACCCGTGAATGAATTCTTATCATTTCCTCCACGTATTTTGAACACGAGTCTCCTAAATGCGATTTTGCATGAGCTGAAAAACTTACAAACATCCCTCGTTCATCATCGCTCGGTGGTGTTGTTCACGGGAGGAACATTGCCCGACTGTTGCACGTTCTCCTCGTTGGTGAAATCTGAGGCGTCTCCACGGTCTCATTTCCATTGTTAATATTCTCGATCGACATTCTCAAATCTTGTCGTAAAACAAGGGTTAATTAAAAATCAATATATCACATAATATCCTATATCTTGACCCACTAACTAAAAATAAGCTTAGGTAGGACACCTTTAGCGAAGGATTTACTCGTCTCTCCCTCTAGTTCTATTCCCGATCTCATGGAGATCGTATCCTAAGCTACGATACCAAGTGTGGCGCCCCCCCAAAATAGGTATACATCACCCATTACGGGTTGTCGATACGTGATGCGAAAACAACTACAACTTTATTATTACAACGATAAAAGCTGTGAGTTTGAATACAAATATTATCTTACAGACAATATCTATACTCAAATAAATCCTCATCACATTTATTGATACATTATTTTACAAAAATGGTGAGGACTACTAAACAATCCTTTCTACAAACCTTCATTCCATTTACCCAGGCTAAATACTTTCATTTATATTCTAGCCTCACGAGAAGAAAAATGGAACAAAAAGGAAAAGGGTGAGCTCAACTAGCTTCGATAAAGAATATTATGACTAAGATAATATCTGACAAATTATCGTTAGTCTTGACGAGGAAAAATCTAATAGAATCTGATAGACAACAAATTTTAAATCAATATTACGGCAGTGAAATAATAATTCATTAGAAGAGTTAAGTAGAGAATGCAAACTACTATCTTACATGTATGAATTTAAAAGTTCATCGTCTATCTTTTATCCTGTAACATCAATCGATATACATCGGAATCAAAGAAGAAATATTCAATAATAAGTTAGGTGATGATCTTTTGTAGATATTCGTATCATTTAATAATAGTGGTGTAAGGAATGATCAAAATATATAATTAAAAGCTGAGATCCAATAGATATATTTTGCGATTATAAAATTAAAAATATTCATAATTTGATTTAATTATTAATAGTTCGTATCTTTAATAGTAACTCAGAAAACCAAAAGTATCATTATTTGATAAAAACCTCAAAATAATTTCCTTTATTTATTTGTCAAATAATATCAAAACATTGAAATCCATCATTTATATCCACATATAATAAATATTTCTTTATCATATGAATCAATAATTAATTATTCACAAATAATATTCTAGAATCGTGAATAATGTAATATAGACGGTAGTTCCGGAAGAGGGGCTTTCAGATAAGGATTTCTCACTTCTTGGCGTACTATGATTAGGTGACGAAACCTCTCCTTGACGAAACTTTCTAACATTGCAATAATGTTATCTAATAATATTATTGAAATAATATGAATTATTGATCGATAATGGAATATTAATGCGTAATGACAATTATTGAACAACGATAATATAAAATATCAATTGCAAAAATTATTGAATCGATAAAATAAAATATTGAGCGATAATTACTTGTAAAAATTATTGAGTAATTGCCTTCTTACGTGAAAGTTCGATAATTCAATAATAATCTGAATGCAATATATCTGGTGTATTATTCTTGTGCGACCAGCCAACGTATTCTGTTTTAACCATAAAGTATTCAAACGATATTACTTGGTAACAACTTCTGTAGTTATTTTAAACAACTTATATTTGTGAAATTTTTTCATCAATAAACTTTCCGTTATGGGGCCCACACATGGGCTGCTTGCGGCATAAATACGAATATTCCCAGAATGCGAATCTGAATATTCCACGACGAAACGAATATTCACAAAATAAAATGAATATTTTATAACCACTTGCTTATTTTGAAATATTTGCGTATTTAACCCTAACTATCCACGTTAATCAAATCAACCCTTACTATTTCAAAATAATAAATAAAGAAATTTAAATTTATTTAAAAAAAAGTTTGGGTCTTCTGACCCTCCCTCCTTATGAAATTTAATCCTCGAAATTGGCGTCGTACACAGTGTTTGAAAAGGTGAGGATACCTCGCTTTCATTTAGTTTCAATTCCCGGTCATTTCCTCTATAGCATGATTCCTCCACAAAACTTTAACTTGTGGTATGACCTTTCTTGGCGTGGGACATGCTCCTTCCTATCCAAGATCTTGGCAATTACCTCCTCATACGTTAAGTCTTGGCTTATCTCGTCGGTTCTAACTTTCTATAACGTGGTTGGGTCTTTCACATATTTGAAATACGGATATGTGAAACACATTATGAACACAGAGACATACTGGAGAGATGCTTAGCGAGTCATAGGCTACATTTCCTACTCGGTCGAAATTTGAAATGGACGATAAATGGTGGATTGAGCTTTCCTCTCTTCCCAAATCTTGTAACTCCCTTCCATGGAAGCAACTTCGTGACAATCATGATCCCCTATACTAAATTCCCGTCCTTTCGATGAAGATCCGCATAACTCTTTTTATCGATCTTGTGCGTTTGTATCGTTGTCGAATCATTTGGATCTTTTAGGTGATCATACGTACTAACTTCGGGTCCCAACAATGTTGCTTCACCCACCTCGTCCCAACATATTGGAAGCGACATTTTCGTCCATATAATGCTTGAATGGAGCCACACCTATACTTGCACGATAAGCTTTGTTGTTGTAGGAGAATTCCACCGATGGTAAATACTTATCCCAACTTCCTTGAAGTCTAGGACCGCGAGTCTTAATAAATCTTGAAGTTTGAATAGTCCTCTCGATTGTCAAATCGGTTTGGGGATGGTATCTTAGAACTAAATAAATAAATCCGTGCCCATAGCTTTTTGCAAGCTAACCCAAAATCTTGAAGTGAATCTTGGGTCACGATCAAAACTATGGATCTGGGCATGCCATACAACCTCACAATCTCATTCACGTACATACTAGCAAGGCGTTCAGGAATAAGTCTCCGTATCGGCAAGAAATGGCGGAGACTTGGTTAATCTATCAATGATAACCCAAATAGCATTGATGCCTTGAAAAGCCGTAGGAAGACATAGCTTGAAATCCATGGTAATGTGTTCCCACTTCCATTTAGGAATCTCAAGTGGTTCTGAGCGGACCCTTAGGTACTAGATGCTCCGCGCCTTTACGTTAATGAAGTTAAACACATTGAGATAAACTTTGCAATCTCTCTCTTCGTATTGTTCCACCAAAATGTATGTAGAAGATCACGATACATTTTAGTACTTCGAGGATGGATTACCAAATGGTGTATTGTGTGCCTCCATCATAATCTTGTACTTCAAATCAGTGCGTTAGGAACACAAAGTCTAGAGTGGACTCAGTATTCCTTCTTCATCGATTCTACGCTTAGGAATAGCTCCTTCTTGTACTTTCTTCTTCATACATCATTTCAAGAATTGGGTTGGCTTGAAGCGACCTTAACTTTTCTATTAAAGTTGGCTCTGTCGTATACTTGACATCATCGCTTTTCGTTCATATATGATCTTCTACTCAATAGCGTCGGCTACCGTTAAACTTTTCGGGATGGTATTGAATAGTGTGGTCGTAGTCTTTCAATAGCTTCGAGCCAGCGTCATTTCTTAGCGTGTTGAGTTCTTTTGAGTGAAGAAATATTTAAGGCTTTTATGGTGCGAATATATCTCCACTTCTCCCCATATAGATAGTGCCTCCATATCTTTAGCAGCAGCTTATTGCTTTGACTCTAGATCATGAGTAGGATAATTCCTCTCATACTCTTTAAGTTGTCGCGGCGCATAGGCTATGACTTTCCCGTTGCATGAGAACACATCTAACCCTTTGCACGAAGCATCGTTGTAGATAACAAATCCATCAGAACGGATGGTATTGTTAGAAACAGTCTTAGAAATAAGTCTCCTCTTAAGCTCTTGGAAACTCTTCTCGCATTCTTCGCTCCAAGCAATTTTGTATCCTTAGGAGTTAGGCTTGAGTTAATGGAGTAGCGATTAGAAAACCCTTCCACGAATCTCGATAATAACCATTAAGCCCAAAAAAGCTTCGTGCTTGATCCGCGACTTGGTTGCTCCCAACTTTGTATTGCTTCATCTTAGGGATCAGCGGATACTCCATGTTTGACACCACGTGCCCAAAATGCTACTTCCTCGAAGCGAACTTCGCATTTCTTCAATTTGGCATATAGTTGGTTTTCAAAGCCTTTGGAGTACCGACTTCAAATGGTGCTCATGATCTTCCGACTTTTGGAATATATGAGGATGTCATCAATAAAAACAACAACAAGCCAGATCGAATATTCCTTGAATACTCGGTTCATCATATCCATGAAAGCCGCGAGGAGCATTAGTTAGTCCGAAAAGACATGACTAAGAATTCGTAATGCCCATCTTAGGGAGTTACGAAAGCGATCTTTGGAATATCCTCGATTCTAATCTTGGTGATGATATCGAGCGAAGATCGATTTTTGAAAAGAATTGTGCCCTTACTTGGCTGGTCGAAACAAGTCATCAATCTGAGTAGAGGATACCTATTCTTGATGGTGACATGGTTCGATTCAGATAGTCGATACAAAATCGCATACTCCGTCTTTCTTCTTTGAATAAAGCAGAGAGCACCCCGAGGAGATGTCTTGGGGCCAGAATGAAGCAGATGTCCAACAATTCTGTGGTTGGACCTTTAACTCCACGAAGTTCAATAGGAGCCATTCGATATGGGGTTTTAGAAATGGGCTTTGTGCGGGTTTCAAGATCGATAAAGAATTCAACTTCACGTTACGGGGTAGGCAGGGAAGTTCTTGAAAATCGTCGGGAAAGTCGATAACAACGAGAATATTATTCAAATTTGGCGTGTCTTTATTCAAATCCATAACATGGGCTAAGAAAGCTTGACATCCAGTTTTTTAATAAGCGAATAGCTTTATGATTAGATATGGCGATGATTGATTTTAATGGTTTAGTTGCTTGAATTAAATACAACGGGTTGGTTAGGAATATGAAAACTATGACCTTACGAAAACAATCAATTTTGGCATGATGAGTAGTTAACGATCAATCCTAAAATCACATCAAAAGCAAGTATCTTTAAAGAGATAAAGATCAGCGGTGTAAGTGATGGTGCCAACTTGATCAAACAAGATTTATAAGCGGTGGATGTGATGAAAGTTTCTCTAGCGGAGTTTCCACGAGATAGGTCGAAATCTAATTTCTCGGTCAGTTTAAGCGTTGAGCACAGCGGAGAGATAAATGAATGGGTATGCACCGGTATCAGTAAGGTATAAACTTAGCGAGAAATTTATAAATAACTTACCGTGATCACCTCGTTTGGGTTCCTCGCATTTTGACCGATCCACAACAAAAGCGCTCTTCCGGAATCGTTGACTTTGACTTTTACAGGACGATCTTTTGAGTCACGAATCCCCATTGAACTAGGTTTAACTCTTTAGTCTGATCTCGGCGATATGTCCTTCCTTTCATGATTATAGCATACCTTGAAGCTGTTGTGGGCGGTTTGGTGATATGTCCCTCTTTTAGCATTTATAGCATATGGCCAGGTGGTGGTTCTCCTCCCATAGAACCGATTCTTTGCGCCTTTGTCGTCTTCACATAGTCGTTTGTTAAATCTCCTCTTTTTAAAATCTCCTCATTTCGCTTCTTACATTTTTCATGGCCATGATTACCACCGGAGTGGTTACCATTTTGTCCGTCTGTTTCTTTCTCCATGAGGTTATCATTATTACATTGGCTACTATCTCTACGATACGATCCACGTTTATGGTCCCTCGGTTGGCCGTACTCGTTATCTCGCTCTAATAATTGAGCCACATTTTACAACATCTGAATAGAGAAAATTTATGAGAAATGAGATCTTGGCGTATCTTGGGGTTTGAAACCTCTAAGAAACATCCAGCGTCATCGTTCCTCATTCTCCACCAAATGAGGTGCTGACACAGATAACTCTGAAACTTTGCCTCGTCTTTGAGACAAATCGTGTTGTTTTGCTCGATCGATGAACTCCACTTCCTTCGTATAGCGAACACTTTTCGGGAAAGTATTTGTCATTAAATAGTTCTGAAAGCGTCTCCCGAGACATCTTGAGTCTGCGGTGGATGGATGCACTTCCTGAGACTCCCACCGATGATCTGCCTCGCCGGAACATAAAGGTGGCGAATGGAACCTTCTGTTCTCTCGTGCATCCCAAGACATCGAATATCTTGGTAATTTGTTTGACCCGTGTTTCGCCATGGTGATCGGATCGGCTTTCCCTTAAATTACAGGTGGTCCCGACTCTTTGAGCTGCTTGTTTGTGACAACTTTGTGAATTCTTTATCATTTCCTCTGTATTTTGAACACGAGTCTCCTAAATGCGATTTTGCATGAGCAAAAAACTTCTAAACATCCCTCGTTCATCATACTGCTCGGTGGTGTTGTTCCACGGGAGGAACATTGCCCGACTGTTACCGTTCTCCTCGTTGGTGAAATCTGAGCGTCTCCACGGTCTCATTTCCATTGTTAATATTCTCGATCGACATTCTCAAATCTTTGTCATAAAACAAGGGTTAATTAAGAAATCGATATATCACATAATATCCTATATCTTGACCAACTAACAAATAAAAGCTTAGGTAGGACACCTTGGCGAAGGATTTTCTCGTCTCTCCCTCTCTGATTACATTCCCGATCTCATGGAGATCGTATCCTAAGCTACGATACCATTTGCTGTGGCGCCCCAAAATAGGTATACATCACCCATTACGAGTTGTCGATACGTGAGTGCGAAACAACTACAACTTTATTATTACAACGATAAAAGCGTGAGTTTGAATACAAATATTATCTTACAAACAATATCTATACTCAAATAAATCCTCATCACATTTATTGATACATTATTTTACAAAATGGTGAGGGACTACTAAACAATCCTTTCTAAAAC
>CM035156.1:166935816-167228944 GCA_020205615.1 Panax quinquefolius
ATAATAATTTTTATTTAAAATAACATATTATATTTTAAAAGTTATAATAATAATTATTATTTTAAGGAAAAATATTAGAAATTTTATTTTTCACAAATGAGTAAAGTTTCATAAAATATAGATTCAAAATATTAAATAAGAAACCTTCAAAATCTGGATGAGTTGGTACATCCATTGTAAATTATACCAATGGCCACTCTGTCTCATTCTATTTAATCATTAAATTTAATATTTTCAAATAGTTTACACTTATATGGGTCTGCTTTTTCAAATAAGATCTCACCCTTAAAATAAAATAACTTAATCAAAAATAGCAAAAGTGCAAAAAAGGGTAGAAAAAAAGAGCAAGAACATAATTTCATTCTCTTTAGAAAAGAGGCATATCAAAACTCTTTTTAAGATCAACAGATGGTGACTCGCTAAAGATATGAGGGCTTAAGTCACGCTCAATTTTGTTGATTTTCAATTTTTGCATTTGCATATTGTGCGGATGATCTATGTGTGTGTGATGAATGTTTCAAATTTTAAAGTTCTTTATATTAGTTCCTCGCACAATGTCATCATTTGCATGTTGTAAAGCGCAATGAATGAATGTATGTTGTGTGATTCCTCCACCGGGGAGGCTAACCCGTCGGTTGTTTGTTACTGGACTCTAAATGGCATTCTCTTGTGAAGCTCAGAAAAGACACCACTTAGATCATCTCCAATTGAAAGATAAGATGTTTCCATCAAGTAAATTGCGAAGATCTGGGAACCTTTATTTCAAAAAGCCCGTGAGAGTAATCCAAAGATAGGTTAGCCTCTGAAAACCCAACGCCAGGATGTCTCTTCATGCCTTACATTTTCTTATATATAAAGGATAAAGGTTCAAAATGCCCTCGATATTTTACGGATGTCCCACTTCCACCCTAAACTAATTTTTTTTTTCAAAAGTACCCTTAACGTTTTAAAAAGTAGGTCACCCGTGCCCCTGCCGTTAACAGAAGACAAACGGGGTTAAAATGTGATGACGTGACAGGCTTAAATATAAAACATATTCTAAATAAAATAATATATATCATTTAATCAAAACAAAAAATACTAAAATTTAAAATAAAAAAAGCATAACATATTTACATCATTTAATCAAAATAATAAAATTCAAATTATTTTGTTAACTAATCAAAATAACTAATTAAATAAAATAAGTTGTATAACATATTTACATCATTTAATCAAAATACTAAAATCCAAAACATAACATATTTACATCAAATACTAATTTAAAAATAATAAAATACTAATTAAAAAAATACTAAAAAATCAAATTAAAAAATACTAAAATTCAAATTATTTTGTTAATTAATCAAAACAACAAAGATTCAAATTACATCATTAAAATACTAAAATCATAATACTAAATACTAATTGATATAAAAAATTTTAAATTACTAAAATCATAATACTAAATAATATTTTTAAATTACTAAAATATTAAAATTGATATGATTTTAAAATTGATAATACTAGGTTTAAAAATTGATAATACTAAAATATTTTTAAATTGATATGATTTTAAAATTAATATTAAAAATTATTAAAATAATCATAATACTCAGCTTTTGAATTTTAAAAATATTAAAAATTGATATGATTTTAAAATTGATAATACACCAGCTTTTAAAATTCATAATACTAAAATACTTTTAAATTGATATGATTTTAAAATTAATATTAAAATTACTAAAATAATCATAATACTCCAGCTTTTTAAAAATACTAATTGATATAAAATAACGTTAAAATACTAATTGATATAAAATACTAATTAGTATTAAATAACGTTAATATTTTTATATCTTTTAGTATTTTATATCAATTAATATGTAGTATTATGATTTTAGTATTTTAATGATGTAATTTGAATTTTTGTTGTTTTGATTAATTAACAAAATAATTTGAATTTTAGTATTTTTTAAATTTGTTTTTTTTTAGTATTTTAGTATTTTTTAATTAGTATTTTAGTATTTTTTTAATTAGTATTTGATGTAAATATGTTATGTTTTGAATTTTAGTATTTTGATTAAATGATGTAAATATGTTATACAACTTATTTTATTTAATTAGTTGTTTTGATTAGTTAACAAAATAATTTGAATTTTATTATTTTGATTAAATGATGTAAATATGTTATGCTTTTTTTATTTTGAATTTTAGTATTTTTTGTTTTGATTAAATGATATATATTGTTTTATTTAGAATATGTTTTATATTTAAGCATGCTACGTCATCACATTTTAACCCCCGTTTGTCTTCTGTAAATGGCAGGGGCACGGGTGACCTGCTTTTTGAAACGTTAAGGGTACTTTTGAAAAAAAAAATTAATTTAGGGTGGAAGTGAGACATCCGTGTAAACATCAGGGCATTTTAAGCTTAATCAACTTCGATTTTGTAGGAAAAGATTAAAAAACATCAAACCTGATGCATAACATACCATGAATCCATAACATCTACCAATAACAAGACTAAATTATATACCTTTTGGTCCGAGAACACGATCCCATGCCAAAAAGACATGGTCACCGCAGTAATTAATCTCACCCTAGCTTTCCACCCTCTAATCTTTTATGTAGAGCCCCACAATTGAGATTTTATTTATATAACAATAGATTATATATGTACAAAGTACAAAATAGCTGACTACTTTTTTTCGGGGACCGATGAGCTCTTATTTTTTAAGTTTTCCCTAATTTTCACCATAATTACTTTTCGGAGATTCTCTCCAAACATATATGCACAAAGTGAAAGCATCTAAGCCACTCCACACTTCCTAGTCCCACATGGATAAAATATAAGATTAGACTTCTATTTTAAAGAAGCTCTTGCAACAATGATTTTTGTGTTAGTAGAAAGGAGAGATGGTTGGCATCTCCCGACAGGACTCCGGAATGACTCTCGAGCTTTACCTGTTAAGGCTACCCACTTCGGTGGATCTATAACCCAATTTTTTTAATCATCTTTTTTTACTTGCAATTTTTCTTTTCTTGTGATCTGTTTGTTTAAATAATAATAATAAAAAGAGGTAAACCCAATTTTCCATATTAATCCTCTTGAATTTGAACAGAGAAGGTGACAAAAAACTGCAAATTTCAAACAATTCCCAACGAACCTCTTAACTTTCTCCACGACTCTAGATGGATGTTAATTGTAGAGCATACAACACAAAAGATACAAAGAACCCCAACTAGCTTCACTTCATCAATAAAGTTCCCCACAAAAAGTTGCCACGTTTACCCCTAAAAACACCAAGTTGCTCGCTTAGTAATAATACATGATAATAAAATTAGAATAACAACCATCATTAAGCAAGCTACTGTTATGGACTCTCCCCTTCGAAAAATAAAATAATATAGTAATAATATAAGATGACACTATTTCCTCAAGTGTGCCATTATAATTTCATTATCATGTCACTATTACTAAACCAACAATCTATTATGTTTTTAAGGATAAACATGAAACAAAATACATCCTTAATATTCACAAATTTTACAATGAGACTAACTTTATGAAACAGATGGACTAAAATATGTTTGCTTTATGCTAAAAAAAAGGCAAAAAAATTTGGACCATTTCTCGATTTGTGCGTGTCATCCTTGCGCAGGGGCCATGCTAATCTTCTCTGTATCGTTCCAATTTTATCGGATGTCCCCGAAGGGACAATGTAAATTTGGTAAATACTCGTATATGATAGCATAAACATTAGTCTATTTTATCAATATGGGAGAATGTTTTGACTACTCAAGAATGAATCAAGGCTTAAAGAATTTTTTTAAAGAAAAAAGTAAAAGAGTACAATTGTTTATTAGTTATACACGAGAAAAAGTAAGACTAAATAATTTTACGAAAATGTATAATTGATATTTGATATTTTAATATGATACAATGGAATTATACAACGCATGCTCCAAGACCCTTAAAAATTCAGTGGGGGCAAATGCCCCCATGACCCTTGCTTGGATCCGCGAAATAGAATGCAGTAATATGTCAAAGAATTTGACCTGTTTAGATGCAAAACAACATAATTCAATTACAGCAACACAGAAGCAAGGATATCTAGCTCCCTTTGTTTATAACTTCAGAAAATAGTTGCATCATCTTTTAGAGGAATGGCACTGCAGGCCAAAGCAGCTCGTGTTGTATTTTATGTTGAATAAAATATTATAAAGTTAAATAAAATATACATATTAATTAATTCATGGAGATTTTAAACAGTTGTGCCTGCTTAATTTTGGGATATTAATTTTATTTTTTCCGTTTATATACCAAATTAATTTTTAAGCAGTAAAGGTGAGAGATGTTACTGTTGCCATCTTTGTTACCGTTGCTATCTTTTTCCTTTATAAAGAAGGATGAGCTTACTTAGTGAGATATCATTTCTCTACTGCCACAGTTGATAAAGTTGCTTCAATTATAAAACTTCTGATTTCAATTGTAAGCATTATATATATTTATATATATATATAAACAGTATTTTCCATATATTTTATTGTATATACACGACTTATATTTGAGTTCGAGTAAAGAAAATTAGAAGTTGTTCCTGGGTCATTCAACTATTTCAAGTGCTGATTAGTTGGGTGAAGAGCCGTTGAATTCTGGAGTAAGATTTCGTCAGTGACCTTAGCACCGAGAAAAGTTCTCTCGAAGGTAAATTTCTACTTAAGACAAAGCAGTATCGCACGATCTCGCTTCAACATAATTCGCTCTAAATTGATAAGTTAAATTTCTTCCCTTCTTTTATTTGATAGTTGAATCCTATATTTTATTTCGTTCACCAATAATCATAAGTATAAATTATGGATTCTGCTATGTTTACCGCCACTAAATTTGTCCCTGATTTGACCAAAGTTGAACCTTTTGATGGATCCAATTTTAAACGATAGCAAACCAAATTACTTTTGATTATGGACATTGGTAAAGTTGACCATGTTTTAACCAAACCAAAACCAGTTGAACCCCCTTATGATGCTACTGATGAACAAAAGAAAGAATATGAATCTTCTGTTAGTACTTGGTCTTTTGATGATAAAATATGCAAGGCTATCATTCTCAACTCATTGTCGAATAAACTTTTTGATATCTATTGTCTATATAAACATGCTGCTGAAATTTGGGATGCTTTAGTTTTGAAAATATGTTGTGGAAGATGTTGGTGTCAAGAAGTATGCAATTGGAAATTTTCTTAATTTTTACATGACCGATGATAAAGATGTCTCTTCCCAAATTCATGTTTTTCATCTTGTCGTAGCCGAACTTAATAATGAAGGCATGACTTTACTTGCTCCTTTTGTTGTTGGCTCCCTTATAGAGAAATTTCCTGATTCTTGGAAAGATTACAAGAATACTATGAAACATAAAAGGAAAGACATAAACTTAGAGGAGTTAATTGTTCATATTCGTATTGAGGAAAAGAACAAAAATTTAGATAAAATTGCCAAAGCCAAAGAGATGTCTTCTAAAGCAAATTTAGTTGATGATCGCAAATCTCGTCACCCGTTCAACAAACATCCTAAACATGGGCATAAGTATAACCCCAGTCCGAAAGAAAAACCAAATTAGTTCAAACACAAAACCTCAAAACCTAAAAGTAATTGTTTCGTGTGTAGAAGGCCAGGTAATCATGCTGCCCAATGCAAGTTCAAAAAGGCAAACAACCAGTCTATTCCTCCGAGAGCTAACTTAGTTGAGGCAGACAATACTATTGTGGCGGTTGTCTCCGAGGTGAACATGGTGACTGAAAAAGAGGCATGGGTAGTGGATTTTGGTGCTACCAAACACATTTGTGCGAGTCGTGGTGCATTCATCTCTTACACTCCCCTTGAGGAAAAAGATGAAAATATGTACATGGGCAACTCGAGGCTGCATCAAAGATTGGGTAAAAGAGAAAGTAAATTTAAAATTAACTTCGGGAAGATCCTTTCTCTTACCGATGTTCTTCATATTCCCGAGATTCACTACAATCTCGTGATCTCATTGGGATACTTGGGGTTAAGGTTATGTTTGAATCGATAAGATCGTGTTAACCAAAAATGGAGTGTTTGTGAGAAAATGGTATCTTAATGCTGGTTTATTTTATTTGAATGTACTTGAACTCATGAATAATAATGCTAGTACTTCTTTTGCTTACTTGCTTGAATGTGATGATATTTGGCATACTAGATTAGACCATGTGAATTATTCTTATATAAAAATGATGAAAAATTTGGGAATTTTAAAAGATGATAAAACTTCAAATACCAAGAAATGTCAAGTGTGTGTGGAAGCCAAAACTACTAAAAAGACATGCAAACCAGTACGAGTTAGAGAATCTGAACCTCTCAGTTTAATTCATTAGAACTTTGGTGATATGTCTAGAAATACTTCTAGAGGTGGGAAAAATTATTAAGTGACCTTTATAGAAATTATTCTAGATATACTAAAGTTTACCTTCTCGGAAATAAAAATGAAACTGAAGATAAATTTCTAAGTTATAAGGTCGAAGTTGAAAATAAATTAGAAAATAAGATTAAAAGACTCAGTCCAGATAGAGGTAGAGAGTATGACTCAGGACCTCTTAGTAAATATCATAAGAACAATTAATTATACATGAGGTAACACCTCCCTATTCTCCAGAATTTAATGGAGTTGCTGAAAGAAAGAATAAAACACTAAAAGAAATGATGAATGCTATGTTAGTAAGTTGCAGGACTCAATCATCCTATGAAATGTTTTTTTTTTAAAACTGCAAGAACAGAGCCAATGAAAATGCCATGCAGAAAAAATTACTGGAGATAATTCTATTCTATTCATGTGAAAAATCCTACATTTCGAACCCCGTTAGAATTTCCAAACAGAATGCAGTAATATGTCAAAGAATTTGACATGTTTAGATGTAAAACAGCATAATTCAATTACAAAGAATACGTAGCGAGGATATCTAGCTCCCTTTGTTTATAACTTCGTAAAATAGTTGCATCATCTTTTAGAGGAAAGGCAATCGCAGCCAAAGTAAAGCCTCGTTGTATTTTATGTTAAATAAAATATTACAAAGTTAAATAAAATATACATATTAATTAATTCATGGAGATTTTAAACGGTTGTGCATGCTTAATTTTGGGATATTAATTTTTTTCCTCATTTATATACCAAATTAATTTTTAAGCAGTAAAGGTAAGAGATGTTACCGTTGTTGTAAGGCCCCAACTTTTTATAAATAAAGATTTAATTTTCTCTATTTATTATTTTGAAATAGTAAGGGGTTGATTTGATTAATGTGGTTAGTTATGGGTAAAATGCGCAAATATTTTAAATAAGCAAGTGGTTATAAAATACTCATTGTTGTCGGGGAATATTCGGTTGGTCGTGGAATATTCTTGTTGTCGGGTAATATTCGTACAACGACGCAATCTTTTGTGGGCCCCATAACGGAAAGCGATCGAATGAAAAAAACGATAAGTATGAGTTTTTTTTATAAATAACGCCGTAGTTTTTTTTATACATATTAATTAATTCATGGAGATTTTAAACGGTTGTGCCTGCTTAGTGAGATATCATTTCTTTACTGCCACATTTGATAAAGTTGCTTCAATTATAAAGCTTCTGATTTCAATTGCTGGCATTTATATATTTATAGTAACAACGCTATCACATCCTGAATTCTATTCTCATACATATATGGGTTAAATACACTTTTCTCCACTCTACTTGACCACGGTTTATAAATGCATCATTGGACTGAAATTTTTTTCATTTGACTCACTGAACTACAATTTTTTTACAAACCGTTACAAATTCTGTTAAATCGTTTGACTTTTAATAGATTGAGTACACATGACAGATAGACTTTGATTAAGTTTATATATATATATATATATATATATATATATATATATATATATGTCCACGTGGCATGTCATGATGAAAAAAATAAATAAATAACCCAAAAGCCAACAATTAAGACAAGTTAAGCAAATAAAACAATAAAAAAAGTAACCAAATAAAATCTTTTAACTTCACAACATGGAGATAATGTATGATCAATAAAGAATCTACCACTTCTATTAAAAGAAGAGAAATGTCCTATGTGATTCGATAAATGACAACCCAGTAGTCCTTGGCCAAGGCAGAATGAAATTAGAAAGGAGTTTCTAATTTGCATTATTTGGAGTTGTGCATTTAAGGATCGAAAATACATATAATTAAATAAAATAAGACTTGATGAAGAATTCCATATCTTATATTTAATTGGGACTTTGTATGGTGGAAGGATTGAATTCACGGTAACTATTTACTCAAAGGTTCTTTTATGATTAATGTTGAAATCTATATTATCCGGAAAGTCGTTGATCATTTAGGAGGCTTATCCCTATTGTAGAATAAATATTATTTATTTAAATAAATTAATTATTTAATTTATTTATTTAAATAAGATTAGAATTGTTCTAATTGATTTATTCACAATAGGTTTAATATGGAGAACCTAAAGGGTCACACCATAATAGGAAGAATAATTATTTAAGAAGTTAATGGCATAATCGTAATAATATGTTATGTATATTTAATTTAATCTATGGTGATAGAATAAATTAAATTGCTTAATATTTATTATTTAATATTTTAGAAATATTAAATATAAATTAATAAGAAGAGTCTTATTAATATTATTATAATTATTATTATTTTAATTTCTAAAAGAGTTTAGGAATTAATTTAATATAAGTACTCTCATTTATTCCTAATTGGATTAGGAAGAAAAATTAGTTAAAGGAGTTTAATTAATTATCCCTAATAAGATTAGGGAGCCCATTTAATTAAAAGAGTTTAATTAAATAATACCTTATTTTAATAGGGTTACTTGATATCTTTATAAGAAGAGTCTTATATCAGATATCAGGATGACGTAATAATTCCAATGGTTGGAGAGTACGCTCCTTTTCTATAGAGATAGAAAAACTAGGGTTTAGCCAACCACCCATCTTCTTGAATCCTTCTTCTTCCTTGGTGGATCACCTCTAGAGGCCAAACACTTGGGTGGCTAACGTTGATCAAAGGAAGGAACCAAACCCGATGAATTCAAGTTGAACGCGAAAGGATTTGGAGGTGGACTTGTACCTGAGGAAGCTCGATCTTCAAGGGTATGATTTTATTCTTTATCTTTTCGTTTAATTAATAATTGTGCATAAAGGGTGATCCGGGTATATGGTTTGTAAAAAATTTTAAACTCTGATTTTTACACGTTTCCGCTTATTTATGCAATATGATTGCGTTCTTGAATATTACAAACCTAACAAGGGACACATCAGTCCAAACTGTGCGATGCCGTCCAAAGCATGTTATAATTGTGGAAGAGAAGGTCACCTAGCCCAATTTTGTCGTTCACCGGAGACAAGTTCAGTTAGGATGGAGGCACCAAAGACGCCCTTAAAAGTCAAAGCCGATAGTCTGAAGGGAGAGCGTTTGTCATGACCTCCCAGAAAGCAAGGAACCCGAATGAGGTCATCATGGGTAAGCTTATCATAAACTCTAGCGAAGTATATACCTTATTTGATACCGGTTCTACCCATTCCTTTATTTCTCCTACTTGAGCTCAACATTTAAATTTGGCTCCTGAGAAATTGGACTTTGACTTATCTGTTGAAACTCCGTTGGGAGAAACCTTCATTACATCCACTGTTTATAAGTCTTGTTTGGTTCAAATCGGTACCCTCACATTACCCGTCGATCTTATTTCATTGAAAATACTTGCATTTGACGTAATTCTAGGGATTGATTGGTTAACTACTCATCATGCAAAAATTGATTATTTTCGTAAGGTTGTTAGCTTTCATATTCCTAACCAACCTATTATGCGAATTCAAGCAACCAAACCATTAAAATCAATCACTGTCATCTCAAGCCATAAAGCTATTCGTTTATTAAAAAATGGATGTCATGCAGAAAAAATTACTGGAGATAATTCTATTCTATTCATGTGAAAAATCCTACATTTCGAATCCCGTTAGAATTTCCAAACAGAATGCAGTAATATGTCAAAGAATTTGACATGTTTAGATGCAAAACAAAGATAATTCAATTACAAAGAACACACAAGCGAGGGATATCTAGCTCCCTTTGTTTATAACTTCGGAAAATAGTTGCATATTCTTTTTAGAGGAAAGGCAATCAGCAGCCAAAGCAGCTCGTGTTGTATTTTATGTTAAATAAAATATTACAAAGTTAAATAAAATATACATATTAATTAATTCATGGAGATTTTAAACGGTTGTGCATGCTTAATTTTGGGATATTAATTTTTTTCCTCATTTATATACCAAATTAATTTTTAAGCAGTAAAGGTAAGAGATGTTACCGTTGTTATAAGGCCCCAACTTTTTATAAATAAAGATTTAATTTTCTCTATTTATTATTTTGAAATAGTAAGGGGTTGATTTGATTAATGTGGTTAGTTATGGGTAAAATGCGCAAATATTTTAAATAAGCAAGTGGTTATAAAATACTCATTGTTGTCAGGGAATATTCGGTTGGTCGTGGAATATTCTTGTTGTCGGGTAATATTTGTACAACGACGCAATCTTTTGCGGGCCCCATAACGGAAAGCGATCGAATGAAAAAAACGATAAGTATGAGTTTTTTTTATAAATAACGCCGTAGTTTTTTTTATACATATTAATTAATTCATGGAGATTTTAAACGGTTGTGCCTGCTTAGTGAGATATCATTTCTTTACTGCCACATTTGATAAAGTTGCTTCAATTATAAAGCTTCTGATTTCAATTGCTGGCATTTATATATTTATAGTAACAACATCCTGAATTCTATTCTCATACATATATGGGTTAAATACACTTTTCTCCACTCTACTTGACCACGGTTTATAAATGCATCATTGGACTGAAATTTTTTTCATTTGACTCACTGAACTACAATTTTTTTACAAACCGTTACAAATTCTGTTAAATCGTTTGACTTTTAATAGATTGAGTACACATGACAGATAGACTTTGATTATGTTACATATATATATATATATATATATATATATATATATGTCCACGTGGCATGTCATGATGAAAAAAATAAATAAATAACCCAAAAGCCAACAATTAAGACAAGTTAAGCAAATAAAACAATAAAAAAAGTAACCAAATAAAATCTTTTAACTTCACAATTATAAAATAGAAAAATTAATAACTTAATATATATATATATATATATATATATATTGCTAAAAAATTAATTTAAAAAATTAATATAATAATAATCCCTCCATTTCAAAATATTAGATAATTTTATATATTTTAAAGTGAACCTAAAATATTTAAAACTTATAAAAAAATATGAATTAATTAATTTTATATAAATACATTTGTAAACATTATACATTAATATATTTTATTATTAATTAATAATTTTATACATTAATTTTAAACAAATTATATAAATTACACATTAATATGTAAATTTTTTTGTTTTAAATAACCCATTAAATTTAACAAAATTACTAAAGTAATTAAACAATTTTTTGGGAAAAAAAGAAATTAAGCAGTTAAACTCCTAAAACAACCAAATCAATTAAAATTAAACAAATAAACAAAACAAGAGAGTGGAAAACACCAAACCCGTAATCAAAAAGTACCTGCCTCACCACCATACCATCGCCACTTGTTCCCCCTCACCACCACCATGAACACTCGCAAATTTTTTGACATGATCTTCTTCGTCTTGTTTATATTTTCCTTATTTTTCTTTTTCATTTCTCAACTTCATACATGAGATCTCTCATTTTTCTTTCAACTTTAAAAATTACAAATTTCATTCTTCCATCTCTCTCTCTCTCTCTCTCTCTCTCTCTCTATATATATATATATATATATATATATATATATATATATATATATTCGAAAGGGTATTACATTCACGATTCCAGACATTAAATGAATCCATTTACTTGCAAATTTTACAGATCTAAAAACATTGAAAGAAGAACCTTCTTCACTCTAGATCTAGCATTGATTTGTAATTCATCTCCCTTATGAAGGCAGGTTGTTTGAATTTTTTACTTATTTCCTTACTTTAGTAAATGTTGTGGTGTAGAATTTTGGGTTATTGACGGTGGTGGTTATAGATGATGACGGTGGTTATGGCTAATGCTGGAGCTTCTGTCGTGGTTATGAAAGTTGGAATCGATTAATATTCGCGTCAATCGGATCGGATCGGATCGGATCGGATCGTAAAGGCAGTAAACTATTTTCGATTTGTTTGCTTATTTTAAGAAAATGAAAATTAAAGATTTTAGTCTAATAATTAGTACATGTTTGGGTCTAACCGTTAGAAATAATTTTGGACAAAATTAAAGATGATGGCACCGAACTGAGAAAACGCCTCTAGATCTAGAGACTGATCGGTGGTGGAGATTGAACAACGGAAGAAGAGGTGGTGTCGGAGGTAGAAAAGGGTATAGGTGTGGTGGTGGTGGTGATTCTGGTGGAACAGTGGTGATGGAGGGCTCTTTGAGGAAAATGAACTGATGAAATTTTTATTTTTTTTCTTTCTTTTATCTGGAGAAAGTAATAGGTAGTAATAGGTAATAATAATAATAATAATAATAATAATAATAATAATAATAATAATCCCTCTATTTTTAAAATATTAGATAATTTTATATTTTAAAATGAAATTAAAATTTTTAAAAAATAAAAATACGAATTCATTAATTTTATATAAATACATTTATAAAAATTATTCATTAATTTATTTAATTATTAATTAATTTAATTAGTTGTCATGTATATTAATTTGATTTATATTTTCTTAAACTATTTGTTATAGAATTGAGTATTATTTAATTTAATTATTTATCCAACTCAGCTTCTCTCTCCTCATCAGCACATGACACATAGATTTGTTGTTAAAATTTTAACCGATTATACGGTTTTTCGAATTTTTGTAAAAAAATTATAGTTCAATGAGTTGACTGTAAAAAAAAATCAGTTCAGTGATGCATTTGTAAATCGAGGTCGAGTAGAGTGGGGAAATATGTATTTAACCAATATATATATATATATATATATATATATATATATATATATATATTGTATATACACGGCTTATATTTGAGTTCGAGTAAAGAAAACTACGTGATGGGTTTGTTGTGTCAAAAGTATATACGTAAATACATACCATAAGATTTAACTTACTATGGATCTTTATAAAACATACATCATATAATCCATCATACTACTAATAGTAGCGGATCCAATAATCAGAATTTCTCATCTTTTTACGATAGTAAGGGTTTAACTTTATTAATTAACTAGAGTTTATTAACCCGTGTTAAGTATTTATAAATTGGAGTTAATGGTTTAGGATTTATTAATTAGAATTTAGAGTTCAGGTTTAGGATTTATTAAAAGACAAATAAATTTTTCTAGATTAATAAATATGCAGATATTATTATGATATACTAGTATCTTTTTAATAAAATGAGACTATGGGAGTTTAGTTTATTTTAACCATATTAACCTTTGTTGAAAATAAATACTCATAGACTTAATTATTTTTTATAAGCTTTTCCTAATAATAAATTTTAAAATTAAAATCGATCATTTTAAAAGCATCTATGGAAGTTACCATTTTAGGATATAAGTTATTAATACCTTCCTAAAACATTATATCTAAAGTGGAATTCATCAAATATTTGTAGCATTCCATAATCTTTAATGTTTTCAATATTAATAGTTGTATAAATGAAGTTTGTATTTTAATTTTATACCATGTATTTGGCATGTACTCGAGAATGGGTTGTGTGGACCTATTTTGGGGGCGTCATAGTTTACCTATAGGAGTGCTTGTTTTACTTTTCCTTCTTAGATATATTCTTGTTTTTGATCTTGCTAGCTTGAGACCTCTCCTTCTTACTCCCCTAGCTGCCGAAATCTCCCTCTCTATTTTTTTGCTTGAATTTATAGTGTAGGAAGGCTAAACAAGGATTTGTATTTATAGGCCAAAATAATGAATATCACTTGCCTCCCAAGACTTGGTATCTTATGGTCAGCTCCATGAAATTGGGAGAGTTAGTGAGACTAGTTGCCCTTAAAACTTGCTATCTTATTGTCAGCTCCATGAAATTGGAAAAGCTAGTGAGACTGGTTGCCCCCAAGGGCCTCGACTTTTTTTTAAAGCTCTAGAAGGTTTGACTAAGCTTGACCAAAGTCTTAACTAACTCTAGAATGTAATATCCGAGAATAATATAGAGAGCTTTGTAATTAGGGTTATGTAACTATAATTGTAGTTTTAATGGACGAGTACAATATATAATTGAAAATGTTGTGCAAATAAAAGTAAATGTTGTGCAAATGAAAGTAAGTAAATATATATATATATATATAGAAAAAATATATGTACACAGTTGTGTATCACAGTAGGTTATGGCGAAGGTTTTTTGAGCTATAGCGACAGTTTCACCCATCGTCATAGCTATTCTGGGCTATGGCGATAGTTTACCGTCGCTATAGCCCAAAAAATCTGTCGCCATAGCCCTACTATGTAATACATAGTTATGTATATACATATAGCCCTATATATATATGGAGTTATATTAGCCAAACAAGAAGTCAACAAGTTAAACTTTGGTCAAGAAAAGTCAAGGTTTTGGTTAAGCTTAGTCAAGCCTTCTAGCTTTAAAAAAACAACCAAAATTAGGTCAAAATAAGGCCCACGTGGGGAGGGGGCAACCACTCTTACTAACTCCCAATTTCATGGATCTTACTCCTTTTGTCTATGGTTAATCCTAGCTATTACTTAATGATAATGAAGATTTACTCTAATTAACAAGGGGAAAGAATTAGAAAGATCATAAGAAGCAATAAGGGTTTGACCATAAGATAGCAAGTCTTGGGAGGGTCTTGGGAAGAAGGAATTATAGGGAAAAAGCACATTTATCCCACTGTGGTTGTAGTGTTTTAAGCAATTAGTCACTGTGCTTTTAAAATATTCAATTAGCCCACTGTACTTTTTAAAAATGTTCAATCAAGCAATTTCGTCCAATTTTACTCACGGACGTTAAAAAATTGGGAGGGAAAAACACATTTACCCCACTGTGTTTTTAAAATATTCAATTAGCCCACTGTAATTTTAAAAAATATTCAATCAAGCAATTCCATCCAATTTTGTTTACACGGCGTTAAAAATTGGGCCAATTTTTCTACGTGGCTTTTAAAAATTAAAATACAAATTGGGCCAATTTTGCTCACTTGGACGTCATTTGTATTATTTAATATTATTTAAATGAAGATGAATAATATAAGAATTGATTGTAAAAATATTATTTAATACTAATATTTATGCCATGTACGTAATTTAAGAGAATATTTAAAGATTTAAATTTTATTAACATATCCAATATGATCAATAACATTGTTTTATTATGATAAATGATAATAATAAAATTTAAATTTCTTAATTTTTTTTCTTAAATTATCTACTATATGATTATTAGATAAAATTTTTATTTTATATAATTTATTAGTATTTTGTTACATATGTCGTGATGTCGTGATTTTTAGTTTTGGTAATTTCTAATTAAGTTTAGTTGGTTGGATTGGATTCGTGACCATCTTGACCTTGGAGTAATTTTATTTATTATATCGAATATATATATATATATATATATATATATATATATATATATATGCGGATTTTATACTTATATTTGATCATGATTAAAATCATGAGTACCGAAATTATTAACTAAGTTTATTAGTTTAAGAATTTATAGTTTGGAATAGTTGATCGGTGACATATAATGTTCCATATTAGACCACGTGAGATTTATGAATTATGATTTTTAGAATGGTTTTTTCAAAAACAAAATTAATTTTAATTTAAAATTTTAATTTTAATTAGTCAAAGTTAAATGTTCAAATAGAATAGAATCTTTAAATGGGGATGAATAATATAAGAATTGAATGTAAAAATATTATTTAATACTAATATTTACGCTATGTACGTAATTTAAGAGAATATTTAAAGATTTAAATTTTATTAACATATCCAATATGATCAATAACATTGTTTTATTATGATAAATGATAATAATAAATTTTAAATTTCTTAATTTTTTCTTAAATTATCGACTATATGATTATTAGATAACAATTTTATTTTATATAATTTATTAGTATTTTGTTACATATGTCGTGATGTCGTGATTTTTAGTTTTGATAATTTCTAATTAAATTTTATCCAATATTCTCTTAAATTACGTACATGACATAAATATTAGTATTAAATATTATTTTTACATTCAATTCTTATATTATTCATCCCCATTTAAAAAATAAAAGACAAATTGGGCCAATTTTGCTCACGGACGTCATTTGTATTTTATTTTTTAAAGCCGCGTAGGAAAATTGGCCTAATTTTTTTATGGCCGTGAACAAAATTAGACGAAATTGCTTGATTGAACATTTTAAAAGCACGGTGGGGTAAAGGTAAACCCTAAAATTATTCTAAATCAAAATTTTCTTATGAATTAATAAACATAGATCATACTTGTTTAGACCTATACATGATGGATCTTGGTTGTAGATACCAATGATCATGGAAAAAGTTTGAAGGAACAAAGAAAGAACAAAAGAAGTTTAACTAGTTTAAGTTAAAAACACCAACACAGAACCTGAAAATGGAACATTAATAATTCCTAATATATAATGAATTTTTGAGTGAGGTTTGTTGGAACTTAAATTCCCTGTAGATTAATAATAGTAATTTTTCTACCAAAACAGTAAATTGATGAAATATCCTACCTTAAATTTTTAGTGGACAGTTTCGGATAGTAAACTTGTTTAATAAAATATGGCCTTTTGAGAGTTAAGGAGGCTTAATGGGGAAAATAAAGTTAAGAAAAATTAAGAAATTTAATTAAAGTAAAACCGAAAAATATGTAATATAATTTTATCGGTTAAAGCATGTTAATATGGGACGTACGAGCTTAAGAAAGTGTTAATTAGACATTTTTATGGTGAGGTTCTAGAAAAAATATGCGGGGATGCTCGAGATCGAGTTTATGTTAAAAGAAATTACTAAAACGATTTAAGAATAATTAGCGACGGTAACTATAACAATAGTTAAGTTAATAGAATAAATCCATATGGATATTGTAGGTAATCATTTTGAAATAAGTTCGTAACACAATGAGGGAGATGTACACTATCTGTGCATTTACAAACTATGGCATTTTGAGGGTTGATATCTTATGGTATAAAGTGTTTAAAAATGGACTTGTGATGAAGGAGTTATAACAAAATTAAAAATTTTAAAATTAAAACAGTTATAACTTGAGTTTTATAACTCATTTAAGAATGAAATTTAAAGTGAAAGTACTCTCTGATGTAAGGAGTCTATTGTCCAAATTTCATAATTTTTAGAAGTAATTTCGAATTATAGTGAATATTGTAATAAAAAAACATTTAAAATATAATTAACTATGTGGGGGCAAGAAGAATAAAAATTAATAAATTAAGCAGGCTTAATGGGGAAAATAGTTAAAAAAATTAAGAAATTTAATTATAGTAAAAACGAAAAATATGTAATATAATTTTGTAGATTAAAAGATGTTAATATGGAACGTACTATTAATATGGAACGTATTAGACATTTTTATGGTGAGGTTCTAAAAAAGATAAGAGGGTATGCTCGAGATCGAGTTTACGTTAAAAGAAATTACTGAAATAGTTGAAGAATAATAGCAGACGATAACTATTAATAAAAATAGTTAAGTTAATCTAATAAATTCTTATGGATATTTTTGAAACAAGTTAGTAACATAACGAGGGAGATATACACTATCTAGACAAGTTCCCGCACTTATGTGCATTTACAAATTGTTCTATTATCGAACTATATTCTATTCTGTAAATTTCTTGTTATTTCATGAACTGTTTTGAAAAATGAGCCTATGCTATTTATTTCGGCTAGACACAGTTGATGTGATATATTAAATTATTAAATTGTTAATAATTTATTTAGAGATATTTAAATTTAATCCAATCCAAATTATTTTGGTTGAATGACACTTCTGTCCCTCTAAGTTGTCACCCACTTTCAAGATCGTCCTAAAGTTCATTTTTCGTCAATTATGTCCTTAAAGTGACATTTTCTGACATTTCAATTTCATCTACCCGATTTTATCCCAACCTAACCCATTTTAACCAAATTTTGACCCAACTCGACCAAGTTTTGATTCAACCCCGATTTTTAATATTTTAAAATAAAATATTATAGTTAAAATAATTTAAAATTACTAATTATCTTTCATATTTTAAAATAAAGTAATAATTTTAAAATAATAATTATTTTGAAATATTTATTTTAATATTTTAAAAAATTAAAATAATAATTATATTAATCTTTTAAAATAAATATTTTTAAAATAATTATTATTTAATATTTTAAATTAAAATTGTAATTTTAAAATAATAATTATATTTAATTTTTTTTAAAATAATTTGAAAATAATAATTATTTTAATATTTTAAAATAATAATTACTTTTATATTTAAAATAAAATATTGTTTTGAAAAATTTATAATAATAATTATTATTTTAAGTAAAAAATATTAGAAATTTTATTTTTTCACAAAAGAGTAAAGTTTCATAAAATATAGAATCAAAAAATTAAATAATAAAATTTTTAAAATCCGAATGAGTCGTTACATGCATTGTAAATTATACCAGTGTAAATCCCAATCATTAAAATTAATATTTTCAAATAGTCGGCACTTATGTCGGTCCTGTTTTCCTAAAAAGATCTCACCCTTAAAATAAAATAACTTAATCAAAACTTGCAAAATTTTATTTTTAATAATAAAATAGTAATTTTTTATATTTTAAAAAAATATTATATATAAAAAATTATAATTATAATTATATTTAATCTTTTAAAATATACTTTTTTTAAAAAATAATTATTATTTTAATATTTTAAAATAAATATTTTTAAAATAATTAGAAAAAAATAATAATATTTTTAATATTTTAATTATTTTAAATAATAATAATTTTTATTTAAAATAACATATTATATTTTAAAAGTTATAATAATAATTATTATTTTAAGGAAAAATATTAGAAATTTTATTTTTTTCACAAATGAGTAAAATTTTATGAGACAAATTTTTCCTCTACTTCTATAGATGAATATACATAAGATATGTCTTTTTTATGGAATGTGTTTACTATTTGTTATTTAAATAATTTTGGTTTGCACATCTAGTCTATAGCCTCACTTTTTTTACTTGTTTCCCCATTATGCAGAGCTGTGGTTAAGTTTCTGGTCTGAGGTGCATTACAACTCACTTTATGAGATCCAAGGTATGGTTTTAGCGTTAACCTTATTCCTAGTGGCCTATGAAACAAATTAATGAAAGAAAAGATATTATTTGGGAGGTAGAGGACCTGAAACTTGATCAACTGAGAAATAGGTTTGATCAACTGAAAACTCTTGAGAATAAAAATTTAATAACATGAAACACAACTAAATAATTCTCAAATATTATTTGCAATAACATTTTTCGAGGTTTCATTGTTTAAAATTGTTGCATGATAACCTCATTTTTAATAGTTGCAAAAATATCACGCTCAATGTAAGTTTATAAACAATCATCATTCATTCATCTTCCATTTGGTTACAAAGTTCATTGTTCACGATATTCATGACTAAAAATGTCCTTTCAACAATCATGAGATAGAACGAGCAAAAAAGAGAAACCAGAAACTTAAATGATACTTAAAAGATACACATCATTCTTTCTTTTCTTAATTTATTCATGTCAATTAAAATGTATTCATATCAATTATAAACCCTTTGAAAAATACCTCAACTTAATATCAAAACTAATTTCTATTAATTTGGAACGAGATATATACCAAATTACTCCATCAAGCATTAGAGAAGGAAAAAAAATCTAAATTTATTATTTATATACTCTCTCTCCCTAAAATTTGTATAAAGAAAAAGAAAATTTAGAGGAGAAAAAGGAATGAAATTCTTTTAAAATAGAAATAATAAGTAAATAGTAAAAACAAAGTGACATGATAGGAAATAAATGTTAGGGATAAAATGTGTATAAAATCAAAGAGAAACTGAATAAAATATAACACAATAATAATTAATAATAATAATAATAATAATAATAATCCTCTATTTTTAAAATATTAGATAATTTTATATTTTAAAATGAAATTAAAATATTTTAAAAATAAAAATACGAATTCATTAATTTTATATAAATACATTTATAAAAATTATTCATTAATTTATTTTATTATTAATTAATTTAATTAGTTGTCATGTATATTAATTTGATTTATATTTTCTTAAACTATTTGTTATAGAATTGAGTATTATTTAATTTAATTATTTATCCAACTCAGCTTCTCTCTCCTCGTCAGCACATGACACATAGATTTGTCGTTAAAATTTTAACCGATTATACGGTTTTTCGTATTTTTGTAAAAAAATTATAGTTCAATTAGTTGACTGTAAAAAAAATCAGTTCAGTGATGCATTTGTAAACCGAGGTCGAGTAGAGTGGGGTTAAATGTATTTAACCATATATATATATATATATATATTTTATTTTATATACACGGCTTATATTTGAGTTCGAGTAAAGAAAACTACGTGATGGGTTTGTTGTGTCAAAAGTATATACGTAAATACATACCATAAGACGAACTTACTATGGATTTTTATAAAACATACATCATATAATCCATCAGCTACTAATAGTAGCGGATCCAATAATCAGAATTTCTCATCTTTTTACGATAGTAAGGGTTTAACTTTATTAATTAACTAGAGTTTATTAACCCGTGTTAAGTATTTATAAATTGGAGTTTATGGTTTAGGATTTATTAATTAGAATTTAGAGTTTATTAACCCAGGTTTAGGATTTATTAAAAGACAAATAAATTTTTCTAGATTAATAAATGTGCAGATATTATTATGATATACTAGTATCTTTTTTAATAAAATGAGACTATGGGAGTTTAGTTTATTTTAACCATATTAACCTTTGTTGAAAATAAATACTCATAGACTTAATTATTTTTTTATAAGCTTTTCCTAATAATAAATTTTAAAATTAAAATTGATCATTTTAAAAGCATCTATGGAAGTTACCATTTCGGATATAAGTCGGTTAATACCTTCCTAAAACATTATATCTAAAGTGGAATTCATCAAATATTTGTAGCATTCCATAATCTTTAATGTTTTCAATATTAATAGTTGTATAAATGAAGTTTGTATTTTAATTTTATACCATGTATTTGGCGACTCAAAATGGGTTGTGTGGACCTATTTTGGGGGCGTCACAGTTTACCTATAGGAGTGCTTGTTTTACTTTTCCTTCTTAGATATATTCTTGTTTTTGATCTTGCTAGCTTGAGACCTCTCCTTCTTACTCCCCTAGCTGTCGAAATCTCCCTCTCTATTTTTTTGCTTGAATTTATAGTGTAGGAAGGCTAAACAAGGATTTGTATTTATAGGCCAAAATAATGAATATCACTTGCCTCCCAAGACTTGGTATCTTATGGTCAGCTCCATGAAATTGGGAGAGTTAGTGAGACGAGTTGCCCCTAAAACTTGCTATCTTATGGTCAGCTCCATGAAATTGGAAAAGCTAGTGAGACTGGTTGCCCCCAAGGGCCTCGACTTTTTTTTAAAGCTCTAGAAGGTTTGACTAAGCTTGACCAAAGTCTTAACTAACTCTAGAATGTAATATCCGAGAATAATATAGAGAGCTTTGTAATTAGGGTTATGTAACTATAATTGTAGTTTTAATGGACGAGTACAATATATAATTGAAAATATTGTGCAAATAAAAGTAAATGTTGTGCAAATGAAAGTAAGTAAATATATATATATATATATATATAGAAAAAATATATGTACACAGCTGTGTATTACACAGTAGGCTATGGCGAAGATTTTTTGAGCTATAGCGACGGTTTCACCCATCGTCATAGCTATTCTGGGCTATGGCGATAGTTTACCGTCGCTATAGCCCAAAAAATCTGTCGCCATAGCCCTACTATGTAATACACAGCTATGTATATACATATAGCCCTATATATATATGGAGTTATATTAGCCAAACAAGAAGTCAACAAGTCAAACTTTGGTCAAGAAAAGTCAAGGTTTTGGTTAAGCTTAGTCAAGCCTTCTAGCTTTAAAAAAACAACCAAAATTAGGTCAAAATAAGGCCCATGTGGGGAGGGGGCAACCACTCTTACTAACTCCCAATTTCATGGATCTTACCCCTTTTGTCTATGGTTAATCCTAGCTATTACTTAATGATAATGAAGATTTACTCTAATTAACAAGGGGAAAGAATTAGAAAGATCATAAGAAGCAATAAGGGTTTGACCATAAGATAGCAAGTCTTGGGAGGGTCTTGGGAAGAAGGAATTATAGGAAAAAAGCACCTTTATTCCACTGTGGTTGTAGTGTTTTAAGCAATTAGTCACTGTGCTTTTAAAATATTCAATTAGCCCACTGTACTTTTTAAAAATGTTCAATCAAGCAATTTCGTCCAATTTTACTCACGGACGTTAAAAAATTGGGAGGGAAAAACACATTTACCCCACTGTGTTTTTAAAATATTCAATTAGCCCACTGTAATTTTTAAAAATATTCAATCAAGCAATTCCATCCAATTTTGTTCACGGGCGTTAAAAAATTGGGCAAATTTTTCTACGTGGCTTTAAAAAATAAAATACAAATTGGGCCAATTTTGCTCACGGACGTCATTTGTATTATTTAATATTATTTAAATGAAGATGAATAATATAAGAATTGAATGTAAAAATATTATTTAATACTAATATTTATGCCATGTACGTAATTTAAGAGAATATTTAAAGATTTAAATTTTATTAACATATCCAATATGATCAATAACATTGTTTTATTATGATAAATGATAATAATAAAATTTAAATTTCTTAATTTTTTTCTTAAATTATCTACTATATGATTATTAGATAAATTTTTTATTTTATATAATTTATTAGTATTTTGTTACATATGTCGTGATGTCGTGATTTTTAGTTTTGGTAATTTCTAATTAAGTTTAGTTGGTTGGATTGGATTCGTGACCATCTTGACCTTGGAGTAATTTTATTTATTATATCGAATATATATATATATATATATATATATATATATGCGGATGTTATACATATATTTGATCATGATTAAAATCATGAGTACCGAAATTATTAACTAAGTTTATTAGTTTAAGAATTTATAGTTTGGAATAGTTGATCGGTGACATATAATGTTCCATATTAGACCACGTGAGATTTATGAATTATGATTTTTAGAATGGTTTTTTCAAAAACAAAATTAATTTTAATTTAAAATTTTAATTTTAATTAGTCAAAGTTAAATGTTCAAATAGAATAGAATCTTTAAATGGGGATGAATAATATAAGAATTGAATGTAAAAATATTATTTAATACTAATATTTACGTCATATACGTAATTTAAGAGAATATTTAAAGATTTAAATTTTATTAACATATCCAATATGATCAATAACATTGTTTTATTATGATAAATGATAATAATAAATTTTAAATTTGTTAATTTTTTCTTAAATTATCTACTATATGATTATTAGATAACAATTTTATTTTATATAATTTATTAGTATTTTGTTACATATGTCGTGATGTCGTGATTTTTAGTTTTGATAATTTCTAATTAAATTTTATCCAATATTCTCTTAAATTACGTACATGACATAAATATTAGTATTAAATATTATTTTTACATTCAATTCTTATATTATTCATCCCCATTTAAAAAATAAAAGACAAATTGGGCCAATTTTGCTCACGGACGTCATTTGTATTTTATTTTTTAAAGCCACGTAGGAAAATTGGCCTAATTTTTTTATGGCCGTGAACAAAATTAGACGAAATTGTTTGATTGAACATTTTAAAAGCACGGTGGGGTAAAGGTGCTTTTTTCTCCCAATTTTTAACGTCCGTTAGCAAAATTGGATGGAATTGCTTGATTGAACATTTTTAAAAAGTACAGTGGGCTAATTGAATATTTTAAAAGTACACTGACTAATTGCTTAAAACACTACAACCACAGTGGGGTGAAGGTGCTTTTTCCCAGGAATTATATATTCACCATTTTGGCCTATAAATACCAAGCCAAGTTTCAAGCTAGCAAGATCAAAAACAAGAAGATTCTAGAAGGAAAAGTAAAACAAGCACTCCTATAGGTAAACCCTAAAATTATTCTAAATCAAAATTTTCTTATGAAGGACCTTGATCTATGTTAATAAACATAGATCATATTTGTTTAGACCTATACATGATGGATCTTGGTTGTAGATACCAATGATCATGGAAAAAGTTTGAAGGAACAAAGAAAGAACAAAAGAAGTTTAACTAGTTTAAGTTAAAAACACCAACACAGAACCTGAAAATAGAACATTAATAATTCCTAATATATAATGAATTTTTGAGTGAGGTTTGTTGGAACTTAAATTCCCTGTAGATTAATAATAGTAATTTTTCTACCAAAACAGTAAATTGATGAAATATCCTACCTTAAATTTTTAGTGGACAGTTTCGGATAGTAAACTTGTTTAATAAAATTTGGCCTTTTGAGAGTTAAGGAGGTTTAATGGGGAAAATAAAGTTAAGAAAAATTAAGAAATTTAATTAAAGTAAAACCGAAAAATATGTAATATAATTTTATCGGTTAAAGCATGTTAATATGGGACGTACGAGCTTAAGAAAGTGTTAATTAGACATTTTTATGGTGAGGTTCTAGAAAAAATATGCGGGGATGCTCGAGATCGAGTTTATGTTAAAAGAAATTACTAAAACGATTTAAGAATAATTAGCGACGGTAACTATAACAATAGTTAAGTTAATAGAATAAATCCATATGGATATTGTAGGTAATCATTTTGAAATAAGTTCGTAACACAATGAGGGAGATGTACACTATCTGTGCATTTACAAATTATGGCATTTTGAGGGTTGATATCTTATGGTATAAAGTGTTTAAAAATGGACTTGTGATGAAGGAGTTATAACAAAATTAAAAATTTTAAAATTAAAACAGTTATAACTTGAGTTTTATAACTCATTTAAGAATGAAATTTAAAGTGAAAGTACTCTCTGATGTAAGGAGTCTATTGTCCAAATTTCATAATTTTTAGAAGTAATTTCGAATTATAGTGAATATTGTAATAAAAAAACATTTAAAATATAATTAACTATGTGGGGGCAAGAAGAATAAAAATTAATAAATTAAGGAGGCTTAATGGGGAAAATAGTTAAAAAAATTAAGAAATTTAATTATAGTAAAAACGAAAAATATGTAATATAATTTTGTAGATTAAAAGATGTTAATATGGAACGTACTATTAATATGGAACGTATTAGACATTTTTATGGTGAGGTTCTAGAAAAGATATGAGGGTATGCTCGAGATCGAGTTTACGTTAAAAGAAATTACTGAAATAGTTGAAGAATAATAGCAGACGATAACTATTAATAAAAATAGTTAAGTTAATCTAATAAATTCTTATGGATATTTTTGAAACAAGTTAGTAACATAACGAGGGAGATATACACTATCTAGACAAGTTCCCGCACTTATGTGCATTTACAAATTGTTCTATTATCGAACTATATTCTATTCTGTAAATTTCTTGTTATTTCATGAACTGTTTTGAAAAATGAGCCTATGCTATTTATTTCGGCTAGACACAGTTGATGTGATATATTAAATTATTAAATTGTTAATAATTTATTTAGAGATATTTAAATTTAATCCAATCCAAATTATTTTGGTTGAATGACACTTCTGTCCCTCTAAGTTGTCACCCACTTTCAAGATCGTCCTAAAGTTCATTTTTTAAATCAATTATGTCCTTAAAGTGACATTTTTCGACATTTCTATTTCTTCTACCCGATTTTATCCCAACCGACCCATTTTAACCAAATTTTGACCCAACGACCAAGTTTTGATTAACCAGATTTTTAATATTTTAAAATAAAATATTATAGTTAAAATAATTTAAAATTACTAATTATCTTTAATATTTTAAAATAAAGTAATAATTTTAAAATAATAATTATTTTGAAATATTTATTTTTAATATTTTAAAAAATTAAAATAATAATTATATTAATCTTTTAAAATAAATATTTTTAAAATAATTATTATTTAATATTTTAAAATAAAATTGTAATTTTAAAATAATAATTATATTTAATTTTTTTTAAAATAATTTGAAAATAATAATTATTTTTAATATTTTAAAATAATAATTACTTTTTTATATTTAAAATAAAATATTGTTTTGAAAAATTTATAATAATAATTATTATTTTAAGGAAAAAATATTAGAAATTTTATTTTTTCACAAAAGAGTAAAGTTTCATAAAATATAGAATCAAAAAAATTAAATAATAAAATTTTTAAAATCCGAATGAGTCGTTACATGCATTGTAAATTATACCAGTGTAAATCCCAATCATTAAAATTAATATTTTCAAATAGTCGGCACTTATGTCGGTCCTGTTTTCCTAAAAAGATCTCACCCTTAAAATAAAATAACTTAATCAAAACTTGCAAAATTTTATTTTTAATAATAAAATAGTAATTTTTTATATTTTAAAAAAATATTATATATAAAAAATTATAATTATAATTATATTTAATCTTTTAAAATATTCTTTTTTTTAAAATAATTATTATTTTTAATATTTTAAAATAAATATTTTTTAAAAATAATTAGAAAATAATAATATTTTTTAATATTTTAAATAATAATTATTTTTAAATAATAATAATTTTTTATTTAAAATAACATATTATATTTTAAAAGTTATAATAATAATTATTATTTTAAGGAAAAAATATTAGAAATTTTATTTTTTCACAAATGAGTAAAGTTTCATAAAATATAGATTCAAAAATATTAAATAAGAAACCTTCAAAATCTGGATGAGTTGGTACATCCATTGTAAATTATACCAACTGGCCACTCTGTCTCATTCTAATCATTAAATTTAATATTTTCAAATAGTCGACACTTATGTCGGTCCTGTTTTCCAAATAAGATCTCACCCTTAAAATAAAATAACTTAATCAAAAATAGCAAAAGTGCAAAAGGGTAGAAAAAGAGCAAGAACGCAATTTCATTCTCTTTAGGAAAAGAGGCATATCAAAACTCTTTTCCGGCATCAACAGATGGTGATGGTGACTCGCTAAAGATATGAGAGGCTTAAGTCACGTTCAATTTTGTTGATTTTCAATTTTTGCATTTGCATATTGTGCGAATGATCTATGTGTGTGATGAATGTTTCAAATTTTAAAGTTCTTTATATTAGTTCCTCGCACAATGTCATCATTTGCATGTTGTAAGGCGCGATGAATGTATGTTGTGTGATTCCTCCACCAGAGGCTAACCCGTCGGTTGTTTATTTATGGACTCTAAATGGCATTCTTGTGAAGCTCGGAAAAAGACACCACTTAGATCACTCTCAATTGAAAGATAAGATGTTTCCATCAAGTAAATTGCGAAGATCCGGGAACCTTTATTTCAAAAAGCCCGTGAGAGTAATCCAAAGATAGGTTAGCCTCTCGAAAACCCAACGTCGAGGATGTCTCTTCATGCATACTACTGTTTTCTTATATATAAAGGATAAAGGTTCAAAAATGCCCGATATTATTTACGGATGTCCCATTCCACTTCCATCCTAAACTAATTTTTTTTTTAAAAAGTACCTTTATTTCAAAAAAAGGTTAGCCTACGAAAAACCCAACGTCAGGATGTCCATGTACTCTTTCTTTATATAAAGGATAAAGGTTCAAAAGATATTTAAATGTCCCGGGGTTAAAAATGACATTGAAGAGTGGGTTAAAAATAAAGCTTAAATATAAAACATATTCTAAATAAAACAATATATATCATTTAATCAAAACAAAAAATACTAAAATTTAAAATAAAAAAAGCATAACATATTTACATCATTTAATCAAAATAATAAAATTCAAATTATTTTGTTAACTAATCAAAATAACTAATTAAATAAAATAAGTTGTATAACATATTTACATCATTTAATCAAAATACTAAAATCCAAAACATAACATATTTACATCAAATACTAATTTAAAAATAATAAAATACTAATTAAAAAAATACTAAAATACTAAAAAATCAAATTAAAAAAAAAATACTAAAATTCAAATTATTTTGTTAATTAATCAAAACAACAAAGATTCAAATTACATCATTAAAATACTAAAATCATAATACTAAATACTAATTGATATAAAAGTTTTAAATTACTAAAATCATAATACTAAATAATATTTTTAAATTACTAAAATATTAAAATTGATATGATTTTAAAATTGATAATACTAGGTTTAAAAATTGATAATACTAAAATATTTTTAAATTGATATGATTTTAAAATTAATATTAAAAATTATTAAAATAATCATAATACTCCAGCTTTTGAATTTTAAAATATTAAAAATTGATATGATTTTAAAATTGATAATACACCAGCTTTTAAAATTCATAATACTAAAATACTTTTAAATTGATATGATTTTAAAATTAATATTAAAATTACTAAAATAATCATAATACTCAGCTTTTAAAAATACTAATTGATATAAAATAACGTTAAAATACTAATTGATATAAAATACTAATTAGTATTAAATAACGTTAATATTTTTATATCTTTTAGTATTTTATATCAATTAATATGTAGTATTATGATTTTAGTATTTTAATGATGTAATTTGAATTTTTGTTGTTTTGATTAATTAACAAAATAATTTGAATTTTAGTATTTTTTTAAAATTTTTTTTTAGTATTTTAGTATTTTTTTAATTAGTATTTTAGTATTTTTTTTAATTAGTATTTGATGTAAATATGTTATGTTTTGAATTTTAGTATTTTGATTAAATGATGTAAATATGTTATACAACTTATTTTATTTAATTAGTTGTTTTGATTAGTTAACAAAATAATTTGAATTTTATTATTTTGATTAAATGATGTAAATATGTTATGCTTTTTTTATTTTGAATTTTAGTATTTTTTGTTTTGATTAAATGATATATATTGTTTTATTTAGAATATGTTTTATATTTAAGCATGCTACGTCATCACATTTTAACCCCCGTTTGTCTTCTGTAAACGGCAGGGGCACGGGTGACCTGCTTTTTGAAACGTTAAGGGTACTTTTGAAAAAAAATTTAATTTAGGGTGGAAGTGGGACATCCGTGTAAACATCAGGGGCATTTTTGAAGCGAACTGACCTCGATTTTGTAGGAAAAGATTAAAAAACATCAAACCTGATGCATAACATACCATGCATCCATAACATCTACCAATAACAAGACTAAATTATATACCTTTTGGTCCGAGAACACGATCCCAAGCCAAAAAGACATGGTCACCACAGTAATTAATCTCACCCTAGCTTTCCACCCTCTTATCTTTTATGTAGAGCCCCACAATTGAGATTTTATTTATATAACAATAGATTATATATGTACAAAGTACAAAATAGCTGACTACTTTTTGTCGGGGACCGATGAGCTCTTATTTTTTAAGTTTTCCCTAATTTTCACCCTAATTACTTTTTGGAGATTCTCTCCAAACATATATGCACAAAGTGAAAGCATCTAAGCCACTCCACAATTCCTAGTCCCACATGGATAAAATATAAGATTAGACTTCTATTTTAAAGAAGCTCTTGCAACAATGATTTTTGTGTTCGTAGAAAGGAGAGATGGTTGGCATCTCCCCTGACAGGGACGGGAACAGCTCTCGAGCTTTACCTGTTACCGCACATCCGATTAAGGCTACCCACTTCGGTGGATCTATAACCCAATTTTTTATTCATCTTTTTTTACTTGCAATTTTTCTTTTCTTGTGATTTGTTTGTTTAAATAATAATAATAAAAAAAGGTAAACCCAATTTTCCCTATTAATCCTCTTGAATTTGAACAGAGAAGGTGACAAAAAACTGCAAATTCCAAACAATTCCCAACGAACCTCTTAACTTTCTCCACGGCTCAAGATGGATGTTAATTGTAGAGCATACAACACAAAAGATACAAAGAACCCCAACTAGCTTCACTTCATCAATAAAGTTCCCCACAAAAAGTTGCCACGTTTACCCCTAAAAACACCAAGTTGCTCGCTTAGTAATAATACATGATAATAAAATTAGAATAACAACCATCATTAAGCAAGCTACTGTTATGGACTCTCCCCTTCGAAAAATAAAATAATATAGTAATAATATAAGATGACACTATTTCCTCAAGTGTGCCATTATAATTTCATTATCATGTCACTATTACTAAACCAACAATCTATTATGTTTTTAAGGATAAACATGAAACAAAATACATCCTTAATATTCACAAATTTTACAATGAGACTAACTTTTATAAACAGATGGACCAAAATATGTTTGCTTTATGCTAAAAAAAGGCAAAAAAATTTGGACCATTTCTCGATTTGTGCGTGTCATCTTGCTTGCTTGAGGCTATGCTAATCTTCTCTCAGATCGTTCCAATTTTATCGGATGTCCCCGAAGGACAATGTAAATTTGGTAAATACTCGTGTATGATAGCATAAACATTAGTCTATTTTATCGATATGGGAGAATGTTTTGACTACTCAAGAATGAATCAAGGCTTAAAGAATTGCACTGCTGGTTGCATTTTTCAAGAAATTGTCTGCCAGGTATCAGATTCCAAGATGATCTTTTTCCTCCTTCCTCGAGCCTCAAAACCACTTAATCCCCTCCTATTTATTAGAAGGAAAACAAACAAACTCATTAATAGAATTTAACATTGAGAATCATGAAAATAAATAGTCATGCAGTCGAGTATCCTCTTCATTCCGATGATGCTTCGTCTGGTAATATAGTTCATTTTCTTCAGGAAAATATTACTCCCTCCCCCTCCCTCCGTTCTAAATTATAAAGACTTTTGAAAGTCAAATCGAAACATTTACTCCTTTCTATGGTTAATCTCTTCACTGTTAAATATTAAGAAATTCTCTTTTCACCTTAAATCAATGTGTCATGCATCCCTTGTAGAAGGGTCATGCTAATCTTTTCTGCATCATTCTAATTTTATCCATGTCCATCTAAACAGACAGACTAGGTTTCGTTGTGCTAGTATATAGTGACAATTATGAATATGGGAGTGTTTTGAAGGCTTCCTCCTCGAGCAAGGCCACAACAATGGCACTTCTATGTTGGTTGGTTGCAAACATCCATCTGTGTTAGATTATAATGGATTTAGAGTGATTGGACTAGGTGGTAGTTATTTGTTTGTAGCTTTGTGTGAGGTCGATGGGTTTTCTTATGGTTCTGATCAAGTCAGTTTTGGTTTGTGATTGCCAGAATTCTAAGCAAAGAAGAATAGAGCATTTTAACCACCCATTAGATAAATAAAACAAGGAAATTAGACTACGATTGGTGGGGTGCGCCAGCCAAGGCAGTAGTGCAAAAGCCAAGACGACACTCGAGAGCCCCAATAGCAAGCTACTGTGATGAACTCTCCCCCTCAAAAAATAAATTTAATATCGTGTGAATCAATGACTCACATATCAGATATTAAACTGATAAGAACAGATACTACACTTGATCTTAGCCAAAAGGCCGAGAAAGGTATGATTGAATTTGTTGTTAGCTTCTCATTTTATACCTCGGTTTTCATGCTTCTTTATTCCAACTAATAAATGTGGGACATAAACTGTACCTCCTTTATGAGATATATAATTTTATGAGACAAATTTTTCCTCTACTTCTATAGATGAATATACATAAGATATGTCTTTTTTATGGAATGTGTTTACTATTTGTTATTTAAATAATTTTGGTTTGCACATCTAGTCTATAGCCTCACTTTTTTACTTGTTTCCCCATTATGCAGAGCTGTGGTTAAGTTTCTGGTCTGAGGTGCATTACAACTCACTTTATGAGATCCAAGGTATGGTTTTAGCGTTAACCTTATTCCTAGTGGCCTATGAAACAAATTAATGAAAGAAAAGATATTATTTGGGAGGTAGAGGACCTGAAACTTGATCAACTGAGAAATAGGTTTGATCAACTGAAAACTCTTGAGAATAAAAATTTAATAACATGAAACACAACTAAATAATTCTCAAATATTATTTGCAATAACATTTTTCGAGGTTTCATTGTTTAAAATTGTTGCATGATAACCTCATTTTTAATAGTTTGCAAAAAATATCACATTTCAATGTAAGTTTATAAACAATCATCATTCATTCATCTTCCATTTGGTTACAAAGTTCATTGTTCACGATATTCATGACTAAAAATGTCCTTTCAACAATTGCAGTAGCAACGAGCAAAAGTAGAGCCAACTTTAGCAACAAATAGACTTAAGTAGTAAAAACAAAGTGACACGATAGGAAATAAATGTTAGGGATAAAATGTGTATAAAAATCAAAGAGAAACTGAATAAAAATTTTAAAATTAAATATAACACAATTTTAGAGAGGAAATTAATTTAGGGGATGCTAAGTTGAATAAAATATTTATTGTTGTTAAATGTTGGGAAAAAATACAGAAATCAAATAAATTGTAATTGTTAAAAAGAGAACAAATTTTTTTAAAGAAAAAAGTAAAAGAGTACAATTGTTTATTAGTTATACACGAGAAAAAGTAAGACTAAATAATTTTACGAAAATGTATAATTGATATTTGATATTTTAATATGATACAATGGAATTATACAACACATGCTCCAAGACCCTTAAAAATTCAGTGGGGGCAAATGCCCCCATGCCCCTAGCTTGGATCCGCGAAATAGAATGCAGTAATATGTCAAAGAATTTGACCTGTTTAGATGCAAAACAGCATAATTCAATTACTGAATACGTAAGAGTGGGGATCTAGCTCCCTTTGTTTATAACTTTAGAAAATAGTTGCATCATCTTTTAGAGGAAAGGCACTGCAGGCAAGCAGCTCGTGTTGTATTTTATGTTGAATAAAATATTGTAAAGTTAAATAAAATATACATATTAATTAATTCATCGAGATTTTAAACAGTTGTACCTGCTTAATTTTGGGATATTAATTTTATTTTTTCCGTTTATATACCAAATTAATTTTTAAGCAGTAAAGGTGAGAGATGTTACTGTTGCCATCTTTGTTACCGTTGCTATCTTTTTCCTTTATAAAGAAGGATGAGCTTACTTAGTGAGATATCATTTCTCTACTGCCACAGTTGATAAAGTTGCTTTAATTATAAAACTTCTGATTTCAATTGTAAGCATTATATATATATATAAACAGTATTTTTCATATATTTTATTGTATATACACGACTTATATTTGAGTTCGAGTAAAGAAAATTAGAAGTTGTTCCTGGGTCATTCAACTATTTCAAGTGTTGATTAGTTGGGTGAAAATCAGTTGAATTTGGAGTAAGATTTAAATGACCTTTAGCACCGAGAAAAGTTCTCTGAAGGGCGAAATTTCTACTTAAGGACAGTGTACTGCACGCATCTGCTCAACATAATTCGCTCTAAATTGATAAGTTAAATTTCTTCCCTTCTTTTATTTGATAGTTGAATCCTATATTTTATTTCGTTCACCAATAATCATAAGTATAAATTATGGATTCTGCTATGTTTACCGCCACTAAATTTGTCCCTGATTTGACCAAAGTTGAACCTTTTGATGGATCCAATTTTAAACGATAGCAAACCAAATTACTTTTGATTATGGACATTGGTAAAGTTGACCATGTTTTAACCAAACCAAAACCAGTTGAACCCCCTTATGATGCTACTGATGAACAAAAGAAAGAATATGAATCTTCTGTTAGTACTTGGTCTTTTGATGATAAAATATGCAAGGCTATCATTCTCAACTCATTGTCGAATAAACTTTTTGATATCTATTGTCTATATAAACATGCTGCTGAAATTTGGGATGCTTTAGTTTTGAAATATGTTGTGGAAGATGTTGGTGTCAAGAAGTATGCAATTGGAAATTTTCTTAATTTTTACATGACCGATGATAAAGATGTCTCTTCCCAAATTCATGTTTTTCATCTTGTCGTAGCCGAACTTAATAATGAAGGCATGACTTTACTTGCTCCTTTTGTTGTTGGCTCCCTTATAGAGAAATTTCCTGATTCTTGGAAAGATTACAAGAATACTATGAAACATAAAAGGAAAGACATAAACTTAGAGGAGTTAATTGTTCATATTCGTATTGAGGAAAAGAACAAAAATTTAGATAAAATTGCCAAAGCCAAAGAGATGTCTTCTAAAGCAAATTTAGTTGATGATCGCAAATCTCGTCACCCGTTCAACAAACATCCTAAACATGGGCATAAGTATAACCCCAGTCCGAAAGAAAAACCAAATTAGTTCAAACACAAAACCTCAAAACCTAAAAGTAATTGTTTCGTGTGTAGAAGGCCAGGTAATCATGCTGCCCAATGCAAGTTCAAAAAGGCAAACAACGGTCTATTCCTCCGAGAGCTAACTTAGTGAGGAAAGAGCACAATACTATTGTGGCGGTTGTCTCCGAGGTGAAACATGGTGATGAAAAAGAGGCATGGGTAGTGGATTACAGGTGCAACCAAACACATTTGTGTGCGAGTCGTGGTGCATTTCATCTCTTACACTCCCCTTGAGGAAAAAGATGAACATGTGTACATGGGCAACTCGAGGCCTGCACCAGTATTGGGTAAAGAGAAAGTAAATTTAAAATTAACTTCTGGGAAGATCCTTTCTCTTACCGATGTTCTTCATATTCCGAGATTCACTACAATCTCGTGATCCATTTGGGATACTTGGGGTTAAGGTTATGTTTGAATCGATAAGATCGTGTTAACCAAAAATGGAGTGTTTGTGAGAAAATGGTATCTTATTGCTGGTTTATTTTATTTGAATGTACTTGAACTCATGAATAATAATGCTAGTACTTCTTTTGCTTACTTGCTTGAATGTGATGATATTTGGCATACTAGATTAGACCATGTGAATTATTCTTATATAAAAATGATGAAAAATTTGGGAATTTTAAAAGATGATAAAACTTCAAATACCAAGAAATGTCAAGTGTGTGTGGAAGCCAAAACTACTAAAAAGACATGCAAACCAGTACGAGTTAGAGAATCTGAACCTCTTAGTTTAATTCATTAGAACTTTGGTGATATGTCTAGAAATACTTCTAGAGGTGGGAAAAATTATTAAGTGACCTTTATAGATATTATTCTAGATATACTAAAGTTTACCTTCTCGGAAATAAAAATGAAACTGAAGATAATTTTCTAAGTTATAAGGTCGAAGTTGAAAATAAATTAGAAAATAAGATTAAAAGACTCAGGTCCGATAGAGGTAGAGAGTATGACTCCGGACCTCTTAGTAAATATTGCGAAGAACAATTAATTATACATGAGGTAACACCTCCCTATTCTCCAGAATTTAATGGGGTTGCTGAAAGAAAGAATAGAACACTAAAAGAAATGATGAATGCTATGTTAGTAAGTTGCAGGACTCAATCATCCTGTGAAATGTTTTTTTTAAAACTGCAAGAACAGAGCCAATGAAAATGTCATGCAGAAAAAATTACTGGAGATAATTCTATTCTATTCATGTGAAAAATCCTACATTTCGAACCCCGTTAGAATTTCCAAACAAAATGCAGTAATATGTCAAAGAATTTGACATGTTTAGATGCAAAACAAAGATAATTCAATTACAATGAACACGTAGCGAGGATATCTAGCTCCCTTTGTTTATAACTTCAGAAAATAGTTGCATCATCTTTTAGAGGAAAGGCACTGCAGGCCAAAGCAGCTCGTGTTGTATTTTATGTTAAATAAAATATTACAAAGTTAAATAAAATATACATATTAATTAATTCATGGAGATTTTAAGCGGTTTGTGCATGCTTAATTTTGGGATATTAATTTTTTCCTCGTTTATATACCAAATTAATTTTTAAGCGAAGAAAGGTAAGAGATGTTACTGTTGTTGTAAGGCCCCAACTTTTTATAAATAAAGATTTAATTTTTCTATTTATTATTTTGAAATAGTAAGGGTTGATTTGATTAATGTGGTTAGTTATGGGTAAAATGCATAAATATTTTAAATAAGCAAGTGGTTATAAAATACTCATTGTTGTTTCGGGGAATATTCGGTTGGTCGTGGAATATTCTCATTTGTCGGGTAATATTCGTACAACGACCTTGATCTTTTGTGGGCCCCATAATGTAAAGAAAGCGATCGAATGAAAAAAGCGATAAGTATGAGTTTTTTTATAAATAACGCAGTAGTATTTTTTTTATACATATTAATTAATTCATGGAGATTTTAAGCGGTTGTGCTCGCTTAGTGAGATATCATTTCTTTCTTCGCCACATTTGATAAAGTTGCTTCAATTATAAAGCTTACGATTTCAATTCTTTGGCATTTATATATTTATAAGAATAATTTATCACATCCACGAATTCTATTCTCATACATATATGGGTTAAATACACTTTTCTCCACTCTACTAGACCACGGTTTATAAATGCATCATTGGACTGAAATTTTTTTCATTTGACTCACTGAACTACAATTTTTTTACAAACCGTTACAAATTCTGTTAAATCGTTTGACTTTTAATAGATTGAGTACACATATGAGATAGACTTTGATTGATTATATATATATATATATATATATATATATATATATATATATATATATATATGTCCACGTGCCATGTCATGATGAAAAAAATAAATAAATAACCCAAAAGCAAACAATTAAGACAAGTTAAGCAAATAAAACAATAAAAAAAGTAACCAAATAAAATCTTTTAACTTCACAATTATAAAATAGAAAAAAAAAATTAATAACTTAAAATGATATATATATATATATATATATATATTGCTAAAACATTAATTAAAAAAATTAATATAATAATAATCCTCCATTTCAAAATATTAGATAATTTTATATTTTTAAAGTGAACCTAAAATATTTAAAACTTATAAAAAAATATGAATTAATTAATTTTATATAAATACATTTGTAAACATTATACATTAATATATTTTATTATTAATTAATAATTTTTATACATTAATTTTAAACAAATTATATAAATTACACATTAATATGTAAATTTCTTTGTTTTTAAATAACCCATTAAATTTAACAAAAGTACTAAAGTAATTAAACAATTTTTTTGGGATAAAAAGAAATTAAACAGTTAAACTCCTAAAACAACCAAATCAATTAAAAATTAAACAAATAAACAAAACAGTAATGGAAAACACCAAACCCGTAATCAAAAAAGTACCGCCTCACCACCACCATACCATCGCCACTTGTTCCCCGCCTCACCACCATGAACACTGCAAATTTTTTCGACAGATCTTCTTCGTCTTGTTTATATTTTCCTTATTTTTCTTTTTCATTTCTCAACTTCGCACAGATATCTCTCATTTTTCTTTCAACTTTAAAAATTACAAATTTCATTCTTCCATCTCTCTCTCTCTCTCTCTCTCTCTCTATATATATATATATATATATATATATATATATTCTGAAAGGGTATTACATTCACGATTCCAGACATTAAATGAATCCATTTACTTGCAAATTTTACAGATCTAAAAACATTGAAAGAAGAACCTTCTTCACTCTAGATCTAGCTTTGATTCGTAATTCATTTCCCTTATGAAGGCAGGTTGTTTGAATTTTTTACTTATTTCCTTACTTTAGTAAATGTTGTGGTGTAGAATTTTGGGTTATTGACGGTGGTGGTTATAGATGATGACGGTGGTTATGGCTAATGTTGGAGCTTCTGTCGTGGTTATGAAAGTTGGAATCGATTAATATTCGCGTCAATCGGATCGGATCGGATCGTAAAGGCAGTAATCTATTTTCGATTTGTTTGCTTATTTTAAGAATATGAAAATTAAAGATTTTAGTCTAATAATTAGTACATGTTTGGGTCTAACCGTTAGAAATAATTTTGGACAAAATTAAAGATGATGGCACCGAACTGAGAAAACGCCTCTAGATCTAGAGACTGATCGGTGGTGGAGATTGAACAACGGAAGAAGAGGTGGTGTCGGAGGTAGAAAAGGGTATAGGTGTGGTGGTGGTGGTGATTCTGGTGGAACAGTGGTGATGGAGGGCTATTTGAGGAAAATGAAGCTGATGAAATTTTTATTTTTTTTCTTTCTTTTATCTGGAGAAAGTAATAGATAATAATAATAATAATAATAATAATAATAATAATCCCTCTATTTTTAAAATATTAGATAATTTTATATTTTAAAATTAAATTAAAATTTTAAAAAAATAAAATATTTAATTCATTAATTTTATATAAATACATTTATAAAATTATTCATTAATTTATTTTATTATTAATTAATTTAATTAGTTGTCATGTATATTAATTTGATTTATATTTTCTTAAACTATTTGTTATAGAATTGAGTATTATTTAATTTTATTATTTATCCACTCAACTTCTTCTCTCCTCTCATGACACATACATACATAGATTTGTTGTTAAAATTTTAACCGATTATACGGTTTTTCGAATTTTTGTAAAAAAATTATAGTTCAATGAGTTGACTGTAAAAAAAAATTAGTTCAGTGATGCATTTGTAAACCGAGGTCGAGTAGAGTGGGGGAAAATGTATTTAACCAATATATATATATATATATATATATTTTATTTTATATACACGGCTTATATTTGAGTTCGAGTAAAGAAAACTACGTGATGGGTTTGTTGTGTCAAAAGTATATACGTAAATACATACCATAAGACAAACTTACTATGGATCTTTATAAAACATACATCATATAATCCATCAGCTACTAATAGTAGCGGATCCAATAATCAGAATTTCTCATCTTTTTACGATAGTAAGGGTTTAACTTTATTAATTAACTAGAGTTTATTAACCCGTGTTAAGTATTTATAAATTGGAGTTTATGGTTTAGGATTTATTAATTAGAATTTAGAGTTTATATGCGGATGTTATACATATATTTGATCATGATTAAAATCATGAGTACCGAAATTATTAACTAAGTTTATTAGTTTGAGAATTTATAGTTTGGAATAGTTGATCGGTGACATATAATGTTCCATATTAGACCACGTGAGATTTATGAATTATTATTTTTAGAATGGTTTTTTCAAAAACAAAATTAATTTTAATTTTAATTAGTCAAAGTTAAATGCTAAAATAGAATAGAATCTTTAAATGGGGATGAATAATATAAGAATTGAATGTAAAAATATTATTTAATACTAATATTTACGCTACGTATACGTAATTTAAGAGAATATTTAAAGATTTAAATTTTATTAACATATCCAATATGATCAATAACATTGTTTTATTATGATAAATGATAATAATAAAATTTAAATTTCTTAATTTTTTCTTAAATTATCTACTATATGATTATTAGATAACAATTTTATTTTATATAATTTATTAGTATTTTGTTACATATGTCGTGATGTCGTGATTTTTAGTTTTGATAATTTCTAATTAAATTTTATCCAATATTCTCTTAAATTACGTATATGACATAAATATTAGTATTAAATATTATTTTTACATTCAATTCTTATATTATTCATCCCCATTTAAAAAATAAAAGACAAATTGGGCCAATTTTGCTCACGGACGTCATTTGTATTTTATTTTTTAAAGCCACGTAGGAAAATTGGCCTAATTTTTTTATGGCCGTGAACAAAATTAGACGAAATTGCTTGATTGAACATTTTAAAAGCACGGTGGGGTAAAGGTGCTTTTTCTCCCCAATTTTTTAACGTCCGTTAGCAAAATTGGATGGAATTGCTTGATTGAACATTTTTAAAAAGTACAGTGGGCTAATTGAATATTTTAAAAGTACACTGACTAATTGCTTAAAACACTACAACCACAGTGGGGTAAAGGTGCTTTTTCCCAGGAATTATATATTCACCATTTTGGCCTATAAATACCAAGCCAAGTTTCAAGCTAGCAAGATCAAAAACAAGAAAATTCTAGAAGGAAAAGTAAAACAAGCACTCCTATAGGTAAACCCTAAAATTATTCTAAATCAAAATTTTCTTATGAAGGACCTTGATCTATGTTAATAAACATAGATCATACTTGTTTAGATACATGATGGATCTTGGTTGTAGATACCAATGATCATGGAAAAAGTTTGAAGGAACAAAGAAAGAACAAAAGAAGTTTAACTAGTTTAAGTTAAAAACACCAACACAGAACCTGAAAATGGAACATTAATAATTCCTAATATATAATGAATTTTTGAGTGAGGTTTGTTGGAACTTAAATTCCCTGTAGATTAATAATAGTAATTTTTCTACCAAAACAGTAAATTGATGAAATATCCTACCTTAAATTTTTAGTGGACAGTTTCGGATAGTAAACTTGTTTAATAAAATATGGCCTTTTGAGAGTTAAGGAGACTTAATGGGGAAAATAAAGTTAAGAAAAATTAAGAAATTTAATTAAAGTAAAACCGAAAAATATGTAATATAATTTTATCGGTTAAAGCATGTTAATATGGGACGTACGAGCTTAAGAAAGTGTTAATTAGACATTTTTATGGTGAGGTTCTAGAAAAAATATGCGGGGATGCTCGAGATCGAGTTTATGTTAAAAGAAATTACTAAAACGATTTAAGAATAATTAGCGACGGTAACTATAACAATAGTTAAGTTAATAGAATAAATCCATATGGATATTGTAGGTAATCATTTTGAAATAAGTTCGTAACACAATGAGGGAGATGTACACTATCTGTGCATTTACAAATTATGGCATTTTGAGGGTTGATATCTTATGGTATAAAGTGTTTAAAAATGGACTTGTGATGAAGGAGTTATAACAAAATTAAAAATTTTAAAATTAAAACAGTTATAACTTGAGTTTTATAACTCATTTAAGAATGAAATTTAAAGTGAAAGTACTCTCTGATGTGATGTAAGGAGTCTATTGTCCAAATTTCATAATTTTTAGAAGTAATTTCGAATTATAGTGAATATTGTAATAAAAAACATTTAAAATATAATTTACTATGTGGGGCAAGAAGAATAAAAATTAATAAATAAAGGAGGCTTAATGGGGAAAATAGTTAAAAAAATTAAGAAATTTAATTATAGTAAAAACGAAAAATATGTAATATAATTTTGTAGATTAAAAGATGTAAAAATGGAACGTACTATTAATATGGAACGTATTAGACATTTTTATGGTGAGGTTCTAGAAAAGATACGAGGGTATGCTCGAGATCGAGTTTACGTTAAAAGAAATTACTGAAATAGTTGAAGAATAATAGCAGACGATAACTATTAATAAAAATAGTTAAGTTAATCTAATAAATTCTTATGGATATTTTTGAAACAAGTTAGTAACATAACGAGGAGATATACTACTATCTAGACAAGTTCCGCACTTATGTGCATTTACTGCTTTGAAAAAATTCTATTATAGAATTAAAAAAATTAAATAATAAAATTTTTAAAATCTGAATGAGTCGTTACTTTCAAGATGCTAAAGTTTGTAAATTATACCTTAAAGTGTAAATCCCAATCATTAAAATTAATATTTTCAAATAGACACCAAGTTTGACCTAACTCCCGATTTTAATATTTTAAAATAAAATACTTATAAAATTACTAATTCCTATTTTTTCCTAAAAAAGATCTCACCCTTAAAATAAAATAACTTAATCAAAACATGCAAAATTTTATTTTTAATAATAAAATAGTAATTTTTTTTATATTTTAAAAATATTATATATAAAAATTATAATTATAATTATATTTAATCTTTTAAAATATTCTTTTTTAAAAATAATTATTATTTTAATATTTTAAAATAAATATTTTTAAAAATAATTAGAAAATAATAATAATTTTTAATATTTTAAATAATTATTATTTTTAAATAATAATAATTTTTTATTTAAAATAACATATTATATTTTAAAAGTTATAATAATAATTATTATTTTAAGGAAAACATATTAGAAATTTTATTTTTTCACAAATGAGTAAAGTTTCATAAAATATAGATTCAAAAATATTAAATAAGAAACCTTCAAAATCTGGATGAGTTGGTACATCCATTGTAAATTATACCAACTGGCCACTCTGTCTCATTCGGCCTAATCATTAAATTTAATATTTTCAAATAGTCGACACTTATGTCGGTCCTGTTTTCCAAATAAGATCTCACCCTTAAAATAAAATAACTTAATCAAAAATAGCAAAAGTGCAAAAGGGTAGAAAAAGAGCAAGAACGCAATTTCATTCTCTTTAGGAAAAGAGGCATATCAAAACTCTTTTCCGGCATCAACATGGTGACTCTGCTAAAGATATAGAGGGCTTAAGTCACGTTCAATTTTGTTGATTTTCAATTTTTGCATTTGCATATTGTGCGAATGATCTATGTGTGTGATGAATGTTTCAAATTTTAAAGTTCTTTATATTAGTTCCTCGCACAATGTCATCATTTGCATGTTGTAAGGCGCGATGAATGTATGTTGTGTGATTCCTCCACCAGGAGGCGAACCCCGTCGGTTGTTTGTTACTGGACTCTAAATGGCATTCTCTTGTGAAGCTCAGAAAAGACACCACTTAGATCAGCTCCAATTGAAAGATAAGATGTTTCCATCAAGTAAATTGCGAAGATCTGGGAACCTTTATTTCAAAAAGCCCGTGAGAGTAATCCAAAGATAGGTTAGCCTCTGAAAAACCCAACGTCCAGGATGTCTCTTCATGCCCTGTTACTCTTTCTTATATATAAAGGATAAAGGTTCAAAAATGCCCCTGATATTTACACGGATGTCCCACTTCCACCCTAAACTAATTTTTTTCCAAAAGTACCCTTAACGTTTCAAAAGAAGTCACCCGTTCTCGCGATTAATGAAGACAAAGCAGGGGTTAAAATGTGATGACGTGACAGGCTTAAATATAAAACATATTCTAAATAAAACAATATATATCATTTAATCAAAATAAAAAATACTAAAATTTAAAATAAAAAAGCATAACATATTTACATCATTTAATCAAAATAATAAAATTCAAATTATTTTGTTAACTAATCAAAATAACTAATTAAATAAAATAAGTTGTATAACATATTTACATCATTTAATCAAAATACCAAAATCCAAAACATAACATATTTACATCAAATACTAATTTAAAAAATAATAAAATACTAATTAAAAAAATACTAAAATACTAAAAAAATCAAATTAAAAAAATACTAAAATTCAAATTATTTTGTTAATTAATCAAAACAACAAAGATTCAAATTACATCATTAAAATACTAAAATCATAATACTAAAGGGCAAAGGTGCAAAAAAAAACCCTGATGTTTACACGGATGTCTCACTTCCACCCTAAACTTTTTTTTTCCAAAAGTGCCCTTAACGTTATAAATTTTAGGTCAATTGTGCCCCTCCCGTTAAAAATTTTCCAACTAGACAAACGGGCGTGACATGTGGCAAAAATAAAATTTAATACATTTTTTTTATTATTTTCTCTTACTTCTTTCTCTCTATTTCTTCTCCCTCTTTTCTCTCTCTCCTTTCTTCTCCCTCTGTTACGAAAATCACAAAACTAAAATTTACGTCAATTGTTGTTTATTTATGGGGTCGAGATTGGAGCAATAACAGGAATTTTTCTTTAACATGCGACATTTTGAGGAAATGGGGAAACCAAGTCTCTAATCTTCGCCTTCTTCATGATTTAATCAAGTCAGTCTGAAACTCAAACAATCACTTGAAGCTCCTCACTTAATTCCTTGAAATCACCAGTACAAGAAATCACAATCCATAAACATGACCAACCATCATAATGGCCAATCGCGTGTCAAGAATCGGGTAAAAGAAAATTCGGTGCTCTCAAGTTTCTCTTTCACGCTAATACAAACCATTTTCGCTCAATTCAGATTGTTTGATGGGTATAACCTCAACAGGATTGAAGCCTCTTAAAAATTGAATGAAGACGGACTTTATAAGTAATATCTTGGCGTGGATCGTAACCACGAAGATCTTGAATGGCTTATTTAAGTTAGAGTCATTGTTCGAATGAACATTGCCATTAGCCATTCCAGTTAGTTCAGAAGGGTTTATAGATTTTACCTCTTGACCATTCGCATTCGCAGCGGTGGCTGGTGACGACATTTCAGTCAAAGATTTGATCCTGCAAAAAAAAAAAACTAGAAAGAAAATATAATAAAGAAATTTGATTAGAAAGAGAAATTGTGTATGAAAGAATTGGGGGAAATGTAGGGCAGAGAGATTACTAGGGGAAGATATCTAGATTTGGGGATCAAGATTTTCGTATAAAGGAGAAAGAGAAAGAGAAGGAGATTGAGAGGAAAGGATGGGGGATTGGGGGATATTTATAGATGACAACTGTGATTATTAAGAGGTGGAGTGTCAAATAATGTAGTATTGTTTTACGCGGATTTAGCATCAGTCAGCGGTAACTGTTTTTGTGTTGAAACAGATTTTAGTTTTGTGATTTTTGTAATAGAGGGAGAAGAAAGGAGAGAGAGAAAAGAGGGAGAAGAAATAGAGAGAAAAAGAAGAAAGAGAAAATAATAAAAAAAATGTATTAAATTTTATTTTTGCCACATGCCACGCCCGTTTGTCTAGTTGGAAAATTTTTAACGGGAGGGGCACAATTGACCTAAAATTTATAACGTTAAGGGCACTTTTGGAAAAAAAAAGTTTAGGGTGGAAGTGAGACATCCGTGTAAACATCAGGGATTTTTTTACACCATTTGTGCGAGTCGTGGTGCATTCATCTCTTACACTCCCCTTGAGGAAAAAGATGAACATGTGTACATGGGCAACTCGAGGCCTGCACCAGTATTGGGTAAAGAGAAAGTAAATTTAAAATTAACCACGGGAAGATCCTTTCTCTACCGATGTTCTTCATATTCCCGAGATTCACTACAATCTCAGATTCGTTGGGATACTTGGGGTTAAGGTTATGTTTGAATCGATAAGATCGTGTTAACCAAAAATGGAGTGTTTGTGAGAAAATGGTATCTTAATGCTGGTTTATTTTATGTGAATGTACTTGAACTCATGAATAATAATGCTAGTACTTCTTTTGCTTACTTGCTTGAATGTGATGATATTTGGCATACTAGATTAGACCATGTGAATTATTCTTATATAAAAATGATGAAAAATTTGGGAATTTTAAAAGATGATAAAACTTCAAATACCAAGAAATGTCAAGTGTGTGTGGAAGCCAAAACTACTAAAAAGACATGCAAACCAGTACGAGTTAGAGAATCTGAACCTCTCAGTTTAATTCATTAGAACTTTGGTGATATGTCTAGAAATACTTCTAGAGGTGGGAAAAATTATTAAGTGACCTTTATAGATATTATTCTAGATATACTAAAGTTTACCTTCTCGGAAATAAAAATGAAACTGAAGATAAATTTCTAAGTTATAAGGTCGAAGTTGAAAATAAATTAGAAAATAAGATTAAAAGACTCAGGTCCGATAGAGGTAGAGAGTATGACTCCGGACCTCTTAGTAAATATTGCGAAGAACAATTAATTATACATGAGGTAACACCTCCCTATTCTCCAGAATTTAATGGGGTTGCTGAAAGAAAGAATAGAACACTAAAAGAAATGATGAATGCTATGTTAGTAAGTTGCAGGACTCAATCATCCTGTGAAATGTTTTTTTTTAAAACTGCAAGAACAGAGCCAATGAAAATGTCATGCAGGAAAAATTACTGGAGATAATTCTATTCTATTCATGTGAAAAATCCTACATTTTGAACCCCGTTAGAATTTCCAAACAGAATGCAGTAATATGTCAAAGAATTTGACATGTTTAGATGCAAAACAGCATAATTCAATTACAGCAACACAGAAGCAGGGATATCTAGCTCCCTTTGTTTATAACTTCAGAAAATAGTTGCATCATCTTTTAGAGGAAAGGCACTGCAGGCCAAAGCAGCTCGTGTTGTATTTTATGTTAAATAAAATATTACAAAGTTAAATAAAATATACATATTAATTAATTCATGGAGATTTTAAACGGTTGTGCATGCTTAATTTTGGGATATTAATTTTTTTCCTCGTTTATATACCAAATTAATTTTTAAGCAGTAAAGGTAAGAGATGTTACCGTTGTTGTAAGGCCCCAACTTTTTATAAATAAAGATTTAATTTTCTCTATTTATTATTTTGAAATAGTAAGGGGTTGATTTGATTAATGTGGTTAGTTATGGGTAAAATGCGCAAATATTTTAAATAAGCAAGTGGTTATAAAATACTCATTGTTGTCGGGGAATATTCGGTTGGTCGTGGAATATTCTTGTTGTCGGGTAATATTAAATGCGATTTATTTAACCTTTTGTGGGCCCCATAACGGAAAGCGATCGGATGAAAAAAACGATAAGTATGAGTTTTTTTTATAAATAACGCCGTAGTTTTTTTTATACATATTAATTAATTCATGGAGATTTTAAACGGTTGTGCCTGCTTAGTGAGATATCATTTCTTTACTGCCACATTTGATAAAGTTGCTTCAATTATAAAGCTTCTGATTTCAATTGCTGGCATTTATATATTTATAGTAACAACGCTATCACATCCTGAATTCTATTCTCATACATATATGGGTTAAATATACTTTTCTCCACTCTACTTGATCACGGTTTATAAATGCATCATTGGACTGAAATTTTTTTCATTTGACTCACTGAACTACAATTTTTTTACAAACCGTTACAAATTCTGTTAAATCGTTTGACTTTTAATAGATTGAGTACACATGACAGATAGACTTTGATTATGTTATATATATATATATATATATATATATATATATATATGTCCACGTGGCATGTCATGATGAAAAAAATAAATAAATAACCCAAAAGCCAACAATTAAGACAAGTTAAGCAAATAAAACAATAAAAAAAGTAACCAAATAAAATCTTTTAACTTCACAATTATAAAATAGAAAAAATTAATAACTTATATATAATATATATATATATATATATTGCTAAAAAATTAATTTAAAAAAATTAATATAATAATAATCCCTCCATTTCAAAATATTAGATAATTTTATATTTTTAAAGTGAACCTAAAATATTTAAAACTTATAAAAAAATATGAATTAATTAATTTTATATAAATACATTTGTAAACATTATACATTAATATATTTTATTATTAATTAATAATTTTTATACATTAATTTTTAAACAAATTATATAAATTACACATTAATATGTAAATTTCTTTGTTTTTAAATAACCCATTAAATTTAACAAAAGTACTAAAGTAATTAAACAATTTTTTTGGGATAAAAAGAAATTAAACAGTTAAACTCCTAAAACAACCAAATCAATTAAAAATTAAACAAATAAACAAAACAGTAATGGAAAACACCAAACCCAGAATCAAAAAGTACCCTGCCTCACCACCATACCATCGCCACTTGTTCCCCGCCTCACCACCATGAACACTGCAAATTTTTTCGACAGATCTTCTTCGTCTTGTTTATATTTTCCTTATTTTTCTTTTTCATTTCTCAACTTCGCACAGATCTCTCTCATTTTTCTTTCAACTTTAAAAATTACAAATTTCATTCTTCCATCTCTCTCTCTCTCTCTCTCTCTCTCTATATATATATATATATATATATATATATATATTCTGAAAGGGTATTACATTCACGATTCCAGACATTAAATGAATCCATTTACTTGCAAATTTTACAGATCTAAAAACAATGAAAGAAGAACCTTCTTCACTCTAGATCTAGCATTGATTTGTAATTCATCTCCCTTATGAAGGCAGGTTGTTTGAATTTTTTTCTTATTTCCTTACTTTAGTAAATGTTGTGGTGTAGAATTTTGGGTTATTGACGGTGGTGGTTATAGATGATGACGGTGGTTATGGCTAATGCTGGAGCTTCTGTGGTGGTTATGAAAGTTGGAATCGATTAATATTCGCGTCAATCGGATCGGATCGGATCGTAAAGGCAGTAATCTATTTTCGATTTGTTTGCTTATTTTAAGAATATGAAAATTAAAGATTTTAGTCTAATAATTAGTACATGTTTGGGTCTAACTGCAGTTAGAAATAATTTTGGACAAAATTAAAGATGATGGCACCGAATCGAGAAAAAACGCCTCTAGATCAGAGACCGATCGGTGGTGGAGATTGAGATTGAAGAGGAAGGTAGGAAGAAGAGGTGGTGTGAGGAGGTAGAAAAGGGTATAGGTGTGGTGGTGGTGGTGATTCTGTGGAACAAGTGGTGATGGAGGGCTCTTTGAGGAAAATGAACTAATGAAATTTTTTTTTTTTTCTTTCTTTTATCCGGAGAAAGTAGTAATAATAATAATAATAATAATAATAATAATAATAATAATAATAATAATAATAATAATAATCCCTCTATTTTTAAAATATTAGATAATTTTATATTTTAAAATGAAATTAAAATATTTTAAAAATAAAAAATCGAATTCATTAATTTTATATAAATACATTTATAAAAATTATTCATTAATTTATTTTATTATTAATTAATTTAATTAGTTGTCATGTATATTAATTTGATTTATATTTTCTTAAACTATTTGTTATAGAATTGAGTATTATTTAATTTAATTATTTATCCAACTCAGCTTCTCTCTCCTCATCAGCACATGACACATAGATTTGTTGTTAAAATTTTAACCGATTATACGGTTTTTCGAATTTTTGTAAAAAAATTATAGTTCAATGAGTTGACTGTAAAAAAAATCGATTCAAATGATGCATTTGTAAACAGAGGTCGAGTAGAGTGGGGTTAAATGTATGTATTTAAATGTATATATATATATATATATATATATATATTTTATTTTTATATACGGCTTATATTTGAGTTCGAGTAAAGAAAACTACGTGATGGGTTTGTTGTGTCAAAAGTATATACGTAAATACATACCATAAGATTTAACTTACTATGGATCTTTATAAAACATACATCATATAATCCATCACTACTAATAGTAAGCGGATCCAATAATCGTAATTTCTCATCTTTTTACGATAGTAAGGGTTTAACTTTATTAATTAACTAGAGTTTATTAACCCGTGTTAAGTATTTATAAATTGGAGTTTATGGTTTAGGATTTATTAATTAGAATTTAGAGTTTATTAACCTGAGTTTAGGATTTATTAAAAGACAAATAAATTTTTCTAGATTAATAAATGTGCAGATATTATTATGATATACTAGTATCTTTTTAATAAAATGAGACTATGGGAGTTTAGTTTATTTTAACCATATTAACCTTTGTTGAAAATAAATACTCATAGACTTAATTATTTTTTATAAGCTTTTCCTAATAATAAAATTTTAAAAAAATTAAAATCGATCATTTTAAAAGCATCTATGGAAGTTACCATTTTGGATATAAGTCGGTTAATACCTTCCTAAAACATTATATCTAAAGTGGAATTCATCAAATATTTGTAGATTCCATAATCTTTAATGTTTTCAATATTAATAGTTGTATAAATGAAGTTTGTATTTTAATTTTATACCATGTATTTGGCGACTCGAGAATGGGTTGTGTGGACCTATTTTGGGGCGCGCCACAGGTTTACCTATAGGAGTGCTTGTTTTACTTTTCCTTCTTAGATATATTCTTGTTTTTGATCTTGCTAGCTTGAGACTCTCCTTCTTACTTACTCCCCTAGCTGCCGAAATCTCCCTCTCTATTTTTTTGCTTGAATTTATAGTGTAGGAAGGCTAAACAAGGATTTGTATTTATAGGCCAAAATAATGAATATCACTTGCCTCCCAAGACTTGGTATCTTATGGTCAGCTCCATGAAATTGGGAGAGTTAGTGAGACGAGTTGCCCCTAAAACTTGCTATCTTATGGTCAGCTCCATGAAATTGGAAAAGCTAGTGAGACTGGTTGCCCCCAAGGGCCTCGACTTTTTTTTAAAGCTCTAGAAGGTTTGACTAAGCTTGACCAAAGTCTTAACTAACTCTAGAATGTAATATCCGAGAATAATATAGAGAGCTTTGTAATTAGGGTTATGTAACTATAATTGTAGTTTTAATGGACGAGTACAATATATAATTGAAAATGTTGTGCAAATAAAAGTAAATGTTGTGCAAATGAAAGTAAATAAATATATATATATATATATATATATAAAATATATATATATGTATGTATTAGTATTACACACACAAGAGGCTATGGCGAAGGTTTTTTGAGCTATAACTGACGGTTTCACCCATCGTCATAGCTATTCTGGGCTATGGCGATAGTTTACCGTCGCTATAGCCCAAAAAATCTGTCGCCATAGCCCTACTATGTATTATACACACTACTATATATATACATATAGCCCTATATATATATGGAGTTATATTAGCCAAACAAGAAGTCAACAAGTCAAACTTTGGTCAAGAAAAGTCAAGGTTTTGGTTAAGCTTAGTCAAGCCTTCTAGCTTTAAAAAAACAACCAAAATTAGGTCAAAATAAGGCCCATGTGGGGAGGGGGCAACCACTCTTACTAACTCCCAATTTCATGGATCTTACCCCTTTTGTCTATGGTTAATCCTAGCTATTACTTAATGATAATGAAGATTTACTCTAATTAACAAGGGGAAAGAATTAGAAAGATCATAAGAAGCAATAAGGGTTTGACCATAAGATAGCAAGTCTTGGGAGGGTCTTGGGAAGAAGGAATTATAGGGAAAAAGCACCTTTATCCCACTGTGGTTGTAGTGTTTTAAGCAATTAGTCACTGTGCTTTTAAAATATTCAATTAGCCCACTGTACTTTTTAAAAATGTTCAATCACGCAATTTCGTCCAATTTTACTCACGGACGTTAAAAAATTGGGAGGGAAAAACACATTTACCCCACTGTGTTTTTAAAATATTCAATTAGCCCACTGTAATTTTTAAAAATATTCAATCAAGCAATTCCATCCAATTTTGCTCACGGGCGTTAAAAAATTGGGCCAATTTTTCTACGTGGCTTTAAAAAATAAAATACAAATTGGGCCAATTTTGCTCACGGACGTCATTTGTATTATTTAATATTATTTAAATGAAGATGAATAATATAAGAATTGAATGTAAAAATATTATTTAATACTAATATTTATGCCATGTACGTAATTTAAGAGAATATTTAAAGATTTAAATTTTATTAACATATCCAATATGATCAATAACATTGTTTTATTATGATAAATGATAATAATAAAATTTAAATTTCTTAATTTTTTTCTTAAATTATCTACTATATGATTATTAGATAAATTTTTTATTTTATATAATTTATTAGTATTTTGTTACATATGTCGTGATGTCGTGATTTTTAGTTTTGGTAATTTCTAATTAAGTTTAGTGGGTTGGATTGGATTCGTGACCATCTTGACCTTGGAGTATTTTATTTATTTATTTATTATATATATATATATATATATATATATATATATATATATATATATCGGATGTTATACATATATTTGATCATGATTAAAATCATGAGAAAACCAAAATTATTAACTAAGTTTATTAGTTTAAGAATTTATAGTTTGGAATAGTTGATCGGTGACATATAATGTTCCATATTAGACCACGTGAGATTTATGAATTATGATTTTTAGAATGGTTTTTCAAAAACAAAATTAATTTTAATTTAAAATTTTAATTTTAATTAGTCAAAGTTAAATGCTCAAATAGAATAGAATCTTTAAATGGGGATGAATAATATAAGAATTGAATGTAAAAATATTATTTAATACTAATATTTACGCTATGTACGTAATTTAAGAGAATATTTAAAGATTTAAATTTTATTAACATATCCAATATGATCAATAACATTGTTTTATTATGATAAATGATAATAATAAAATTTAAATTTCTTAATTTTTTCTTAAATTATCTACTATATGATTATTAGATAACAATTTTATTTTATATAATTTATTAGTATTTTGTTATATATGTCGTGATGTCGTGATTTTTAGTTTTGATAATTTCTAATTAAATTTTATCCAATATTCTCTTAAATTACGTATATATGACATAAATATTAGTATTAAATATTATTTTTACATTCAATTCTTATATTATTCATCCCCATTTAAAAATAAAATACAAATTGGGCCAATTTTTGCTCACGGACGTCATTTGTATTTTTATTTTTAAAGTCGCGAGGAAAATTGGCCTAATTTTTTTTTTATGGTAGTGAACAAAATTAGATTTAAATTGCTTGATTGAACATTTTAAAAGCAATTGGGGTAAAGGTGCTTTTTCTCCCCAATTTTTTAACGTCCGTTAGCAAAATTGGATGGAATTGCTTGATTGAACATTTTTAAAAAGTACAGTGGGCTAATTGAATATTTTAAAAGTACACTGACTAATTGCTTAAAACACTACAACCACAGTGGGGTAAAGGTGCTTTTTCCCAGGAATTATATATTCACCATTTTGGCCTATAAATACCAAGCCAAGTTTCAAGCTAGCAAGATCAAAAACAAGAAGATTCTAGAAGGAAAAGTAAAACAAGCACTCCTATAGGTAAACCCTAAAATTATTCTAAATCAAAATTTTCTTATGAAGGACCTTGATCTATGTTAATAAACATAGATCATACTTGTTTAGACCTATACATGATGGATCTTGGTTGTAGATACCAATGATCATGGAAAAAGTTTGAAGGAACAACGAAAGAACAGAAGAAGTTTAAACTAGTTTAGGTTAAAAACACCACACAGAACCTGAAAATGGAACATTAATAACTCCTAATATATAATGAATTTTTGAGTGAGGTTTGTTGGAACTTAAATTCCCTGTAGATTAATAATAGTAATTTTTCTACCAAAACAGTAAATTGATGAAATATCCTACCTTAAATTTTTAGTGGACAGTTTCGGATAGTAAACTTGTTTAATAAAATATGGCCTTTTGAGAGTTAAGGAGGCTTAATGGGGAAAATAAAGTTAAGAAAAATTAAGAAATTTAATTAAAGTAAAACCGAAAAATATGTAATATAATTTTATCGGTTAAAGCATGTTAATATGGGACGTACGAGCTTAAGAAAGTGTTAATTAGACATTTTTATGGTGAGGTTCTAGAAAAAATATGCGGGGATGCTCGAGATCGAGTTTATGTTAAAAGAAATTACTAAAACGATTTAAGAATAATTAGCTTACGGTAACTATAACAATAGTTAAGTTAATAGAATAAATCCATATGGATATTGTAGGTAATCATTTTGAAATAAGTTCGTAACACAATGAGGGAGATGTACACTATCTGTGCATTTACAAATTATGGCATTTTGAGGGTTGATATCTTATGGTATAAAGTGTTTAAAAATGGACTTGTGATGAAGGAGTTATAACAAAATTAAAAATTTTAAAATTAAAACAGTTATAACTTGAGTTTTATAACTCATTTAAGAATGAAATTTAAAGTGAAAGTACTCTCTGATGTAAGGAGTCTATTGTCCAAATTTCATAATTTTTAGAAGTAATTTGAATTATAGTGAATATTGTAATAAAAAAAACATTTAAAATATAATTAACTATGTGTGGGGCAAGAAGAATAAAATTAATAAATTAAGGAGGCTTAATGGGGAAAATAGTTAAAAAAATTAAGAAATTTAATTATAGTAAAAAGAAAAAATATGTAATATAATTTTGTAGATTAAAAGATGTTAATATGGAACGTACTGTTAATATGGAACGTATTAGACATTTTTATGGTGAGGTTCTAGAAAAGATATGAGGGTATGCTCGAGATCGAGTTTACGTTAAAAGAAATTACTGAAATAGTTGAAGAATAATAACAGACGATAACTATTAATAAAAATAGTTAAGTTAATCTAATAAATTCTTATGGATATTTTTGAAACAAGTTAGTAACATAACGAGAGAGATATACACTATCTAGACAAGTTCCCGCACTTATGTGCATTTACAAATTGTTCTATTATCGAACTATATTCTATTCGTAAATTTCTTGTTATTTCATGAACTGTTTTTGAAAAATGAGCCTATGCTATTTATTTTTGCCATTAGACACGATTGATGTGATATATTAAATTATTAAATTGTTAATAATTTATTTAGAGATATTTAAATTTAATCCAATCCAAATTATTTTGGTTGAATGACACTTCGTCCCTCTAAGTTGTCACCCACTTTCAAGATCGCCCTAAAGTTCATTTTTAAATCAATTATGTCCTTAAAGTGACATTTTTCGACATTTCTATTTCTTCTACCCGATTTTATCCCAACCGACCCATTTTAACCAAATTTTGACCCAACGACCAAGTTTTTGACCCAACCCGATTTTTAATATTTTAAAATAAAATATTATAGTTAAAATAATTTAAAATTACTAATTATCTTTAATATTTTAAAATAAAGTAATAATTTTAAAATAATAATTATTTTGAAATATTTATTTTTAATATTTTTAAAAATTAAAATAATAATTATATTAATCTTTTAAAATAAATATATTTTTAAAATAATTATTATTTAATATTTTAAAATAAAATTGTAATTTTAAAATAATAATTATATTTAATTTTTTTTAAAATAATTTGAAAATAATAATTATTTTTAATATTTTAAAATAATAATTACTTTTTTATATTTAAAATAAAATATTGTTTTGAAAAATTTATAATAATAATTATTATTTTAAGGAAAAATATTAGAAATTTTATTTTTTTTCACAAAAGAGTAAAGTTTCATAAAATATAGAATCAAAAAAATTAAATAATAAAATTTTTAAAATCCGAATGAGTCGTTACATGCATTGTAAATTATACCAGTGTAAATCCCAATCATTAAAATTAATATTTTCAAATAGTCGGCACTTATGCTCATAGGTCCTGCTTTCCTAAAAGATCTCCCTTAAAATAAAATAACTTAATCAAAACTAGCAAAATTTTATTTTTAATAATAAAATAGTAATTTTTTATATTTTAAAAAAATATTATATATAAAAAATTATAATTATAATTATATTTAATCTTTTAAAATATTCTTTTTTTTAAAATAATTATTATTTTTAATATTTTAAAATAAATATTTTTAAAAATAATTAGAAAATAATAACAATTTTTAATATTTTAAATAATAATTATTTTAAATAATAATAATTTTTATTTAAAATAACATATTATATTTTAAAAGTTATAATAATAATTATTATTTTAAGGAAAAAATATTAGAAATTTTATTTTTCACAAATGAGTAAAGTTTTTCATAAAATATAGATTCAAAAATATTAAATAAGAAACCTTCAAAAACTGGATGAGTTGGTACATCCATTGTAAATTATATATATACCAACTGGCCACTCTGTCTCTCATTTCTACTTAATCATTAAATTTAATATTTTCAAATAGTCGACACTTATGTCTGGTCTGTTTTCCAAATAAGATCTCACCCTTAAAATAAAATAACTTAATCAAAAATAGCAAAAGTGCAAAAGTAGTAGAAAAAAGAGCAAGAACGCAATTTCATTCTCTTTTTAGAAAAAGGCATATCAAAAACTTTTTAAGATCAATGAATGGTGACTCGCTAAAGATATAGAGGGCTTAAGTCACGTTTCAATTTTGTTGATTTTCATTTTGCATTGCATATCAGGCGAATGATCTATGTGTGTGATGAATGTTTCAAATTTTAAAAGTTCTTTATATTAGTTTCTCGCACAATGTCATCATTTGCATGTAAGCGATGAAAAATGTTGTGTGATCTCTCCAGGAGAGGCTTAACTCCGTCGGTTGTTTTTGTTATGGACTCTAAATGGCATTCTCTTGTGAGCTCTGAAAAAGACACCACTTAGACTCACTCCAATTGAAAGATAAGATGTTTCCATCAAGTAAATTGCGAAGATCTGGGAACCTTTATTTCAAAAAGCCCGTGAGAGTAATCCAAAGATAGGTTAGCCTCTGAAAAACCCAACGTCCAGGATGTCTCTTCATGCCCTGTTACTCTTTCTTATATATAAAGGATAAAGGTTCAAAAATGCCCCTGATATTTACACGGATGTCCCACTTCCACCCTAAACTAATTTTTTTTCCAAAAGTACCCTTAACGTTTCAAAAAGCAGGTCACCCGTGCCCCTGCCGTTAACAGAAGACAAACGGGGTTAAAATGTGATGACGTGACAGGCTTAAATATAAAACATATTCTAAATAAAACAATATATATCATTTAATCAAAACAAAAAATACTAAAATTTAAAATAAAAAAAGCATAACATATTTACATCATTTAATCAAAATAATAAAATTCAAATTATTTTGTTAACTAATCAAAATAACTAATTAAATAAAATAAGTTGTATAACATATTTACATCATTTAATCAAAATACTAAAATCCAAAACATAACATATTTACATCAAATACTAATTTAAAAAATAATAAAATACTAATTAAAAAAATACTAAAATACTAAAAAAATCAAATTAAAAAAATACTAAAATTCAAATTATTTTGTTAATTAATCAAAACAACAAAGATTCAAATTACATCATTAAAATACTAAAATCATAATACTAAATACTAATTGATATAAAAGTTTTAAATTACTAAAATCATAATACTAAATAATATTTTTAAATTACTAAAATATTAAAATTGATATGATTTTAAAATTGATAATACTTAGGTTTAAAATTGATAATACTAAAATATTTTTAAATTGATATGATTTTAAAAATTAATATTAAAAATTATTAAAATAATCATAATATACTCAGCTTTTGAATTTTAAAATATTAAAAATTGATATGATTTTAAAATTGATAATACACCAGTTTTAAAATTCATAATACTAAAATACTTTTAAATTGATGATTTTAAAAATTAATATTAAAAATTACTAAAATAATCATAATACTCAGCTTTTAAAAATACTAATTGATATAAAATAACGTTAAAATACTAATTGATATAAAATACTAATTAGTATTAAATAACGTTAATATTTTTATATCTTTTAGTATTTTATATCAATTAATATGTAGTATTATGATTTTAGTATTTTAATGATGTAATTTGAATTTTTGTTGTTTTGATTAATTAACAAAATAATTTGAATTTTAGTATTTTTTAAAATTTTTTTTTTAGTATTTTAGTATTTTTTAATTAGTATTTTAGTATTTTTTTTTAATTAGTATTTGATGTAAATATGTTATGTTTTGAATTTTTGTATTTTGATTAAATGATGTAAATATGTTATACAACTTATTTTATTTAATTAGTTGTTTTGATTAGTTAACAAAATAATTTGAATTTTATTATTTTGATTAAATGATGTAAATATGTTATGTTATTTTTTTTTATTTTGAATTTTAGTATTTTTTTGTTTTGATTAAATGATATATATTGTTTTATTTAGAATATGTTTTATATTTAAGACGCTACACGTCATCACATTTTAACCCCTGCTTGTCTTCAGAAGCAGCAAAGTAAGCACGGTGACCGCTTTTGAAACGTTAAGGGTACTTTTGAAAAAAAAATTAATTTAGGGTGGAAGTGGACATCATCCGTAAACATCGGGGCATTTTGAAGTTTTAATCGACCCGATTTTGTAGGAAAGATTAAAAAACATCAAACCTAATGCATAACATACCATGCATCCATAACATCTACCAATATAACAAGACTAAATTATATACCTTTTGGTCCGAGAACACGATCCCAAGCCAAAAAAAGATATGGTGGTCACCGCAGTAATTAATCTCTCACCCTAGCTTTCCACCTCTTATCTTTTTTATGTAGAGCCCCCAATTGAGATTTTATTTATATAACAATAGATTATATATGTACAAAGTACAAAATAGCTGACTACTTTTTGTCGGGGACCGATGAGCTCTTATTTTTTAAGTTTTCCCTAATTTTCACCCTAATTACTTTTTGGAGATTCTCTCCAAACATATATGCACAAAGTGAAAGCGTCTAAGCCACTCCACAATTCCTAGTCCCACATGGATAAAATATAAGATTAGACTTCTATTTTAAAGAAGCTCTTGCAACAATAATTTTTGTGTTTGTAGAAAGGAGAGATGGTTGGCATCTCCCCTGACAGGGACGGGAACAGCTCTCGAGCTTTTTTACATTCAAGACATCCGGTTAAGGCTACCCACTTCGGTGGATCTATAACCCAATTTTTTTAATCATCTTTTTTTACTTGCAATTTTTCTTTTCTTGTGATCTGTTTGTTTAAATAATAATAATAAAAAGAGATAAACCCAATTTTCCCTATTAATCCTCTTGAATTTGAACAGAGAAGGTGACAAAAGCGCAAATTCCAAACAATTCCCAACGAACCTCTTAACTTTCTCTCCACGGCTCTAGATGGATGTTAATTGTAGAGCATACAACACAAAAGATACAAAGAACCCCAACTAGCTTCACTTCATCAATAAAGTTCCCCACAAAAGTTGCCACGTTTAACCCCTAAAAACACCAAGTTGCTCGCTTAGTAATAATCATGATAATAAAATTAGAATAACAACCATCATTAAGCAAGCTACTGTTATGGAACTCTCCCTTCGAAAAATAAAATAATATAGTAATAATATAAGATGATTATTTATTTCTCAAGTGTGCCATTATAATTTCATTATCATGTCACTATTACTAAACCAACAATCTATTATGTTTTTAAGGATAAACATGAAACAAAAAAATACATCCTTAATATTCACAAATTTACAATGAGACTAACAATGAGACTAACTTTATGAAACAGATGGACCAAAATATGTTTGCTTTATGCTAAAAAAAGCAAAAAAATTTGGACCATTTCGATTTTATGCGCGTCATCATCCTATGCTTAGGGCCATGCTAATCTTCTCTGTATCGTTCCAATTTTATCGGATGTCCCCGAAGGGACAATGTAAATTTGGTAAATACTCGTGTATGATAGCATAAACATTAGTCTATTTTATCGATATGGGAGAATGTTTTGACTACTCAAGAATGAATCAAGGCTTAAAGAATTGCACTGCTGGTTGCATTTTTCAAGAAATTGTCTGCCAGGTATCAGATTCCAAGATGATCTTTTTCCTCCTTCCTCGAGCCTCAAAACCACTTAATCCCCCTCCTATTTATTAGAAGGAAAACAAACAAACTCATTAATAGAATTTAACATTGAGAATCATGAAAATAAATAGTCATGCAGTCGAGTATCCTCTTCATTCCCGATGCTTCGTCTGGTAATATAGTTCATTTTTCTTCAGGAAAATATTACTCCCTCCCTCCGTTCTAAATTATAAAGACTTTTGAAAGTCAAATCGAAACATTTACTCCTTTCTATGGTTAATCTCTTCACTGTTAAATATTAAGAAATTCTCTTTTCACCTTAAATCAATGTGTCATGCATCCCTTGTAGAAGGGTCATGCTAATCTTTTCTGCATCATTCTAATTTTATCCATGTCCATCTAAACAGACAGACTAGGTTTCGTTGTGCTAGTATATAGTGACAACTATGAATATGGGAGTGTTTTGAAGGCTTCCTCCTCGAGCAAGGCCACAACAATGGCACTTCTATGTTGGTTGGTTGCAAACATCCATGTGTATTTAGAGTGATTGGACTAGGTGGTGGTTATTTGTTTGTAGCTTTGTGTGAGGTCGATGGGTTTTCTTATGGTTCTGAGCAAGTCAGTTTTGGTTTGTGATTGCCAGAATTCTAAGCAAAGATGAAGAGCATTTTAACCACCCATTGGATAAATAAAACAAGAAAATTAGACTACGATTGGTGGGGTGCGCCGGCCAAGGCAGTAGTGCAAAGCCAAGACGACACTCGAGAGCCCCAATAGCAAGCTATTGTGATGAACTCTCCCCTCAAAAATAAATTTAATATCGTGTGAATCAATGACTCACATATCAGATATTAAACTGATAAGAACAGATACTACACTTGATCTTAGCCAAAAGGCCGAGAAAGGTATGATTGAATTTGTTGTTAGCTTCTCATTTTATACCTCCGTTTTCATGCTTCTTTATTCCAACTAACAAATGTGGGACATAAACTGTACCTCCTTTATAATTTCACTGGCCTCAGGTTTCTACAACAAATTTGTTCAAACCAAGACTCATATGGTTCAGTGATACCCCTCAAGTTCAATTGGTGAAGATTAGGAACAAGAAAGTTCAATATAAGTCCACAGACAAAGTGATGGTGCAGCAAGTTCATACCTGCAGATCAAAAAAGGCAAACACTAATGCTATTTTTCTTATGGATTGGAAATAGCAGAACATCAAGAACACAACTGTTGTCCACTCGTGTTAGCTAGAAGCCTTTGAAGGATAGTGAGCAAAGGCTGCCTTGGCATAAACGCATTGGACACCGAGATAGGATTTGTTCGGTTATTAGCATACACTCATCGTCATAGTTTGTTATAGCAAGTTCCAATATTAGAATATAAGTTGGTGAAACTTTTCTACATCTCCCATATAAATGTATGCTTATACTCCTTTTGTGACAAAAAAGCATAATGCACCCAGAAAAGACAAAGGCAAAAACTATTTAAATATTGGCAGAATTTCAGTAAGACAAGGAATTAGAGCTGATGAACTAAATATTGGCAAAAACTATTTAAATATTGGCAGATTTTAGTTTTTGTAGCTCTGCAGCTTGATTTAGTTCAACAAAAAAGCCTTTCAGTTTGTTTCCCATTTGATTTTAGTTGTCAACTAATATTATTAAATCCATAATAAGCTTCACTTGCATCATATTCACCAGAACAAAGAGAAGCACATCCATCAGCTACATTTGCAGGACTCAATCATCCTGTGAAATGTTTTTTTTTTAAAACTGCAAAAAAACAGAGCCAATGAAAATGTCATGCGGGGAAAAATTACTGGAGATAATTCTATTCATGTGAAAAATCCAACATTTTTTGAAACCGTTAGAATTTCCAAGCAGAATCAGGCGGATCCAAATTTTTTATAATTTAGTGGGTCAAAAAAAAAAAAAAAAAAAAAACTCTTGAGAATAAAAATTTAATAACATGAAACACAACTAAATAATTCTCAAATATTATTTGCAATAACATTTTTCGAGGTTTCATTGTTTAAAATTGTTGCATGATAACCTCATTTTTAATAGTTGCAAAAATATCACGCTCAATGTAAGTTTATAAACAATCATCATTCATTCATCTTCCATTTGGTTACAAAGTTCATTGTTCACGATATTCATGACTAAAAATGTCCTTTCAACAATTGCAGTAGCAACGAGCAAAAGTAGAGCCAACTTTAGCAACAAATAGACTTAAAGATACACATCATTCTTTCTTTTCTTAATTTATTCATATCAATTAAAATGTATTCATATCAATTATAAACCTGAAAATACCTCAACTTAATATCAAAACTGATTCTCTATTAATTTGGAACGGAGATATATACTAAATTACTCCATCAAGCATTAGAGAAGGAAAAAAAATCTAAATTTATTTATATACTCTCTCTCCCTAAAATTTGTATAAAGAAAAAGAAAATTTAGAGTGAGACAGTGAATGAAATTCTTTTAAATAGAAATAATAAGTAAATAGTAAAAACAAAGTGACACGATAGGAAATAAATGTTAGGGATAAAATGTGTATAAAAATCAAAAGAAACCGAATAAAAATTTTAAAATTAAATATAACACAATTTTAGAGAGGAAATTAATTTAGGGATGCTAAGTTGAATAAAATATTTATTGTTGTTAAATGTTGGGAAAAATACGTAAATCAAATAAATTGTAATTGTTAAAAGAGAACAAATTTTTTTAAAGAAAAAAGTAAAAGAGTACAATTGTTTATTAGTTATACACGAGAAAAAGTAAGACTAAATAATTTTACGAAAATGTATAATTGATATTTGATATTTTAATATGATACAATGGAATTATACAACACATGCTCCAAGACCCTTAAAAATTCAGTGGGGGCAAATGCCCCCATGCCCCTAGCTTGGATCCGCGAAATAGAATGCAGTAATATGTCAAAGAATTTGACCTGTTTAGATGCAAAACAGCATAATTCAATTACAGCAACACAGAAGCAGGGATATCTAGCTCCCTTTGTTTATAACTTCAGAAAATAGTTGCATCATCTTTTAGAGGAAAGGCACTGCAGGCCAAAGCAGCTCGTGTTGTATTTTATGTCGAATAAAATATTATAAAGTTAAATAAAATATACATATTAATTAATTCATGGAGATTTTAAACTGTTGTGCCTGCTTAATTTTGGGATATTAATTTTATTTTTTCCGTTTATATACCAAATTAATTTTTAAGCAGTAAAGGTGAGAGATGTTACTGTTGCCATCTTTGTTACCGTTGCTATCTTTTTCCTTTATAAAGAAGGATGAGCTTACTTAGTGAGATATCATTTTCTCTCGCTACATGATTGATAAAGTTGCTTCAATTATAAAACTTCTGATTTCAATTGTAAGCATTATATATATATATATATATATAAACAGTATTTTTCATATATTTTATTGTATATACACGACTTATATTTGAGTTCGAGTAAAGAAAATTAGAAGTTGTTCCTGGGTCATTCAACTATTTCAAGTGCTGATTAGTTGGGTGAAGAGCCGTTGAATTCTGGAGTAAGATTTCGTCAGTGACCTTAGCACCGAGAAAAGTTCTCTGAAGGGCGAAATTTCTACTTAAGGACAGTGTACTGCACGCATCTGCTCAACATAATTCGCTCTAAATTGATAAGTTAAATTTCTTCCCTTCTTTTATTTGATAGTTGAATCCTATATTTTATTTCGTTCACCAATAATCTTAAGTATAAATTATGGATTCGCTATGTTTACCGCCACTAAATTTTGTCCCGATTTGACCAAAGTTGAACCTTTTGATGGATCCAATTTTAAACGATAAGAAACCAAATTACTTTTGATTATGGACATTGGTAAAGTTGACCATGTTTTAACCAAACCAAAACCGGTTGAACCCCCCCTTATGATGCTCTTGATGATGAAAAAAAAGAATATGAATCTTTCGTTAGTACTTGGTCTTTTGATGATAAAATATGCAAGGCTATCATTCTCAACTCATTGTCGAATAAACTTTTTAATATCTATTATCTATATAAACATGTCTTTGAAATTTGGGATGCTTTAGTTTTGAAATATGTTGTGGAAGATGTTGGTGTCAAGAAGTATGCAATTGAAAATTTTCTTAATTTTTACACGACCATCGATGATAAAGATGTCTCTTCCCAAATTCATGTTTTTCATCTTGTCAGAAATAGAACTTAATAATGAAGGCATGACTTTTACTTGCTCCTTTTGTTGTTGGCTCCCTTATAGAGAAATTTCCGATTCTTGGAAAGATTACAAAATTATATGAAACATAAAAGGAAAGACATAAACTTAGAGGAGTTAATTGTTCATATTCAGTATTGATGAAAAGAACAAAAATTTAGATAAAATTGCCAAAGCCAAAGAGATGTCTTCTAAAGCAAATTTAGTTGATGATCGCAAATCTCGTCACCCGTTCAACAAACATCCTAAACATGGGCATAAGTATAACCCCAGTCCGAAAGAAAAACCAAATTAGTTCAAACACAAAACCTCAAAACCTAAAAGTAATTGTTTCGTGTGTAGAAGGCCAGGTAATCATGCTGCCCAATGCAAGTTCAAAAAGGCAAACAACCAGTCTATTCCTCCGAGAGCTAACTTAGCTGAGGCAGACAATACTATTGTGGCGGTTGTCTCCGAGGTGAACATGGTGACTGAAAAAGAGGCATGGGTAGTGGATTTTGGTGCTACCAAACACATTTGTGCGAGTCGTGGTGCATTCATCTCTTACACTCCCTTGAGGAAAAAGATGAAACATGTGTGTACATGGGGGCAACTCGAGGCTGCACCAATGATTGGGTAAAGGAGAACGTAAATTTAAAATTAACTTCTGGGAAGATCCTTTCTCTTACCGATGTTCTTCATATTCCCGAGATTCACTACAATCTCGTATTTTTTGGGATACTTGGGGTTAAGGTTATGTTTGAATCTGATAAGATCGTGTTAACCAAAAATGGAGTGTTTGTGAGAAAATGGTATCTTAATCTTTGGTTTATTTTATTTGAATGTACTTGAACTCATGAATAATAATGCTAGTACTTCTTTTGCTTACTTGCTTGAATGTGATGATATTTGGCATACTAGATTAGACCATGTGAATTATTCTTATATAAAAATGATGAAAAATTTGGGAATTTTAAAAGATGATAAAACTTCAAATACCAAGAAATGTCAAGTGTGTGTGGAAGCCAAAACTACTAAAAAGACATGCAAACCAGTACTAGTTAGAGAATCTGAACCTCTCAGTTTAATTCATTAGAACTTTGGTGATATGTCTAGAAATACTTCTAGAGGTGGGAAAAATTATTAAGTGACCTTTATAGATATTATTCTACATATACTAAAGTTTACCTTCTCGGAAATAAAAATGAAACTGAAGATAAATTTCTAAGTTATAAGGTCGAAGTTGAAAATAAATTTGAAAATAAGATTAAAAGACTCAGGTCCGATAGAGGTAGAGAGTATGACTCCGGACCTCTTAGTAAATATTGCGAAGAACAATTAATTATACATGAGGTAACACCTCCCTATTCTCCAGAATTTAATGGGGTTGCTGAAAGAAAGAATAAAACACTAAAAGAAATGATGAATGCTATGTTAGTAAGTTGCAGGACTCAATCATCCTGTGAAATGTTTTTTTTGAAACTGCAAGAACAGAGCCAATGAAAATGTGTCATGCAGAAAATTATCGGAGATAATTCTATTCTATTCATGTGAAAATCCTACATTTTGAACCCCGTTAGAATTTCCAAACGAATGCGATAATAATATGTCAAAGAATTTGACATGTTTAGATCAAAACAAAGATAATTCAATTACAATAATGACGAAGCGGGGATATCTAGCTCCCTTTGTTTATAACTTTAGAAAATAGTTGCATCATCTTTTTTAGAGGAAAGGCAATTGCAGCCAAAGTACTCGTGTTGTATTTTATGTTAAATAAAATATTACAAAGTTAAATAAAATATACATATTAATTAATTCATGGAGATTTTAAACGGTTGTGCATGCTTAATTTTGGGATATTAATTTTTTTCCTCGTTTATATACCAAATTAATTTTTAAGCAGTAAGGGTAAGAGATGTTACCGTTGTTGTAAGGCCCCAACTTTTTATAAATAAAGATTTAATTTTATCTATTTATTATTTTGAAATAGTAAGTGGTTGATTTGATTAATGTGGTTAGTTATGGGTAAAATGCGCAAATATTTTAAATAAGCAAGTGGTTATAAAATACTCATTGTTGTTTGGGAATATTAGGTTGGTCGTGGAATATTTGTTGTTGGGGGGTAATATTAAATACGATTTACGCAACCTTTTGTGGGCCCCATAACTGAAAAGCGATCGGATGAAAAAACGATAAGTATGTTTTTTTTTTTTATAAATAACGCCAAGTAGTTTTTTTTATACATATTAATTAATTCATGGAGATTTTAAGCGGTTGTGCTCGCTTAGTGAGATATCATTTTTTCTTCGCCACATTTGATAAAGTTGCTTCAATTATAAAGCTTACGATTTCAATTCTTTGGCATTTATATATTTATAGTAATAACTATTTATCACATCCTCGAATTCTATTCTCATACATATATGGGTTAAATACACTTTTCTCCATTCTACTTGACCACGGCCTATAAATGCATCATTCGATTGAATTTTTTTTCATTTGACTTCATCGAACTACAATTTTTTTTACAAATAATTTACAAATTCGTTAAATCGTTTGACTTTTAATAGATTGAGTACACACATGATGAGATAGACTTTAGACTTTAATTATATATATATATATATATATATATATATATATATATATATATGTCCGTGGCGTATGTCATGATGAAAAAAATAAATAAATAACCCAAAAGCCAACAATTAAGACATGTTAAGCAAATAAAACAATAAAAAAAGTAACCAAATAAAATCTTTTAACTTCACAATTATAAAATAGAAAAAAATTAATAACTTAAATATGATATATATATATATATATTGCTAAAAATTAATTTTAAAAAATTAATATAATAATAATCCCTCCATTTCAAAATATTAGATAATTTTATATTTTTAAAGTGAACCTAAAATATTTAAAACTTATAAAAAAATATGAATTAATTAATTTTATATAAATACATTTGTAAACATTATACATTAATATATTTTATTATTAATTAATAATTTTTATACATTAATTTTTAAACAAATTATATAAATTACACATTAATATGTAAATTTCTTTGTTTTTAAATAACCCATTAAATTTAACAAAAGTACTAAAGTAATTAAACATTTTTTTTGGGAAAAAAAGAAATTAAACAGTTAAACTCCTAAAACAACCAAATCAATTAAAAATTAAACAAATAAACAAAACAGTAGTGGAAAACACCAAACCCAGAATCAAAAAGTACCCTGCCTCACCACCATACCATCGCCACTTGTTCCCCGCCTCACCACCATGAACACTGCAAATTTTTTCAACAGATCTTCTTCGTCTTGTTTATATTTTCCTTATTTTTCTTTTTCATTTCTCAACTTCGCACAGATCTCTCTCATTTTTCTTTCAACTTTAAAAATTACAAATTTCATTTCTTTCTCTCTCTCTCTCTCTCTCTCTCTCTATATATATATATATATATATATATATATATATATATTCTAAAAGGGTATTACATTCACGATTCCAGACATTAAATGAATCCATTTACTTGCAAATTTTACAGATCTAAAAACAATGAAAGAAGAACCTTCTTCACTCTAGATCTAGCATTGATTTGTAATTCAATCTCTTATATGAAGGCAAAAGTTGTTTGAATTTTTTCTTATTTCCTTACTTTAGTAAATGTTGTGGTGTAGAATTTTGGGTTATTGGCGGTGGTGGTTATAGATGATGACGGTGGTTATGGCTAATCTTTGGAGCTTACGTGGTGGTTATGAAAGTTGGAATCGATTAATATTATTCAATCGATCGGATCGGATCGGATCGTAAAGGCAGTAATCTATTTTCGATTTGTTTGCTTATTTTAAGAATATGAAAATTAAAGATTTTAGTCTAATAATTAGTACATGTTTGGGTCTAACCGTTAGAAATAATTTTGGACAAAATTAAAGATGATGGCACCGAACTGAGAAAACGCCTCTAGATCTAGAGACTGATCGGTGGTGGAGATTGAACAACGGAAGAAGAGGTGGTGTCAGAGGTAGAAAAGGGTATAGGTGTGGTGGTGGTGGTGATTCGGTGGAGCAAAGTGGTGATGGAGGGCTCTTTGAGGAAAATGAACGATGAAATTTTTTTTTTTTTTCTTTTTTTATCGGAAAGAAAGTAATAGTAATAATAATAATAATAATAATAATAATAATAATAATAATAATAATAATAATAATCCCTCTATTTTTAAAATATTAGATAATTTTATATTTTAAAATGAAATTAAAATATTTAAAAAATAAAAATACGAATTCATTAATTTTATATAAATACATTTATAAAAATTATTCATTAATTTATTTTATTATTAATTAATTTAATTAGTTGTCATGTATATTAATTTGATTTATATTTTCTTAAACTATTTGTTATAGAATTGAGTATTATTTAATTTAATTATTTATCCAACTCGACTCTCTCTCTCCTCAAATACATGACACATAGATTTGTCGTTAAAATTTTAACCGATTATATACGTTTTTTTTCAATTTTGTAAAAAATTATAGTTCAATGAGTTGATTATATAAAAAAATCGATTCGATGATGCATTTGTAAACCGAGGTCGAGTAGATGGGGTTAAATGTATTTAATATATATATATATATATTTTATTTTATATATACGGCTTATATTTGAGTTCGAGTAAAGAAAACTACGTGATGGGTTTGTTGTGTCAAAAGTATATACGTAAATACATACCATAAAATTTAACTTACTATGGATCTTTATAAAACATACATCATATAATCCATCAGCTACTAATAGTAGCGGATCCAATAATCAGAATTTCTCATCTTTTTACGATAGTAAGGGTTTAACTTTATTAATTAACTAGAGTTTATTAACCCGTGTTAAGTATTTATAAATCGGAGTTTATGGTTTAGGATTTATTAATTAGAATTTAGAGTTTATTAACCCAGGTTTAGGATTTATTAAAAGACAAATAAATTTTTCTAGATTAATAAATGTGCAGATATTATTATGATATACTAGTATCTTTTTTAATAAAATGAGACTATGGGAGTTTAGTTTATTTTAACCATATTAACCTTTGTTGAAAATAAATACTCATAGACTTAATTATTTTTTTATAAGCTTTTCCTAATAATAAATTTTAAAATTAAAATCGGTCATTTTAAAAGCATCTATGGAAGTTACCATTTCGGATATAAGTCGGTTAATACCTTCCTAAAACATTATATCTAAAGTGGAATTCATCAAATATTTGTAGCATTCCATAATCTTTAATGTTTTCAATATTAATAGTTGTATAAATGAAGTTTGTATTTTAATTTTATACCATGTATTTGGCGACTCAGAATGGGTTGTGTGGACCTATTTTGGGGGCGTCACAGTTTACCTATAGGAGTGCTTGTTTTACTTTTCCTTCTTAGATATATTCTTGTTTTTGATCTTGCTAGCTTGAGACCTCTCCTTCTTACTCCCCTAGCTGCCGAAATCTCCCTCTCTATTTTTTTGCTTGAATTTATAGTGTAGGAAGGCTAAACAAGGATTTGTATTTATAGGCCAAAATAATGAATATCACTTGCCTCCCAAGACTTGGTATCTTATGGTCAGCTCCATGAAATTGGGAGAGTTAGTGAGACGAGTTGCCCCTAAAACTTGCTATCTTATGGTCAGCTCCATGAAATTGGAAAAGCTAGTGAGACTGGTTGCCCCCAAGGGCCTCGACTTTTTTTTAAAGCTCTAGAAGGTTTGACTAAGCTTGACCAAAGTCTTAACTAACTCTAGAATGTAATATCCGAGAATAATATAGAGAGCTTTGTAATTAGGGTTATGTAACTATAATTGTAGTTTTAATGGACGAGTACAATATATAATTGAAAATGTTGTGCAAATAAAAGTAAATGTTGTGCAAATGAAAGTAAGTAAATATATATATATATATATATATATATATATAAATATATGTACACAGCTGTGTATTACACAGTAGGCTATGGCGAAGGTTTTTTGAGCTATAGCTACGGTTTCACCCATCGTCATAGCTATTCTGGGCTATGGCGATAGTTTACCGTCGCTATAGCCCAAAAAATCTGTCGCCATAGCCCTACTATATATAATACACATACTATGTATATACATATAGCCCTATATATATATGGAGTTATATTAGCCAAACAAGAAGTCAACAAGTCAAACTTTGGTCAAGAAAAGTCAAGGTTTTGGTTAAGCTTAGTCAAGCCTTCTAGCTTTAAAAAACAACCAAAATTAGGTCAAAATAAAGGCCCGTGTGGAGGGGGCAACCACTCTTACTAACTCCCAATTTCATGGATCTTACCCTTTTTGTCTATGGTTAATCCTAGCTATTACTTAATGATAATGAAGATTTACTCTAATTAACAAGGGAAAGAATTAGAAAGATCATAAGAAGCAATAAGGGTTTGACCATAAGATAGCAAGTCTTGGGAGGGTCTTGGGAAGAAGGAATTATAGGAAAAAGCACCTTTACCCCCTTTGTGGTTGTAGTGTTTTAAGCAATTAGTCAACGTGCTTTTAAAATATTCAATTAGCCCAATTGTATTTTTTAAAATGTTCAATCAGCAATTCAGCCAATTTCCAATTTTACTCACGGACGTTAAAAATTGGGAGGAAAAACACATTACCCCTAATTGTGTTTTTAAAATATTCAATTAATTTACTGTACTTTTTAAAAATATTCAATCAAGCAATTCCATCCAATTTTGCTCACAGGCGTTAAAAATTGGGCTAATTTTTCTCTCGTGGCTTTTAAAAATAAAATACAAATTGGGCCAATTTTTGCTCACTGGACGTCATTTGTATTATTTAATATTATTTAAATGAAGATGAATAATATAAGAATTGAATGTAAAAATATTATTTAATACTAATATTTATGCCATGTATACGTAATTTAAGAGAATATTTAAAGATTTAAATTTTATTAACATATCCAATATGATCAATAACATTGTTTTATTATGATAAATGATAATAATAAAATTTAAATTTCTTAATTTTTTTTCTTAAATTATCTACTATATGATTATTAGATAAATTTTTTTTATTTTATATAATTTATTAGTATTTTGTTACATATGTCGTGATGTGATGTCTGATTTTTAGTTTTGGTAATTTCTAATTAAGTTTAGTGGGTTGGATTGGATTCGTGACCATCTTGACCTTGGAGTAATTTTTTTATTTATTATATATATATATATATATATATATATATATATATATATATATATATATGCGGATGTTATACATATATTTGATCATGATTAAAATCACGAAAGCAATCAAATTATTAACTAAGTTTATTAGTTTAAGAATTTATAGTTTGGAATAGTTGATCGGTGACATATAATGTTCCATATTAGACCACGTGAGATTTATGAATTATGATTTTTAGAATGGTTTTTCAAAAACAAAATTAATTTTAATTTAAAATTTTAATTTTAATTAGTCAAAGTTAAATGCTCAAATAGAATAGAATCTTTAAATGGGGATGAATAATATAAGAATTGAATGTAAAAATATTATTTAATACTAATATTTACGCTATATACGTAATTTAAGAGAATATTTAAAGATTTAAATTTTATTAACATATCCAATATGATCAATAACATTGTTTTATTATGATAAATGATAATAATAAAATTTAAATTTCTTAATTTTTTCTTAAATTATCTACTATATGATTATTATATAACAATTTTATTTTATATAATTTATTAGTATTTTGTTACATATGTCGTGATGTCGTGATTTTTAGTTTTGATAATTTCTAATTAAATTTTATCCAATATTCTCTTAAATTACGTACATGACATAAATATTAGTATTAAATATTATTTTTACATTCAATTCTTATATTATTCATCCCCATTTAAAAAATAAAATACAAATTGGGCCAATTTTGCTCACGGACGTCATTTGTATTTTATTTTTTAAAGCCACGTAGGAAAATTGGCCTAATTTTTTTATGGCCGTGAACAAAATTAGACGAAATTGCTTGATTGAACATTTTAAAAGCACGGTGGGGTAAAGGTGCTTTTTCTCCCCAATTTTTTAACGTCCGTTAGCAAAATTGGATGGAATTGCTTGATTGAACATTTTTAAAAAGTACAGTGGGCTAATTGAATATTTTAAAAATACACTGACTAATTGCTTAAAACACTACAACCACAGTGGGGTAAATGTGCTTTTTCCCAGGAATTATATATTCACCATTTTGGCCTATAAATACCAAGCCAAGTTTCAAGCTAGCAAGATCAAAAACAAGAAGATTCTAGAAGGAAAAGTAAAACAAGCACTCCTATAGGTAAACCCTAAAATTATTCTAAATCAAAATTTTCTTATGAAGGACCTTGATCTATGTTAATAAACATAGATCATACTTGTTTAGACCTATACATGATGGATCTTGGTTGTAGATACCAATGATCATGGAAAAAGTTTGAAGGAACAAAGAAAGAACAAAAGAAGTTTAACTAGTTTAAGTTAAAAACACCAACACAGAACCTGAAAATGGAACATTAATAATTCCTAATATATAATGAATTTTTGAGTGAGGTTTGTTGGAACTTAATTCCCTGTAGATTAATAATAGTAATTTTCTACCAAAACAAGTAAATTGATGAAATATCCTACCTTAAATTTTTAGTGGACAGTTTCGGATAGTAAACTTGTTTAATAAAATATGGCCTTTTGAGAGTTAAGGAGGCTTAATGGGGAAAATAAAGTTAAGAAAAATTAAGAAATTTAATTAAAGTAAAACCGAAAAATATGTAATATAATTTTATCGGTTAAAGCATGTTAATATGGGACGTACGAGCTTAAGAAAGTGTTAATTAGACATTTTATGGTGAGGTTCTAGAAAAAATATGCGGGGATGCTCGAGATCGAGTTTATGTTAAAAGAAATTACTAAAACGATTTAAGAATAATTAGCGACGGTAACTATAACAATAGTTAAGTTAATAGAATAAATCCATATGGATATTGTAGGTAATCATTTTGAAATAAGTTCGTAACACAATGAGGGAGATGTACACTATCTGTGCATTTACAAATTATGGCATTTTGAGGGTTGATATCTTATGGTATAAAGTGTTTAAAAATGGACTTGTGATGAAGGAGTTATAACAAAATTAAAAATTTTAAAATTAAAAAAACAGTTATAACTTGAGTTTTATAACTCATTTAAGAATGAAATTTAAAGTGAAAGTACTCTCTGATGTAAGGAGTCTATTGTCCAAATTTCATAATTTTTAGAAGTAATTTCGAATTATAGTGAATATTGTAATAAAAAAACATTTAAAATATAATTAACTATGTGGGGGCAAGAAGAATAAAAATTAATAAATTAAGGAGGCTTAATGGGGAAAATAGTTAAAAAAATTAAGAAATTTAATTATAGTAAAAACGAAAAATATGTAATATAATTTTGTAGATTAAAAGATGTTAATATGGAACGTACTGTTAATATGGAACGTATTAGACATTTTTATGGTGAGGTTCTAGAAAAGATATGAGGGTATGCTCGAGATCGAGTTTACGTTAAAAGAAATTACTGAAATAGTTGAAGAATAATAATGAGGCGATAACTATTATTAATAAAAATAGTTAAGTTAATCTAATAAATTCTTATGGATATTTTTGAAACAAGTTAGTAACATAACGAGAGAGATATACACTATCTAGACAAGTTCCGCACTTATGTGCATTTACAAATTGTTCTATTATCGAACTATATTCTATTCGTAGAATTTCTTGTTATTTCATGAACTGCTTTTGAAAAATGAGCCTATGCTATTTATTTTTTGCTGAACACGATTGATGTGATATATTAAATTATTAAATTGTTAATAATTTATTTAGAGATATTTAAATTTAATCCAATCCAAATTATTTTGGTTGAATGACACTTCATCCCTCTAAGTTGTCACCCACTTTCAAGAGATCCTAAAGTTCATTTTTTCGTCAATTATGTCCTTAAAGTGACATTTTTCGACATTTCTATTTCTTCTACCCGATTTTATCCCAAATGAACCCATTTTAACCAAATTTTGACCCAACGACCAAGTTTTGATTAACCCCGATTTTTAATATTTTAAAATAAAATATTATAGTTAAAATAATTTAAAATTACTAATTATCTTTAATATTTTAAAATAAAGTAATAATTTTAAAATAATAATTATTTTGAAATATTTATTTTAATATTTTAAAAATTAAAATAATAATTATATTAATCTTTTAAAATAAATATTTTTAAAATAATTATTATTTAATATTTTAAAATAAAATTGTAATTTTAAAATAATAATTATATTTAATTTTTTTAAAATAATTTGAAAATAATAATTATTTTTAATATTTTAAAATAATAATTACTTTTTATATTTAAAATAAAATATTGTTTTGAAAAATTTATAATAATAATTATTATTTTAAGGAAAAAATATTAGAAATTTTATTTTTTCACAAAAGAGTAAAGTTTCATAAAATATAGAATCAAAAAATTAAATAATAAAATTTTTAAAATCCGAATGAGTCGTTACATGCATTGTAAATTATACCAGTGTAAATCCCAATCATTAAAATTAATATTTTCAAATAGTCGGCACTTATATGGGTCTGCTTTTCCTAAAAAGATCTCACCCTTAAAATAAAATAACTTAATCAAAACTAGCAAAATTTTTTTTTTAATAATAAAATAGTAATTTTTATATTTTAAAAAATATTATATATAAAAATTATAATTATAATTATATTTAATCTTTTAAAATATTCTTTTTTTAAAATAATTATTATTTTAATATTTTAAAATAAATATTTTTTAAAAATAATTAGAAAATAATAACAATTTTTAATATTTTAAATAATTATTATTTTTAAATAATAATAATTTTTTATTTAAAATAACATATTATATTTTAAAAGTTATAATAATAATTATTATTTTAAGGAAAAATATTAGAAATTTTATTTTTTCACAAATGAGTAAAGTTTCATAAAATATAGATTCAAAAAATATTAAATAAGAAACCTTCAAAATCTGGATGAGTTGGTACATCCATTGTAAATTATACCAACTGGCCACTCTGTCTCATTCGGCCTAATCATTAAATTTAATATTTTCAAATAGTCGACACTTATGTCGGTCCTGTTTTCCAAATAAGATCTCACCCTTAAAATAAAATAACTTAATCAAAAATAGCAAAAGTGCAAAAGGGTAGAAAAAGAGCAAGAACGCAATTTCATTCTCTTTAGGAAAAGAGGCATATCAAAACTCTTTTCCGGCATCAACAGATGGTGACTCTGCTAAAGATATAGAGGGCTTAAGTCACGTTCAATTTTGTTGATTTTCAATTTTTGCATTTGCATATTGTGCGAATGATCTATGTGTGTGATGAATGTTTCAAATTTTAAAGTTCTTTATATTAGTTCCTCGCACAATGTCATCATTTGCATGTTGTAAGGCGCGATGAATGTATGTTGTGCGATTCCTCCACCAGGAGGCGAACCCCGTCGGTTGTTTGTTACTGGACTCTAAATGGCATTCTCTTGTGAAGCTCAGAAAAGACACCACTTAGATCTGCTCCAATTGAAAGATAAGATATTTCCATCAAGTAAATTGCGAAGATCTGGGAACCTTTATTTCAAAAAGCCCGTGAGAGTAATCCAAAGATAGGTTAGCCTCTGAAAAACCCAACGTCCAGGATGTCTCTTCATGCCCTGTTACTCTTTCTTATATATAAAGGGTAAAGGTTCAAAAATGCCCTCGATATTTTACGGATGTCCCACTTCCACCCTAAACTAATTTTTTTTAAAAAGTACCCTTAACGTCAAAAGCGAGGTCACCCGTGCCCTCGCTAGATTAACGAGAAGACAAACAGAGTTAAAATGTGATGACGACGAAGCTTAAATATAAAACATATTCTATATAAAACAATATATATCATTTAATCAAAACAAAAAATACTAAAATTTAAAATAAAAAAAGCATAACATATTTACATCATTTAATCAAAATAATAAAATTCAAATTATTTTGTTAACTAATCAAAATAACTAATTAAATAAAATAAGTTGTATAACATATTTACATCATTTAATCAAAATACTAAAATCCAAAACATAACATATTTACATCAAATACTAATTTAAAAAATAATAAAATACTAATTAAAAAAATACTAAAATACTAAAAAAATCAAATTAAAAAAAAAAATACTAAAATTCAAATTATTTTGTTAATTAATCAAAACAACAAAGATTCAAATTACATCATTAAAATACTAAAATCATAATACTAAATACTAATTGATATAAAAAGTTTTAAATTACTAAAATCATAATACTAAATAATATTTTTAAATTACTAAAATATTAAAAATTGATATGATTTTAAAAATTGATAATACTCCTAGGTTTAAAAATTGATAATACTAAAATATTTTTAAATTGATATGATTTTAAAATTAATATTAAAAATTATTAAAATAATCATAATACTCAGCTTTTGAATTTTAAAAATATAAAAATTGATATGATTTTAAAATTGATAATACACCAGCTTTTAAAATTCATAATACTAAAATACTTTTAAATTGATATGATTTTAAAATTAATATTAAAAATTACTAAAATAATCATAATAATACTCAGCTTTTAAAAATACTAATTGATATAAAATAACGTTAAAATACTAATTGATATAAAATACTAATTAGTATTAAATAACGTTAATATTTTTATATCTTTTAGTATTTTATATCAATTAATATGTAGTATTATGATTTTAGTATTTTAATGATGTAATTTGAATTTTTGTTGTTTTGATTAATTAACAAAATAATTTGAATTTTAGTATTTTTTAAAATTTTTTTTTTAGTATTTTAGTATTTTTTTAATTAGTATTTTAGTATTTTTTTTAATTAGTATTTGATGTAAATATGTTATGTTTTGAATTTTGTATTTTGATTAAATGATGTAAATATGTTATACAACTTATTTTATTTAATTAGTTGTTTTGATTAGTTAACAAAATAATTTGAATTTTATTATTTTGATTAAATGATGTAAATATGTTATGTTATTTTTTTTATTTTGAATTTTAGTATTTTTTGTTTTGATTAAATGATATATATTGTTTTATTTAGAATATGTTTTATATTTAAGACGCTACGCCATCACATTTTAACCCCGCTTGTCTTTCAGAACAAGTAGGGCACGGTGACCGCTTTTTGAAACGTTAAGGGTACTTTTGAAAAAAAATTTAATTTAGGTGGAAGTGGGACATCCGTAAACATCAGGCATTTTTGAAGTTTAATCAATTTTCGATTTTGTAGGAAAAGATTAAAAACATCAAACCGATGCATAACATACCATGCATCCATAACATCTACCAATAACAAGACTAAATTATATACCTTTTGGTCTGAGAACACGATCCCAAGCCAAAAAGATATGGTCACCGCAGTAATTAATCTCACCCTAGCTTTCCACCCTCTTATCTTTTATGTAGAGCCCCACAATTGAGATTTTATTTATATAACAATAGATTATATATGTACAAAGTACAAAATAGCTGACTACTTTTTGTCGGGGACCGATGAGCTCTTATTTTTTAAGTTCTCCCTAATTTTCACCCTAATTACTTTTTGGAGATTCTCTCCAAACATATATGCACAAAGTGAAAGCATCTAAGCCACTCCACAATTCCTAGTCCCACATGGATAAAATATAAGATTAGACTTCTATTTTAAAGAAGCTCTTGCAACACTAATTTTTATGTTTGCAGGAAGGAGAGATGGTTGGCATCTCCCGACATTGAGGGGCAGGGAGAACAGCTCGAGCTTTACACATTCAAGACATCCGGTTAAGGCTACCCACCCACTTGGTGGATCTATAACCCAATTTTTTAATCATCTTTTTTACTTGCAATTTTTCTTTTCTTGTGATCTGTTTGTTTAAATAATAATAATAAAAAGAGATAAACCCAATTTTCCTATTAATCCTCTTGAATTTGAGCAAGAGAAGGTGACAAAAAGCGCAAAATTCCAAACAATTCCCAACGAACCTCTTAACTTTCTCCACGGCTCTAGATGGATGTTAATTGTAGAGCATACAACACAAAAGATACAAAGAACCCCAACTAGCTTCACTTCATCAATAAAGTTCCCCACAAAAAGTTGCCACGTTTACCCCTAAAAACACCAAGTTGCTCGCTTAGTAATAATACATGATAATAAAATTAGAATAACAACCATCATTAAGCAAGCTACTGTTATGGACTCTCCCCTTCGAAAAATAAAATAATATAGTAATAATATAAGATGACAATTATTTCTCAAAAGTGCCATTATAATTTCATTATCATGTCACTATTACTAAACCAACAATCTATTATGTTTTTAAGGATAAACATGAAACAAAATACATCCTTAATATTCACAAATTTTACAATGAGACTAACTTTATGAAACAGATGGACCAAAAATATGTTTGCTTTATGCTAAAAAAAGGCAAAAAAATTTGGACCATTTCTCGATTTGTGCGTGTCATCCTTGCGCAGGGGCCATGCTAATCTTCTCTGTATCGTTCCAATTTTATCGGATGTCCCCGAAGGGACAATGTAAATTTGGTAAATACTCGTGTATGATAGCATAAACATTAGTCTATTTTATCGATATGGGAGAATGTTTTGACTACTCAAGAATGAATCAAGGCTTAAAGAATTGCACTGCTGGTTGCATTTTTCAAGAAATTGTCTGCCAGGTATCAGATTCCAAGATGATCTTTTTCCTCCTTCCTCGAGCCTCAAAACCACTTAATCCCCCTCCTATTTATTAGAAGGAAAACAAACAAACTCATTAATAGAATTTAACATTGAGAATCATGAAAATAAATAGTCATGCAGTCGAGTATCCTCTTCATTCCCGATGCTTCGTCTGGTAATATAGTTCATTTTTCTTCAGGAAAATATTACTCCTCCTCCGTTCTAAATTATAAAGACTTTTGAAAGTCAAATCGAAACATTTACTCCTTTCTATGGTTAATCTCTTCACTGTTAAATATTAAGAAATTCTCTTTTCACCTTAAATCAATGTGTCATGCATCCCTTGTAGAAGGGTCATGCTAATCTTTTCTGCATCATTCTAATTTTATCCATGTCCATCTAAACAGACAGACTAGGTTTCGTTGTGCTAGTATATAGTGACAACTATGAATATGGGAGTGTTTTGAAGGCTTCCTCCTCGAGCAAGGCCACAACAATGGCACTTCTATGTTGGTTGGTTGCAAACATCCATGTGTATTTAGAGTGATTGGACTAGGTGGTGGTTATTTGTTTGTAGCTTTGTGTGAGGTCGATGGGTTTTCTTATGGTTCTGAGCAAGTCAGTTTTGGTTTGTGATTGCCAGAATTCTAAGCAAAGATGAAGAGCATTTTAACCACCCATTGGATAAATAAAACAAGAAAATTAGACTACGATTGGTGGGGTGCGCCGGCCAAGGCAGTAGTGCAAAGCCAAGACGACACTCGAGAGCCCCAATAGCAAGCTATTGTGATGAACTCTCCCCCTCAAAAAATAAATTTAATATCGTGTGAATCAATGACTCACATATCAGATATTAAACTGATAAGAACAGATACTACACTTGATCTTAGCCAAAAGGCCGAGAAAGGTATGATTGAATTTGTTGTTAGCTTCTCATTTTATACCTCCGTTTTCATGCTTCTTTATTCCAACTAACAAATGTGGGACATAAACTGTACCTCCTTTATAATTTCACTGGCCTCAGGTTTCTACAACAAATTTGTTCAAACCAAGACTCATATGGTTCAGTGATACCCCTCAAGTTCAATTGGTGAAGATTAGGAACAAGAAAGTTCAATATAAGTCCACAGACAAAGTGATGGTGCAGCAAGTTCATACCTGCAGATCAAAAAGGCAAACACTAATGCTATTTTTCTTATGGATTGGAAATAGCAGAACATCAAGAACACAACTGTTGTCCACTCGTGTTAGCTAGAAGCCTTTGAAGGATAGTGAGCAAAGGCTGCCTTGGCATAAACGCATTGGACACCGAGATAGGATTTGTTCGGTTATTAGCATACACTCATCGTCATAGTTTGTTATAGCAAGTTCCAATATTAGAATATAAGTTGGTGAAACTTTTCTACATCTCCCATATAAATGTATGCTTATACTCCTTTTGTGACAAAAAAGCATAATGCACCCAGAAAAGACAAAGGCAAAAACTATTTAAATATTGGCAGAATTTCAGTAAGACAAGGAATTAGAGCTGATGAACTAAATATTGGCAAAAACTATTTAAATATTGGCAGATTTTAGTTTTGTAGCTCTGCAGCTTGATTTAGTTCAACAAAAAAGCCTTTCAGTTTGTTTCCCATTTGATTTTAGTTGTCAACTAATATTATTAAATCCATAATAAGCTTCACTTGCATCATATTCACCAGAACAAAGAGAAGCACATCCATCAGCTACATTTGCAGGACTCAATCATCCTGTGAAATGTTTTTTTTTTTAAAACTGCAAAAACAGAGCCAATGAAAATGTCATGCAGGAAAAATTACTGGAGATAATTCTATTCATGTGAAAAATCCAACATTTTTTCGAACCGCCGTTAGAATTTCCAAACAGACGGGCGGATCCAGCCTTATAATTTAGTGGGGTCAAAATCGAAAAAAAAAAAAAAACTCTTGAGAATAAAAATTTAATAACATGAAACACAACTAAATAATTCTCAAATATTATTTGCAATAACATTTTTCGAGGTTTCATTGTTTAAAATTGTTGCATGATAACCTCATTTTTAATAGTTAAAAAATATCACGCTTCAATGTAAGTTTATAAACAATCATCATTCATTCATCTTCCATTTGGTTACAAAAGTTCATTGTTTCGCGATATTCATGACTAAAAATGTCCTTTCAACAATTGCAATAGCAACGAGCAAAAGTAGAGCCAACTTTAGCAACAAATAGACTTAAAGATACACATCATTCTTTCTTTTCTTAATTTATTCATATCAATTAAAATGTATTCATATCAATTATAAACCTGAAAATACCTCAACTTAATATCAAAACTGATTCTCTATTAATTTGGAACGGAGATATTTACTAAATTACTCCATCAAGCATTAGAGAAGGAAAAAAAATCTAAATTTATTTATATACTCTCTCTCCCTAAAATTTGTATAAAGAAAAAGAAAATTTAGAGTGAGACAGTGAATGAAATTCTTTTAAATAGAAATAATAAGTAAATAGTAAAAACAAAGTGACACGATAGGAAATAAATGTTAGGGATAAATGTGTATAAAAATCAAAGAGAAACCGGGAAAAAATTTTAAAATTAAATATAACACAATTTTAGAGAGGAAATTAATTTAGGGGATGCTAAGTTGAATAAAATATTTATTGTTGTTAAATGTTGGGAAAAAAATACGTAAATCAAATAAATTGTAATTGTTAAAAGAGAACAAATTTTTAAAGAAAAAAAGTAAAAAAGAGTACAATTGTTTATTAGTTATACACGAGAAAAAGTAAGACTAAATAATTTTACTAAAATGTATAATTGATATTTGATATTTTAATATGACATGATGGAATTATACAACACATGCTCCAAGACCCTTTAAAAATTCGGTGGGGCAAATGCCCCATGCCCCTAATTTGGATCTGCGAGAATTGAATGCGATAATATGTCAAAGAATTTGACCTTGACTTTGAAACAAAGATAATTCAATTACAAAGAACACGTAGCGAGGGATATCTAGCTCCCTTTGTTTATAACTTCGTAAAATAGTTGCATCATCTTTTTAGAGAAACCTTTGCAGCCAAAAGCGATTTCGTGTTGTATTTTATGTCGAATAAAATATTATAAAGTTAAATAAAATACATATTAATTAATTCATGGAGATTTTAAGTTGTGCTCGCTTAATTTTGGGATATTAATTTTATTTTTTCCGTTTATATACCAAATTAATTTTAAGCGATAGAAAGTGAGAGATGTTACTGTTGCCATCTTTGTTACCGTTTATCTTTTTCCTTTATAAAGAAGGATGAGCTTACTTAGTGAGATATCATTTCTCTACTGCCACAGTTGATAAAGTTGCTTCAATTATAAAACTTCTGATTTCAATCGTAAGCATTATATATATATATATATATATATACAGTATTTTCCATATATTTTATTGTATATACACGACTTATATTTGAGTTCGAGTAAAGAAAATTAGAAGTTGTTCCTGGGTCATTCAACTATTTCAAGTGCTGATTAGTTGGGTGAAGAGCCAGATTGAATGCAGAGTAAGATTTAACAATTTGACCTTAAAGCACCGAGAAAAGTTCTCAAGGGCGAAATTTCTACTTAAGATGAAGTAATCTTTTACATCCGCTTTCAACATTATTCGCTCTAAATTGATAAGTTAAATTTCTTCCCTTCTTTTATTTGATAGTTGAATCCTATATTTTATTTCGTTCACCAATAATCTTAAGTATAAATTATGGATTCTGCTATGTTTACCGCCACTAAATTTGTCCCTGATTTGACCAAAGTTGAACCTTTTGATGGATCCAATTTTAAACGATAGCAAACCAAATTACTTTTGATTATGGACATTGGTAAAGTTGACCATGTTTTAACCAAACCAAAACCAGTTGAACCCCCTTATGATGCTACTGATGAACAAAAAAAGAATATGAATCTTCTGTTAGTACTTGGTCTTTTGATGATAAAATATGCAAGGCTATCATTCTCAACTCATTGTCGAATAAACTTTTTAATATCTATTGTCTATATAAACATGCTGCTGAAATTTGGGATGCTTTAGTTTTGAAATATGTTGTGGAAGATGTTGGTGTCAAGAAGTATGCAATTGAAAATTTTCTTAATTTTTACATGACCGATGATAAAGATGTCTCTTCCCAAATTCATGTTTTTCATCTTGTCAGAAATGGCGAACTTAATAATGAAGGTAATGACTTTACTTGCTCCTTTTGTTGTTGGCTCCCTTATAGAGAAATTTCCTGATTCTTGGAAAGATTACAAGAATACTATGAAACATAAAAGGAAAGACATAAACTTAGAGGAGTTAATTGTTCATATTCGTATTGACAAAAAGAACAAAAATTTAGATAAAATTGCCAAAGCCAAAGAGATGTCTTCTAAAGCAAATTTAGTTGATGATCGCAAATCTCGTCACCCGTTCAACAAACATCCTAAACATGGGCATAAGTATAACCCCAATTCAAAGAAAAACCAAATTAGTTCAAACACAAAACCTCAAAACCTAAAAGTAATAATCCATTAAATTTAACAAAAGTACTAAAGTAATTAAACATTTTTTTGGGAAAAAGAAATTAAACGAGTTAAACTCCTAAAACAACCAAATCAATTAAAATTAAACAAATAAACAAAACAGTAGTGGAAAACACCAAACCCAGAATCAAAAAGTACCCTGCCTCACCACCATACCATCGCCACTTGTTCCCCGCCTCACCACCATGAACACTGCAAATTTTTTCAACAGATCTTCTTCGTCTTGTTTATATTTTCCTTATTTTTCTTTTTCATTTCTCAACTTCGCACATCTTTCAACTTTAAAAATTACAAATTTCATTCTTCCATCTCTCTCTCTCTCTCTCTCTCTCTATATATATATATATATATATATATATATTCTAAAAGGGTATTACATTCACGATTCCAGACATTAAATGAATCCATTTACTTGCAAATTTTACAGATCTAAAAACAATGAAAGAAGAACCTTCTTCACTCTAGATCTAGCATTGATTTGTAATTCATCTCCCTTATGAAGGCAGGTTGTTTGAATTTTTTTCTTATTTCCTTACTTTAGTAAATGTTGTGGTGTAGAATTTTGGGTTATTGACGGTGGTGGTTATAGATGATGACGGTGGTTATGGCTAATGCTGGAGCTTCTGTGGTGGTTATGAAAGTTGGAATCGATTAATATTCGCGTCAATCGGATCGGATCGGATCGTAAAGGCAGTAATCTATTTTCGATTTGTTTGCTTATTTTAAGAATATGAAAATTAAAGATTTTAGTCTAATAATTAGTACATGTTTGGGTCTAACCGTTAGAAATAATTTTGGACAAAATTAAAGATGATGGCACCGAACTGAGAAAACGCCTCTAGATCTAGAGACTGATCGGTGGTGGAGATTGAACAACGGAAGAAGAGGTGGTGTCGGAGGTAGAAAAGGGTATAGGTGTGGTGGTGGTGGTGATTCTGGTGGAACAGTGGTGATGGAGGGCTCTTTGAGGAAAATGAACTGATGAAATTTTATTTTTTTTCTTTCTTTTATCTGGAGAAAGTAATAGGTAATAATAATAATAATAATAATAATAATAATAATAATAATAATAATCCTCTATTTTTAAAATATTAGATAATTTTATATTTTAAAATGAAATTAAAATATTTAAAAAATAAAAATACGAATTCATTAATTTTATATAAATACATTTATAAAAATTATTTATTAATTTATTTTATTATTAATTAATTTAATTAGTTGTAATGTATATTAATTTGATTTATATTTTCTTAAACTATTTGTTATAGAATTGAGTATTATTTAATTTAATTATTTATCCAACTACCTTCTCTCTCCTCACAAGATACATGACACATAGATTTGTTCGTTAAAATTTTAACCGATTATACGGTTTTTCGAATTTTTGTAAAAAAATTATAGTTCAATGAGTTATTTATAAAAAAATCGGTTCAGTTGATGCATTTATGTAAACCGAGGTCGAGTAAGTGGGGTTAAATGTATTTAACCAATATATATATATTTTTTATTTTATATACGGCTTATATTTGAGTTCGAGTAAAGAAAACTACGTGAAGGGTTTGTTGTGTCAAAAGTATATACGTAAATACATACCATAAGACGAACTTACTATGGATCTTTATAAAACATACATCATATAATCCATCAGCTACTAATAGTAGCGGATCCAATAATCAGAATTTCTCATCTTTTTACGATAGTAAGGGTTTAACTTTATTAATTAACTAGAGTTTATTAACCTGTGTTAAGTATTTATAAATCGGAGTTTATGGTTTAGGATTTATTAATTAGAATTTAGAGTTTATTAACTGTGTTTAGGATTTATTAAAAGACAAATAAATTTTTCTAGATTAATAAATGTGCGAGATATTATTATGATATACTAGTATCTTTTTAATAAAATGAGACTATGGGAGTTTAGTTTATTTTAACCATATTAACCTTTGTTGAAAATAAATACTCATAGACTTAATTATTTTTTATAAGCTTTTCCTAATAATAAATTTTAAAATTAAAATCGGTCATTTTAAAAGCATCATGGAAGTTACCATTTAGGATATAAGTGGGTTAATACCTTCCTAAAACATTATATCTAAAGTGGAATTCATCAAATATTTGTAGCATTCCATAATCTTTAATGTTTTCAATATTAATAGTTGTATAAATGAAGTTTGTATTTTAATTTTATACCATGTATTTGGCATTTCAGAATGGGTTGTGTGGACTATTTTGAAGTCACAGGTTTACCTATAGGAGTGCTTGTTTTACTTTTCCTTCTTAGATATATTCTTGTTTTTGATCTTGCTAGCTTGAGACCTCTCCTTCTTACTCCCCTAGCTGCCGAAATCTCCCTCTCTATTTTTTTGCTTGAATTTATAGTGTAGGAAGGCTAAACAAGGATTTGTATTTATAGGCCAAAATAATGAATATCACTTGCCTCCCAAGACTTGGTATCTTATGGTCAGCTCCATGAAATTGGGAGAGTTAGTGAGACGAGTTGCCCCTAAAACTTGCTATCTTATGGTCAGCTCCATGAAATTGGAAAAGCTAGTGAGACTGGTTGCCCCCAAGGGCCTCCACTTTTTTTTAAAGCTCTAGAAGGTTTGACTATGCTTGACCAAAGTCTTAACTAACTCTAGAATGTAATATCCGAGAATAATATAGAGAGCTTTGTAATTAGGGTTATGTAACTATAATTGTAGTTTTAATGGATTTAGTACAATATATAATTGAAAATGTTGTGCAAATAAAAGTAAATGTTGTGCAAATGAAAGTAAATAAATATATATATATATATATATATAAAATATATGTACACAGCTGTGTATTACGCATGAAGCTATATGAAGGTTTTTGAGCTATAGCTACGGTTTCACCCATCGTCATAGCTATTCGGGCTATGGCGATAGTTTCACTGTCGTCTTATAGCCCAAAAATCATGTCATCATAGCCCTACTATATGTAATACTATATAGCCCTATATACATAGATATATATATATATATATGGAGTTATATTAGCCAAACAAGAAGTCAACAAGTCAAACTTTGGTCAAGAAAAGTCAAGGTTTGGTTAAGCTTTAGTCAAGCCTTCTAGCTTTAAAAAAACAACCAAAATTAGGTCAAAATAAGGCCCATGTGGGGAGGGGGCAACCACTCTTACTAACTCCCAATTTCATGGATCTTACCCCTTTTGTCTATGGTTAATCCTAGCTATTACTTAATGATAATGAAGATTTACTCTAATTAACAAGGGGAAAGAATTAGAAAGATCATAAGAAGCAATAAGGGTTTGACCATAAGATAGCAAGTCTTGGGAGGGTCTTGGGAAGAAGGAATTATAGGGAAAAAGCACCTTTATCCCACTGTGGTTGTAGTGTTTTAAGCAATTAGTCACTGTGCTTTTAAAATATTCAATTAGCCCACTGTACTTTTTAAAAATGTTCAATCAAGCAATTTCGTCCAATTTTACTCACAGACGTTAAAAATTGGGAGGAAAACACATTTACCCCTAATGTATTTTTTAAAATATTCAATTAGCCCAATGTATTTTTTTTAAAATATTCAATCAAGCAATTCCATCCAATTTTGCTTACCAACTCACAAGCGCTTTTAAAAAAAATACAAATTGGGCCAATTTAACTCACAGACGTCATTTGTATTATTTAATATTATTTAAATGAAGATGTATAATATAAGAATTGAATGTAAAAATATTATTTAATACTAATATTTATGCCATGTACGTAATTTAAGAGAATATTTAAAGATTTAAATTTTATTAACATATGCAATATGATCAATAACATTGTTTTATTATGATAAATGATAATAATAAAATTTAAATTTCTTAATTTTTCTTAAATTATCTACTATATGATTATTAGATAAATTTTTATTTTATATAATTTATTAGTATTTTGTTTATATGTCGTGATATAAGTGATTTTTAGTTTTGGTAATTTCTAATTAAGTTTAGTGGGTTGGATTGGATTCGTGACCATCTTGACCTTGGGAGTAATTTTATTTATTATATCGAATATATATATATATATATATATATATATATATATATATATGCTTGGATGTTATACATATATTTGATCATGATTAAAATCATAGAAAATCAAAAATTATTAACTAAGTTTATTAGTTTAAGAATTTATAGTTTGGAATAGTTGATCAGTGACATATAATGTTCCATATTAGACCACGTGAGATTTATGAATTATGATTTTTAGAATGGTTTTTCAAAAACAAAATTAATTTTAATTTAAAATTTTAATTTTAATTAGTCAAAGTTAAATGCTCAAATAGAATAGAATCTTTAAATGGGGATGAATAATATAAGAATTGAATGTAAAAATATTATTTAATACTAATATTTACGTCATGCACGTAATTTAAGAGAATATTTAAAGATTTAAATTTTATTAACATATCCAATATGATCAATAACATTGTTTTATTATGATAAATGATGATAATAAAATTTAAATTTCTTAATTTTTCTTAAATTATCTACTATATGATTATTATATAACAATTTTATTTTATATAATTTATTAGTATTTTGTTACATATGTCGTGATGTCGTGATTTTTAGTTTTAATAATTTCTAATTAAATTTTATCCAATATTCTCTTAAATTACGTATACTGACATAAATATTAGTATTAAATATTATTTTACATTCAATTCTTATATTATTCATCCCATTTAAAAATAAAATACAAATTGGGCCAATTTTGCTCACGAACGTCATTTGTATTTTATTTTTTAAAGCCGCGTAGGAAAATTGGCCTAATTTTTTTATGGCCGTGAACAAAATTAGACGAAATTGCTTGATTGAACATTTTAAAAGCACGGTGGGGGTAAAGGTGCTTTTTCTCCCCAATTTTTTAACGTCCGTTAGCAAAATTGGATGGAATTGCTTGATTGAACATTTTTAAAAAGTACAGTGGGCTAATTGAATATTTTAAAAGTACACTGACTAATTGCTTAAAACACTACAACCACAGTGGGTAAAAGTGCTTTTTCGAAGAATATATATATTCATCATTTTGGCCTATAAATATCAAGCCAAATTTCAAGCTAGCAAGATCAAAAACAAGAAGATTCTAGAAGGAAAAGTAAAACAAGCACTCCTATAAGTAAACCCTAAAATTATTCTAAATCAAAATTTTCTTATGAAGGACCTTGATCTATGTTAATAAACATAGATCATACTTGTTTAGACGTATACATGATGGATCTTGGTTGTAGATACCAATGATCATGGAAAAAATTTGAAGGAACAACGAAAGAACAGAAGAAGTTTAAACTAGTTTAGGTTAAAAACACCACACAGAACCTGAAAATGGAACATTAATAACTCCTAATATATAATGAATTTTTGAGTGAGGTTTGTTGGAACTTAAATTCCCTGTAGATTAATAATAGTAATTTTTCTACCAAAACAATAAATTGATGAAATATCCTACCTTAAATTTTCAGTGGACAGTTTTGGATAGTAAACTTGTTTAATAAATTATGGCCTTTTGAGGGTTAAGGAGGCTTAATGGGGAAAATAAAGTTAAGAAAAATTAATAAATTTAATTAAAGTAAAATCGAAAAATATGTAATATAATTTTATCAGTTAAAGCATGTTAATATGGGACGTACGAGCTTAAGAAAGTGTTAATTAGACATTTTTATGGCGAGGTTCTAGAAAAAATATGCGGGGATGCTCGAGATCGAGTTTATGTTAAAAGAAATTACTAAAACGATTTAAGAATAATTAGCGACGGTAACTATAACAATAGTTAAGTTAATAGAATAAATCCATATGGATATTGTAGGTAATCATTTTGAAATAAGTTCGTAACACAATGAGGAGATGTACACTATCTGTGCATTTACAAATTATGGCATTTTGAGGTTGATATCTTATGGTATAAAGTGTTTAAAATGGACTTGTGATGAAGGGTTATAACAAAATTAAAAATTTTAAAATTAAAACAGTTATAACTTGAGTTTTATAACTCATTTAAGAATGAAATTTAAAGTGAAAGTACTCTCTGATGTAAGGAGTCTATTGTCCAAATTTCATAATTTTTAGAAGTAATTTCAAATTATAGTGAATATTGTAATAAAAAAACATTTAAAATATAATTAACTATGTGGGGGCAAGAAGAATAAAAATTAATAAATTAAGGAGGCTTAATGGGGAAAATAGTTTAAAAAATTAAGAAATTTAATTATAGTAAAAACGAAAAATATGTAATATAATTTTGTAGATTAAAAGATGTTAATATGGAACGTACTGTTAATATGGAACGTATTAGACATTTTTATGGTGAGGTTCTAGAAAAGATATGAGGGTATGCTCGAGATCGAGTTTACGTTAAAAGAAATTACTGAAATAGTTGAAGAATAATAACAGACGATAACTATTAATAAAAATAGTTAAGTTAATCTAATAAATTCTTATGGATATTTTTGAAACAAGTTAGTAACATAAGTTAGTAACATAAAGAGAGATACACTATCTAGACAAGTTCCCGCACTTATGTGCATTTACAAATTGTTCTATTATCGAACTATATTCTATTCTGTAAATTTCTTGTTATTTCATGAACTGTTTTGAAAAATGAGCCTATGCTATTTATTTCGGCTAGACACAGTTGATGTGATATATTAAATTATTAAATTGTTAATAATTTATTTAGAGATATTTAAATTTAATCCAATCCAAATTATTTTGGTTGAATACACACTTTGTCCCCTCTAAAGTTGTCACCCACTTTCAAGATCGTCTCTAAAGTTCATTTTTAAATCAATTATGTCCTTAAAGTGACATTTTCGACATTTCTATTTCTTCTACCGATTTTATCCCAACCAGGCCCATTTTAACCAAATTTTGACCCAACTGACGACCAAGTTTTGACCCAACCCTAGATTTTTAATATTTTAAAATAAAATATTATAGTTAAAATAATTTAAAATTACTAATTATCTTTAATATTTTAAAATAAAGTAATAATTTTAAAATAATAATTATTTTGAAATATTTATTTTTAATATTTAAAAAAATTAAAATAATAATTATATTAATCTTTTAAAATAAAATATTTTTAAAATAATTATTATTTAATATTTTAAAATAAAATTGTAATTTTAAAATAATAATTATATTTAATTTTTTTAAAATAATTTGAAAATAATAATTATTTTTAATATTTTAAAATAATAATTACTTTTTATATTTAAAATAAAATATTATTTGAAAAATTTATAATAATAATTATTATTTTAAGGAAAAAATATTAGAAATTTTATTTTTTCACAAAAGAGTAAAGTTTCATAAAATATAGAATCAAAAAATTAAATAATAAAATTTTTAAAATCCCGAATGAGTCGTTACATGCATTGTAAATTATACCAGTGTAAATCCCAATCATTAAAATTAATAATTTTTCAAATAATGACACTTATATCAGTCCTGCTTTTCCTAAAAAGATCTCACCTTTAAAATAAAATAACTTAATCAAAACTAGCAAAATTTTATTTTAATAATAAAATAGTAATTTTTATATTTTAAAAAATATTATATATAAAAAATTATAATTATAATTATATTTAATCTTTTAAAATATTCTTTTTTAAAATAATTATTTTTTAATATTTTAAAATAAATATTTTTAAAATAATTAGAAAATAATAACAATTTTAATATTTTAAATAATTATTATTTTTAAATAATAATAATTTTTTATTTAAAATAACATATTATATTTTAAAAGTTATAATAATAATTATTATTTTAAGGAAAAATATTAGAAATTTTTTATTTTTCAGAAATGAGTAAAGTTTCATAAAATATAGATTCAAAAATATTAAATAAGAAACCTTCAAAATCTGGATGAGTTGGTACATCCATTGTAAATTATACCAATTTGGCCACTCTGTCTCATTCTACTTTAATCATTAAATTTAATATTTTCAAATAGTCGACACTTATGTAGGTCTATTTTCAAAAAAGATCTCACCCTTAAAATAAAATAACTTAGTCAAAAGTAGCAAAAGTGCAAAAGGGTAGAAAAAGAGCAAGAACGCAATTTCATTCTCTCTTTAGGAAAAGAGGCATATCAAAACTCTTTCTCGGCGTCAACAGATGGTGACTCTGCTAAAGATATAGAGGGCTTAAGTTGCGTTCAATTTTGTTGATTTTCATTTTTTGCATTTGCATATTGTGTGAATGATCTATGTGTGTGATGAATGTTTCAAAATTTAAAGTTCTTTATATTATAAGTGCCTCGCACAATGTCATCATTTGCATGTTGTAAGGCGCGATGAATGTATGTTGTGTGATTCCTCCACCAGGAGGCGAACCCGTCGGTTGTTTGTTACTGGACTCTAAAGGGCATTCCCTTGTGAGGCTCAGGAAAGACATCACTCAGATCCGCTCCAATTGAAAGATAAGATGTTTCCATCAAGTAAATTACAAAGATCTAGGAACCTTTATTCCAAAAAGCCCGTGAGAGTAATCCAAAGATAGGTTAGCCTCTGAAAAACCCAACGTCCGATGATGTCTCTTCATGCCTGTTACTCTTTCTTATATATAAAGGATAAAGGTTCAAAAAATCACTGATATTTACCGGATGTAACCAACCCTTCCACCTAAACTAATTTTTTTTCTAAAAGTACCCTTAACGTTTTAGAATTACCGTTGCCTATAATTAACGAAAGACAACGAGTTAAAATGTGATGGCGTAATGACTTAAATATAAAACATATTCTATATAAAACAATATATATCATTTAATCAAAACAAAAATACTAAAATTTAAAATAAAAAAGCATAACATATTTACATCATTTAATCAAAATAATAAAATTCAAATTATTTTGTTAACTAATCAAAAAATAACTAATTAAATAAAATAAGTTGTATAACATATTTACATCATTTAATCAAAATACTAAAATCAAAACATAACATATTTACATCAAATACTAATTTAAAAATAATAAAATACTAATTAAAAAATACTAAAATACTAAAAAATCAAATTAAAAAAAATACGATATAAAAGTAATTTAAAACTTTTTATATCAATTAGTATTTAGTATTATGATTTTAGTATTTTAATGATGTAATTGAATCTTTGTTGTTTTGATTAATTAACAAAATAATTTGAATTTTAGAATTTTTTTAAATTTGTTTTTTTAGTATTTTAGTATTTTTTAATTAGTATTTTAGTATTTTTTTAATTAGTATTTGATGTAAATATGTTATGTTTTGAATTTTAGTATTTTGATTAAATGATGTAAATATATTTATACAACTTATTTTATTTAATTAGTTGTTTTAATTAGTTAACAAAATAATTTGAATTTTATTATTTTGATTAAATGATGTAAATATGTTATGCTTTTTTATTTTGAATTTTAGTATTTTTGTTTTGATTAAATGATATATATTGTTTTATTTAGAATTTGTTTTATATTTAAGCATCTTACGTCATCACATTTTAACTCCGTTTGTCTTACATGTAACGTAGGGCACTAAAGTGACTGCTTTTTGAAACGTTAAGGGTACTTTTGAAAAAAAAATTAATTTAGGGTGGAAGTGGGACATCCGTAAACATCGAGGCATTTTGAAGCGACGAACCCGATTTTGTAGGAAAAGATTAAAAACATCAAACCCGATGCATAACATACCATGCATCCATAACATCTACCGATAACAAGACTAAATTATATACCTTTTGGTCGAGAACACGATCCCAAGCCAAAAAGATATGGTCGCATGATAATTAATCTCACCCTAGCTTTCCACCCTCTTATCTTTTATGTAGAGCCCCCACAATTGAGATTTTATTTATATAACAATAGATTATATATGTACAAAGTACAAAATAGTGACTACTTTTTGTGAGGGGATGATGAGCTCTTATTTTTAAGTTTTCCTAATTTTCACCCTAATTACTTTTGGAGATTCTCTCCAAACATATATACACAAAGTGAAAGCGTTCAAGCCACTCCACAATTCCTAGTCCCACATTGATAAAATATAAGATTAGACTTCCTATTTTAAAGAAGCTCTTGCAACAATAATTTTTTGTTTGTAGGCAGGAGAGATGCCTCTCGTGAGGGACGAACAGCCTCTCGAGCTTTACTGTTCTACTTACATCCAGGTTAAGGCTACCACTTGGTGGATCTATAACCCAATTTTTTAATCATCTTTTTTACTTGCAATTTTTCTTTTCTTGTGATCATTTGTTTAAATAATAATAATAAAAGAGATAAACCCAATTTTCCTATTAATCCTCTTGAATTTGAGCAGAGAAGGTGACAAAAGCGCAAATTCCAAACAATTCCCAACGAACCTCTTAACTTTCTCCACGGCTCTAGATGGATGTTAATTGTAGAGCATACAACACAAAAGATACAAAGAACCCCAACTAGCTTCACTTCATCAATAAAGTTCCCCACAAAAAGTTGCCACGTTTACCCCTAAAAACACCAAGTTGCTCGCTTAGTAATAATACATGATAATAAAATTAGAATAACAACCATCATTAAGCAAGCTACTGTTATGGACTCTCCCCTTCGAAAAATAAAATAATATAGTAATAATATAAGATGACACTATTTCCTCAAGTGTGCCATTATAATTTCATTATCATGTCACTATTACTAAACCAACAATCTATTATGTTTTTAAGGATAAACATGAAACAAAATACATCCTTAATATTCACAAATTTTACAATGAGACTAACTTTATGAAGCAGATGGTAAAATATGTTTGCTTTATGCTAAAAAAGGCAAAAAAAATTTGGACCATTTCTCGATTTAATGCGTGTCATCCTTGCAAGGAGGCCATGCTAATCTTCTCTGTATCGTTCCAATTTTATCGGATGTCCCCGGAAAGGACAATGTAAATTTAGTAAATACTAAATGTATGATAGCATAAACATTAGTCTATTTTATCGATATGGGAGAATGTTTTGACTACTCAAGAATGAATCAAGGCTTAAAGAATTGCACTGCTGGTTGCATTTTTCAAGAAATTGTCTGCCAGGTATCAGATTCCAAGATGATCTTTTCCTCCTTCCTCGAGCCTCAAAACCACTTAATCCCCTCCTATTTATTAGAAGGAAAACAAACAAACTCATTAATAGAATTTAACATTGAGAATCATGAAAATAAATAGTCATGCAGTTGAGTATCCTCTTCATTCCCGATGCTTAAATGCAGTAATATAGTTCATTTTCTTCAGGAAAATATTACTCCCTCCTCCGTTTCTAAATTATAAAGACTTTGAAAGTCAAATCGAAACATTTACTCCTTTCTATGGTTAATCTCTTCACTGTTAAATATTAAGAAATTCTCTTTTCACCTTAAATCAATGTGTCATGCATCCCTTGTAGAAGGGTCATGCTAATCTTTTTGCATCATTCTAATTTTATCCATGTCCATCTAAACAGACAGACTAGGTTTTCGTTGTGCTAGTATATAGTGACAACTATGAATATGGGAGTGTTTTGAAGGCTTCCTCCTCGAGCAAGAGCCACAACAATGGCACTTCTATGTTGGTTGGTTGCAAACATCCATGTGTATTTAGAGTGATTGGACTAGGTGGTGGTTATTTGTTTGTAGCTTTGTGTGAGGTCGATGGGTTTTCTTATGGTTCTGAGCAAGTCAGTTTTGGTTTGTGATTGCCAGAATTCTAAGCAAAGATGAAGAGCATTTAACCACCCATTGGATAAATAAAACAAGAAAATTAGACTACGATTGGTGGGGTGCTTGTGGCCAAAGCGATGAGTGTAAAGCCAAGGCGACACTCGAGAGCCCCAATAGCAAGCTATTGTGATGAACTCTCCCCTCAAAAATAAATTTAATATCGTGTGAATCAATGACTCACATATCGGATATTAAACCGATAAACAGAATCTACACTTGATCTTAGCCAAAAGTAGAAAGGTATGATTGAATTTGTTGTTAGCTTCTCATTTTATACCTCCGTTTTTCATGCTTCTTTATTCCAACTAACAAATGTGGGACATAAACTGTACCTCCTTTATAATTTCACTGGCCTCAGGTTTCTACAACAAATTTGTTCAAACCAAGACTCATATGGTTCAGTGATACCCCTCAAGTTCAATTGGTGAAGATTAGGAACAAGAATGTTCAATATAAGTCCACAGACAAAGTGATGCTACTGATGAACAAAACCAGTTGAACCCCCTTATGATGCTACTGATGAACAAAAGAAAGAATATGAATCTTATGTTAGTACTTGGTCTTTTGATGATAAAATATGAAAGGCTATCATTCTCAACTCATTGTCGAATAAACTTTTGATATCTATTGTCTATATAATCATGTCTTTGAAATTTGGGATGCTTTAGTTTTGAAATATGTTGTGGAAGATGTTGGTGTCAAGAAGTATACAATTGGAAATTTTCTTAATTTTTTACATGACCAGATGATAAAGATGTCTCTTCCCAAATTCATGTTTTTCATCTTGTCATGCAGAACTTAATAATGAAGGCTTGACTTTACTTGCTCCTTTTTGTTGTTGGCTCCCTTATAGAGAAATTTCACGATACTTGGAAAGATTACAAGAATACTATGAAACATAAAAGGAAAGGCATAAACTTAGAGGAGTTAATTGTTCATATTCTTATTGAGGGAAAAGAACAAAATTTTAGATAAAATTGCTAAAGCCAAAGAGATGTCTTCTAAAGCAAATTTAGTTGATGATCGCAAATCTAAATCACTGGATTCAACAAACATCCTAAACATGGGCATAAGTATAACCCTTGGTCAAGAAAGAAAAACCAAATTAGTTCAAACTGAAACCTCGAAACCTAAAAGTAATTGTTTAGGTGTGTGTAAGGCCGGTAATAATGCATCTTAATACAAGTTCAAAAAGGCAAACAACCGATCTATTCCTCCGAGGAGCTAACTTGAGGAAAGGCACAATACTATTGTGGCGGTTGTCTAGAGGTGAAACATGGTGGTGAAAAGAGGCATGGGTAGTGGATTAGGGTGCTACCAAACACATTTGTGCGAGTCGTGGTGCATTCATCTCTTACACTCCCTTAAGGAAAAAAAATGAACATGTGTACATGGGCAACTCGAGGCTGCTACACAAGATTGGGTAAAAGAAAGTAAATTTAAAGAACAAATTTTAAAAAGAGAACAAATTTTTTAAAGAAAAAGTAAAAGAGTACAATTGTTTATTAGTTTATACGAGAAAAAATAAGACTAAATAATTTACGAAAATGTATAATTGATATTTGATATTTTAATATGATCTGATGGAATTATCTGACACATGCTCCAAGACCCCTTACAAATTCATTGGGGGCAAATGCCCCATGCCCTAACTTGGATCCATGAAATAGAATGCGATAATATGCCGAAGAATTTGACTGTTTAGATGCAAACAACATAATTCAATTACAAGAACCTGGCGGGGATATCTAGCTCCTTTGTTTATAACTTTTGAAAATAGTGTATTGTTATAAAATATTATAATGTCTAGATTCATATAATGGATGTCTAGATTTATTTTCCCTATCTTTGTATGTAATAATTTTATAACTCCCGTATCCATTGAGTTTTGAAACTTCATGAAGTGATAATCTTATTGTGGCGGTTTGTCTCCGAAAGGTGAACATGGTGGTGAAAAGAGGCATGAGTAGTGGATTACGGTGCTACCAAACACATTTGTGTGAGTCGTGGTGCATTCATCTCTTACACTCCCTCGAGGAAAAAGATGAACATGTGTGCGGCAACTCGAGGCTGCACGAAGATTGGGTAAAGAGAAAGTAAATTTAAAATTAACCACGGGAATATCCTTTCTCTTACCGATGTTCTTCGTATTCCCGAGATTCACTACAATCTGCATATCGTATACATTTGGGATACTTGGGGTTAAGGTTATGTTTGAATCTGATAAGATCGTGTTAACCAAAAATGGAGTGTTTGTGAGAAAATGGTATCTTAATGCTGGTTTATTTTATTTGAATGTACTTGAACTCATGAATAATAATGCTAGTACTTCTTTTGCTTACTTGCTTGAATGTGATGATATTTGGCATACTAGATTAGACCATGTGAATTATTCTTATATAAAAATGATGAAAAATTTGGGAATTTTAAAAGATGATAAAACTTCAAATACCAAGAAATGTCAAGTGTGTGTGGAAGCCAAAACTACTAAAAAGACATGCAAACCAGTACGAGTTAGAGAATCTGAACCTCTCAGTTTAATTCATTAGAACTTTGGTGATATGTCTAGAAATACTTCTAGAGGTGGGAAAAATTATTAAGTGACCTTTATAGATATTATTCTAGATATACTAAAGTTTACCTTCTCGGAAATAAAAATGAAACTTGAAGATAAATTTCTAAGTTATAAGGTCGAAGTTAAAAAAAAATAGAAAATAAGATTAAAAGACTAGAATCAGATAGAGGTAGAAAGTATGACTCAGGACCTCTTAGTAAATATTAGAAGAACAATTAATTATACATGAGGTAACACCTCCTATTCTCCCGTAATTTAATGGGGTTCTTTGAAAGAAAGAATAGAACACTAAAAGAAATGATGAATGCTATGTTAGTAAGTTCAGGACTCAATCATCTGTGAAATGTTTTTTTTTAAAGCTGCAAGAACAGAGCCGATGAAAATGTCATGTAGGAAAATTCTTTGGAGATAATTCTATTTACATTCATGTGAAAAATCCTACATTTCGAACCCAGTTAGAATTTCCAAAGCAGAATGCGATAATATGTCAAAGAATTTGACTGTTTAGATGCAAAACAACATAATTCAATTCAAAGACGGAAGCGGGGATATCTAGCTCCCTTTGTTTATAACTTCAGAAAATAGTTGCATCATCTTTTATAGGAAAGGTACTCGCAGCCAAAGCAATTTCGTGTTGTATTTTATGTTAAATAAAATATTACAAAGTTAGAAATTTTATTTTTCACAAATGAGTAAAGTTTCATAAAATATAGATTCAAAAAATATTAAATAAGAAACCTTCAAAAACTGGATGAGTTGGTACATCCATTGTAAATTATACCAACTCGCCACTACGTCTCATTCGGCTTAATCATTAAATTTAATATTTTCAAATAGTCGACACTTATATAGGTCCTGTTTTCAAATAAGATCTCACCCTTAAAATAAAATAACTTAATCAAAATAGCAAAAGTGCAAAAGGGTAGAAAAGAGCAAGAACGCAATTTCATTCTCTTTAGGAAAGAGGCATATCAAAACTCTTTTTCCCAAGATCATCAGATGGATGGTGACTCGCTAAAGATATAGAGGGCTTAAGTCACGTTCAATTTTGTTGATTTTCAATTTTGCATTTGCATATTGGCGAATGATCTATGTGTGTGATGAATGTTTCAAATTTTAAAGTTCTTTATATTAGTTCTTCGCACAATGTCATCATTCGTATGTCAGAAGGCGCGATGAATGTATGTTGTGTGATTCCTCCACCAGGAGGCGAACCCGTCGGTTGTTTGTTTCTTGGACTCTAAATGGCATTCTCTTGTGAAGCTTCGGAAAAGACACCACTTAGATCGCTTCCAATTGAAAGATAAGATATTTCCATCAAGTAAATTATGTAAGATCGGGAACCTTTATTTCAAAAAGCTGGTGAGAGTAATCCAAAGATAGGTTAGCTCTCGAAAAACCCAACGTCCAGGATGTCTCTTCATGCCCTGTTACTCTTTCTTATATATAAAGGGTAAAGGTTCAAAAATGCCCCTGATATTTACACGGATGTCCCACTTCCACCCTAAACTAATTTTTTTTCTAAAAGTACCCTTAACGTTTCAAAAAGCGGTCACCGTGCCCCATAGTTAACGAAGAAAACAAGCAGAGTTAAAATGTGATGACGCGATGAAGCTTAAATATAAAACATATTCTATATAAAACAATATATATCATTTAATCAAACAAAAAATACTAAAATTTAAAATAAAAAAAGCATAACATATTTACATCATTTAATCAAAATAATAAAATTCAAATTATTTTGTTAACTAATCAAAATAACTAATTAAATAAAATAAGTTGTATAACATATTTACATCATTTAATCAAAATACTAAAATCCAAAATATAACATATTTACATCAAATACTAATTTAAAAAATAATAAAATACTAATTAAAAAATACTAAAATACTAAAAAAATCAAATTAAAAAAATACTAAAATTCAAATTATTTTGTTAATTAATCAAAACAACAAAGATTCAAATTACATCATTAAAATACTAAAATCATAATACTAAATACTAATTGATATAAAAGTTTTAAATTACTAAAATCATAATACTAAATAATATTTTTAAATTACTAAAATATTAAAAATTGATATGATTTTAAAAATTGATAATACTAGGTTTAAAATTGATAATACTAAAATATTTTAAATTGATATGATTTTAAAATTAATATTAAAAATTATTAAAATAATCATAATACTCCAGCTTTTGAATTTTAAAATATTAAAAATTGATATGATTTTAAAATTGATAATACACCAGTTTTAAAATTCATAATACTAAAATACTTTTAAATTGATATGATTTTAAAATTAATATTAAAATTACTAAAATAATCATAATACTCCAGCTTTTAAAAATACTAATTGATATAAAATAACGTTAAAATACTAATTGATATAAAATACTAATTAGTATTAAATAACGTTAATATTTTTATATCTTTTAGTATTTTATATCAATTAATATGTAGTATTATGATTTTAGTATTTTAATGATGTAATTTGAATTTTTGTTGTTTTGATTAATTAACAAAATAATTTGAATTTTAGTATTTTTTAAAATTTATTTTTAGTATTTTAGTATTTTTTTAATTAGTATTTTAGTATTTTTTTAATTAGTATTTGATGTAAATATGTTATGTTTTGAATTTTAGTATTTTGATTAAATGATGTAAATATGTTATACAACTTATTTTATTTAATTAGTTGTTTTGATTAGTTAACAAAATAATTTGAATTTTATTATTTTGATTAAATGATGTAAATATGTTATGCTTTTTTTTATTTTGAATTTTAGTATTTTTTGTTTTGATTAAATGATATATATTGTTTTATTTTGAATATGTTTTATATTTAAAGATGCTACGTCATCACATTTTAACCCCCGCTTGTCTTATCAGTAAACAGCAGGTGAAGTGACCGCTTGAAACGTTAAGGTACTTTTGAAAAAAAATAATTTAAAGTGGAAAGGACATCCGTAAAAATATCGAGGGGGCATTAGTTTAATGACTTCGATTTTGTAGGAAAAGATTAAAAACATCAAACCTGATGCATAACATACCATGCATCCATAACATCTACCAATAACAAGACTAAATTATATACCTTTTGGTCTGAGAACACGATCCCAAGCCAAAAAGATATGGTCACCGCAGTAATTAATCTCACCCTAGCTTTCCACCCTCTTATCTTTTATGTAGAGCCCCACAATTGAGATTTTATTTATATAACAATAGATTATATATGTACAAAGTACAAAATAGTGACTACTTTTTTGTAGGGGCCAGATGAGCTCTTATTTTTAAGTTTTCCTAATTTTCACCCTAATTACTTTTTGGAGATTCTCTCCAAACATATATGCACAAAGTGAAAGCGTCTAAGCCACTCCACAATTCCTAGTCCCACATGGATAAAATATAAGATTAGATTTCTATTTTAAAGAAGCTCTTGCAACAATAATTTTTGTGTTTGTAGAAAGGAGAGATGGTTGGCATCTCCCCGACAGGGGGGCGAACGACTCTCGAGCTTTACTGTTATCGCTTTTGTCAAGTTAAGGCTACCCACTTGATTGGATCTATAACCCAATTTTTTAATCATCTTTTTTTTACTTGCAATTTTTCTTTTCTTGTGATCTGTTTGTTTAAATAATAATAATAAAAAGAGATAAACCCAATTTTCCCTATTAATCCTCTTGAATTTGAACAGAGAAGGTGACAAAAAACTGCAAATTCCAAACAATTCCCAACGAACCTCTTAACTTTCTCCACGGCTCTAGATGGATGTTAATTGTAGAGCATACAACACAAAAGATACAAAGAACCCCAACTAGCTTCACTTCATCAATAAAGTTCCCCACAAAAAGTTGCCACGTTTACCCCTAAAAACACCAAGTTGCTCGCTTAGTAATAATACATGATAATAAAATTAGAATAACAACCATCATTAAGCAAGCTACTGTTATGGACTCATTGTCGAATAAACTTTTTGATATCTATTGTCTATATAAACATGCTGCTAAAATTTGGGATGCTTTAGTTTTGAAATATGTTGTGGAAGATGTTGGTGTCAAGAAGTATGCAATTGAAAATTTTCTTAATTTTTACATGACCGATGATAAAGATGTCTCTTCCCAAATTCATGTTTTTCATCTTGTCGTAGCCGAACTTAATAATGAAGGCATGACTTTACTTGCTCCTTTTGTTGTTGGCTCCCTTATAGAGAAATTTCCTGATTCTTGGAAAGATTACAAGAATACTATGAAACATAAAAGGAAAGACATAAACTTAGAGGAGTTAATTGTTCATATTCGTATTGACAAAAAGAACAAAAATTTAGATAAAATTGCTAAAGCCAAAGAGATGTCTTCTAAAGCAAATTTAGTTGATGATCGCAAATCTCGTCACCGATTCAACAAACATCCTAAACATGGGCATAAGTATAACCCCATCAAGAAAAGAAAAACCAAATTAGTTCAAACACAAAACCTCAAAACCTAAAAGTAATTGTTTCGTGTGTGTAGAAGGCCGAGTAATCATCGCCCAATGCAAGTTCAAAAGGCAAACAACCGGTCTATTCCTCAGAGAGCTAACTTAATGAGGCAAGACAATACTATTGTGGCGGTTGTCTCCGAGGTGAACATGGTGACTGAAAAAGAGGCATGGGTAGTGGATTCAGGTGCTACCAAACACATTTGTGCGAGTCGTGGTGCATTCATCTCTTACACTCCCCTTAAGGAAAAAGATGAACATGTGTACATGGGCAACTCGAGGCCTGCACCAGTATTGGGTAAAGAGAAAGTAAATTTAAAGAACAAATTTTTAAAAAGAGAACAAATTTTTTTAAAGAAAAAAGTAAAAGAGTACAATTGTTTATTAGTTATACACGAGAAAAAATAAGACTAAATAATTTTACGAAAATGTATAATTGATATTTGATATTTTAATATGATACAATGGAATTATACAACACATGCTCCAAGACCCTTACAAATTCATTGGGGGCAAATGCCCCCATGCCCCTAGCTTGGATCCGCGAAATAGAATGCAGTAATATGCCAAAGAATTTGACCTGTTTAGATGCAAAACAACATAATTCAATTACAGCAACACAAAAGCAGGGATATCTAGCTCCCTTTGTTTATAACTTTTGAAAATAGTTGTATTGTTATAAAATATTATAATGTCTAGATTCATATAATGGATGTCTAGATTTATTTTCCCTATCTTTGTATGTAATAATTTTATAACTCCCATGTCCATTGAGTTTTGAAACTCATGACTTTTAAGTTTTGTAACTTCCTAGTATTGATGTTCTTATTTCTATAAATAAGAGCATTGTAAAGTGTTTGATGGATATACAAAAATTATTATGAGAATACTCTCTTTTATTTTAATCATCTTTGTTCATAATATTAATATTTTATAAAACGTTATCAGCACGAATTGCTTCTCACTTTCGTCTTAAAGCAGATAATCATATTTGGTTTGTTGGTAAGAAGTAGAAGGTATGTTCTTTGCTTTTCATGTCTTGGCACTCGTAGTAGTTTAGTGATTTTAGATTATATTTAGCTCCAAGCACTAGATATGACTTTGATATTTAATTTCTTTTTCGAATTTGAACTAGTTAGACCTTTTTGCCACTCTCTTACAACTCTGTGATACTCCTTTATGAAAATGTCGTGATTTTTTTTGGTTGTGATGTGGATACTTATCACAATTAATAATTGGATTATCGGACACCCGTTCATGCAAATGTTATTTTCATGTTCTACTGCAGTGTGGACATTACTTATTATTTCTGTAATGCGTATAAATACAATGGCGATAGTGATTAGGTTTAAAGTTGTAGTTCTCTTTATGGTTTTGACATATATATACAAAGTACACTTATGAGCATACTAATTTAAAAGAAAAACATACATCTAGGACTTAAAGCTATTACATACAATATATACGAGTTTAATAAATTTAGAAGCAAATGCATATATATTTTAGTCCTGTGTATGTTGTGGTGTTTGGTTTACGTAGTAGCTTCATGCAAATCATAATTCCGTCAAGTGTATGTATAGATGAAAATATAAGTTATTTTCATATGACATTTAAATGATACTAATAGTATTACTTGGTTTAAATGTAAGTTATTATAATGAAAAATATTTGAGAAAAAGGTAGAAGATTTTTCATAGTCAAACTTAAATAAATATATATTGTATGTTTATCTAATTTTTATAACCAGATTTTCATGCACATGTGGATAGTTATAATAAACTTAATTTTTAATGATTTTTGATATTTTTTTGTATGAAGTTACAATGACAAACTTTGTCAAACTTGAGTTCGTGGAACTTGATATTACGGGTAAGAATTATTTATCATGGATCCTTGATGCCGAAATTCATCTTGATGCCATGGGTCTTGGAGACACCATTAAAGATGGTAATGAAACACCTAGTCAAAACAAGGCAAAGGCCATGATTTTCTTACGCCATCATCTCCACGAGGAGTTGAAATTAAAGTATCTCACAATAAAAGATCCTCTTATTCTTTGGAAAAATTTGAAAGAAAGATATGACCATCAAAAGACAGTTATTCTCCCAAAAGCTCGTTATGATTGGATACATTTACGATTGTAGGATTGTAAATCAGTAAGTGAATATAATTTTGCAATGTTTAAAATCAATTCTAAATTGAAATTGTGTGGAGATAATATCATTGATGGAGATATGTTAGAAAAAGCATTCTCTACTTTTCATGCCTCGAATGTGCTCCTGCAGCAGCAATATAGAGAACGAGGTTTTAAAAAATATTCTGAACTGATTTCATGTCTCCTTGTGACTGAACAAAATAATGAGATTTTAATGAAAAATCATGAATCACGACCGACTGGTTCAGTATCATTCCCTGAAGTGAATGTTGCAAGATATAATAGTAATTATGGTCGTGGTCGTGGGCAAGGACGGTTTAATTACCGCAACCATGATACCAAACCTTCAAAGAATGAGGAGAAACAAGAAAAGGGGAAGAATATAAATAACACAGATACCATGAAGGAAGAAAATATTTGTTATCGGTGTGGAATGAAAGGACATTGGTCTCGTACCTGTCGTACAACCAAACATCTTGTTGATTTATATCAATCCTCATTGAAAGGAAAGGAGAAGAACATAGAAATAAAATTTTCTCATCCACATCAAGATAACAATGATATCTATTTTGATCTTATGGATATGACACACCTTGACGTTGTAGATTTCTTTGAGCAAAATAATGAGCAAGTTAATATTTCTTGTAATGAAAATAATTAGTTCAGAATTATGTTAATCCTTTTATTTTATGCTAATGTATTTTCTTTTCTTTTCTTTCAAGTTGGCTTATTTAATGTATTTTGTTTTCTTTGTTATTAAATATATATAATAGTATGTCTTATTATGAACTTATTATATATTTATTTTTTTTATGAAGAAAATATGGATTTGCGTCATGCTATATATGAGCCTAATATCAATGGTGGAGATATATGCTTAGCAGATAGTGCAACGACACATACCATTCTCAAACAAGCAATAATTTTCAAATCTAAAAATGATGTAAGCAGAAGTGAATACAATATCAGGTTCAGCAAACTTGATTGAATGCTCTGGAAGAGCCAATATAATGTTTCCTAGTGGAACAAAATTTATTATTGATAATGCTTTATTTTTCACTAAATCAAGAAGGAATCTGCTAAGTTTTAAAGATATACGACTTAACGGGTACCATATTGAGACATCCAATGAAAATGGTATAGAATATCTTTACATCATATCAAATGTCTCTATTGAAAAACAAATATTAGAAAAATTACCCGTTTTATCTTCAGGTTTGTACTATACAAATATTAGTACAATTGAAATCAATGCAATAATGAACCAGAAGTTCAATGAACCAAATAATTTTATTATTTGTGTGAGACCCCAGATTTTATGAATAAATATTTAATTTTCTCAAAATAATTTTTTTTTATGGTGTGGATTTGATATAATATTATAGTTGTGGGTAGTATTTATAAATTTTGCAAAGTATGCAAGTTGTCATATTATATTCTTTGTGGTTTGGGAATATTCTCTTTTGTCGGGAATATCCGACGACGGTATAATCATTATTGGACCCCATTAACGGAATTATTCATCGGATCGAGAGAAAACGACAAAAACATTTTTTATGAAAATAACGGCGGAAGTTTTTACCGTTAAACCGCCGAACTACTTTCAGAGTAAAGTAAATGCGATGTCTGGCATGTGGTTGCATAAGTAAGACACCAGTATTAATTATTAATGCTTACGTGATAAGTCACTCGGTTTTTTTTTTTATTAGTATTATTAATGTAATAAAAGCAGAAAAGCTTTTTATATAAAACATAATACTTTTATAAAGTTATTCTATAAATAGAATATATTATATTCTATTATGCATCTTTATTTTTGCATAGTAAAATCTTTTTTATATAAAAGCAGAATACTTTTATAAAGTTATTCGTTTTATTAGATTATAAATAGAATATATTATATTTTATTTAAAAGATTTTGCTTTAAATATGAACCGTCCGATTAAAAGTAAATCAACTGGACTGAATTTCATGAATTAGTTCTTATGCTAAATCCATTCTTCATAAATAGAAGCTCATTCCTTCATTATTTCTTACTTAATTCACTAAAACTCTAGAGAGAAACTATAGAGAGAGTTCTTCTTCTATAATCTTGAGCGTATTTCTTTAGAGTTTAAGAAAGCTTTGAGCATAGTAAGTTTTCTTCGAGTATATCCTCGCCCTACCAATTCAGGTGTAACGACTCTTCTTTCAAAGGTAAGGGATATTATTTGTTGTACTGTAGGGGTATTATTTTTTTCATATTCATGAAGAGAACTTCATTATTCCATTCTTTATTATTTCATTGGAATAACTCAGATATATCTGGCTACCCTATACTTGGTGAAATTCTTCTGTTATTCCATTATTTATTATTCTGTTGGAATAACCTATCTATGCGAAGTACCGCATACATGGTGAAATTATGTTGTTATTCCATTCGCTATTATTCTCATTGGAACATCCTGCTCATGCGTTATCGCCGGACCTGGTTCCGCTTTTTTTATTATTTCATTGGAATATCTTATGCATGCGTTTTACACCGGACGATTCCGTTATTTATTATTACATTGGAATAACACATACATCAAGTACCGCATGCATGGTGATTTATGTTGTTATTCCATTCTTTATTATTACATTGGAATATCCCGCTCGGTGCGATACGCCTGACCGGTTCCGTTATTTATTATTACGTTGGAATAACTTTTGCCTATGCACAAGCACCGCATTCATGGTGATTTCTTTTGTTATTCCATTCTTTATTATACTCAGTTGGTTAAAGTTTTGACTTCTATACTCCATGAAATTGGTGGAATATCCTTGATATTTACGCTTCATCCAGTATCTTTTCGTGGAAATATTCTTCTGAGCATTCTTAAATTTTACTCTACAAAGAAGTATCATGTTGACAATTTGGACATTATTAGTTCCTGAATAAATTAATTCTTGAACTTGTTTTATTGAATTCTTATATCATTGTCATCATCCTCATATTTATATTTTGTTGAAAGTCATCTGTGGCCTGTAGTGCATAGATGGACTTGGTATAATTATGACCAGGGATTATTCGGTGTAATCATGACCTTAATATTACAAATGATGTGGTAAAAGTTCTCATTGGCCCGTAGTTCATTGATGGACAGTTGTTGGCATGATCATGACCATTAATGAATACACAAATATTCTTGGCCCGTAGTGCATGGATAAATTGTGGTTGTGATACTAATGAATATCCTTGGTCGAAAAGTGGGGATGATGTGGATTATTTATTAAGTCGAGTCCCAATGATAAAAGTGATGAAAACCTTTTAAATCATAAAAGATAGTAGATTTTATTCTCTACTTGACTTTTTAATGGATTGCATGTTCGGCCGCAGATTAAACTTGATGTCTATTGTATTTTATCGGTTTAACATCGTTGAAGACTAATGATAATTTATTCTGCATTATCTTAGTCATAATATTTCTTACTAGGCTAGTTGAGCTCACCCTTTATTTCACTGTTCTCTTCAGAAAATGAGAACGTAGCCGGGACTAGTCGGGGAACGGAGTGACGGTCCAGATGATAGTATTAGTAGTCCTCACTATTCTGTTAAATAGTGTGACAATAAATCTAATGAGGACTTATTCTGAGAGTGGATATTGTCTAGAAGACAATATTTGTATTAAAACTCACAGCTTTCTTGTTGTATATTAAAGATTGTATTTGTATTCTGTACCATGTATTTGGCGACTCAGGATAGGTGATGTATACCTATTTTGGGGGCGTCATAATTTGGCATGACCGTTTGGGTCATCCTGGATCAATAATGATGTGAAGAATTATTGAGAATTCATATGGCCATCCATTAAAGAACCAGAAGATTCTTCAATCTAAGGAATTCTCATGTGCTGCTTGTTCTCAAGGCAAATTGGTCATTAGACCATCATCAGCTAAAATTGGGACTGAATCCCCAAGGTTTCTAGAATGTATTCAAGGAGATATTTGTGGGCCTATTCACCCACCAAATTAAATGGACCATTTAGATATTTTATGGTTTTAATAGACGCATCTACAAGATGGTCACATGTGTGTTTATTATCAACTCGTAACCTGGCGTTTGTGAGATTACTTGCTCGAATTATTAGATTACGAGCACAATTAATTTCCGGATCATACAATCAAGACTATTCGTCTTGATAATGCTGGTGAATTCACATCCCAAACATTTAATGATTATTGTATGTCACTTGGGATAAATAATGAACATCTTGTTTCCCATGTTCATACTCAGGATGGTCTTGCTGAATCATTTATTAAACGCCTCTAGTTAATTGCAAGACCATTGCTCATGAGAACAAAACTTCATGTCTCTGTTTGGGGGCATGCTATTTTACATGCAGAAGCACTTATTCGCATTAGGCCAACATCATATCATAAATTCTCCCCATTACAATTGGTTTTTGGTCATGAGCCAAATATTTCCCATCTAAGAATATTTGGTTGTGCGGTATATGTTCCAATTTATCCTCCACAACGCACAAAGATGGGTCCTCAAAGGAGGCTGGGAATATATATTGGGTTTGAGTCCCCATCAATAATTCAATATCTCGAACCCTTAACAGGTGATTTCTTTACGGCACAATTTGTCGACTGTCATTTTGATGAGACTATGTTCCCAGCATTAGGGGGAGAAATTAAATAGCTAGATAAAGATATTACATGGAATGCATTGTCATTATTAAATTTTGATCCTCGTACAAAACAATGTGAACAAGAAATTCAAAAGATACTTCGTTTGTAAGATATAGCTACCGAATGCATTCACTGACTCAAAATGAGTAACCAAATCTCATATACCAGCTATAAATGGTCCAGCTCGGATTGAAGTCCCAAAAGGACAATTCGTAAAAAATGTAGTAAATGAGTTTAAGGCACGCTAGAAGCGTGGTAGACCAATCGGTTTGAAAGACAAAAATCCTAGAAAAAGAAAAGAAGTAAATAAACAAGTTGACATTATTGAGGAGGAAAATATTCATGAGGATATTGACATAGCTAATCATAAAACCCCATAAGAGGTTCAGGTACCTAGAAATAATAAAAATGATGAGATCTCGATAAGTTATGTCTCTACAAAGTACAGATGGAACCGAAGTGAGATAGTTGTTGACAACAGTTTTTCATATAATATATCGCTTGATATCATTAATGAAAAATGAGGATTATGAGCCTAATTCTGTCGAAGAATGTAGACGCAGAAATGATTGGCCAAAATGGAAGGAAACAATACAAGCAGAATTAAATTCACTTGAAAAACGTGAAGTTTTTGGACTTGTAGTCCAAACACCCGAAGAAGTAAAGCCAGTTGGAAACAAATGGGTCTTTGTGCGAAAAAGAAATGAGAAAAATAAAATCGTAAGATATAAGGCACGACTTGTGGCACAAGGGTTTTCACAAAGACCTGACATTGATTACAATGAAACATATTCTCCTGTGGTAGATGCAATTACGTTGCGGTATCTTATTAGCCTAGCAACTCATGAAAAATTAGATATGTGTCTAATGGATGTTGTTACAGCCTATTTATATGGGTCAATTGATAATGATGTTTATATGAAAATCCCTGAAGGATTTAAAATGCCTGAAGCATATAATTCAAATCCCCGGGAAGTTTACTCAATCAAGTTGCAAAGGTCCCTATATGGGTTAAACCAATCAGAACGTATGTGGTACAATCGTCTTAGTGAATATTTATTGAAAGAAGGGTATAATAATAACCCTATATGCCCATGTGTTTTTATAAAGAAGTTGGAATCTGGTTTTGTTATCATTGCTGTATATATTGATGATTTAAATATTACTGGAACTCATAGAGAGATTCAAAAACAATAAATTATTTAAAGAAAGAATTTGAGATGAAAGATTTAGAAAAAACAATATTTTGTCTCGGCCTACAGATCGAGCATTTAGCAGATGGAATTCTCATTCATCAGTCAACTTACACAGAGAAGGTCCTTAAAAGATTTTATATGGATAAAGCTCATCCATTGAGTACCCCAATGGTTGTTAGATCACTTGATGTGAAAAGGACCCTTTTAGACCTCGTGCGGATAATGAAGAATTACTTGGTCCTGAAATACCATACCTTAGTGCACTTGGTGCATTAACGTATCTTGCTAATAATACACGACCTGATATAACATTCTCTGTGAATTTGTTAGCAAGATATAGCTCTTCTCCTACCTGGAGACATTGGAATGGGGTTAAACATATTTTTTGTTACCTACGAGGAACTATGGATATGGGCTTATTTTATTCAAATAATGATAATCATAAATTAGTTGGATATGCTAATGCAGGATATCTATCTGATTCACATAAAGGTCGATCTCAAACATGTTATCTTTTTATGTGTGGTGATACTGCTATATCATGGAGATCTACAAAGAAAACATTAGTTGCCACTTCATCTAATCATGCTGAAATACTTGCAATCCATGAAGCAAGTCGAGAATGTGTGTAGTTGAGATCAATGACTCAACATATTCGTGAAACATGCGGTTTATCCTCCAACAAAGGAACTCCAACCATTCCGTATGAGGACAATGTTGCATGTATAGCTCAATTGAAAGGAGGATACATCAAAGGAGATAGAACAAAGCATATCTCACCGAAATTCTTTTTCACACATGATCTTGATAAGTGTGATGACATTGATGTTCAACAAATTCGCTCAAAAGATAATCTAACAGATTTATTCACCAAAGCATTACCAACTGCAACGTTTGAAAGATTGCATCGCAATATTGAAATGCGACAACTAAAGGACTTAAGGATACATTCATGAGGTGGAGCTAATACGCGCTGAACACTTTTTTCCTTAACCAAGGTTTTTTTCCCATTGGATTTTTCCTAGTAAGGTTTTTAATGAAGCATCTTTCAATGCGTATTGCTATACAATTGACATCCAAAGAGGAGTGTTATAAAATATTATAATGTCTAGATTCATATAATGGATGTCTAGATTCATTTTCCCTATCTTTGTATGTAATAATTTTATAACTCCCATGTCCATTGAGTTTTGAAACTCATGACTTTTAAGTTTTGTAACTTCTTAGTATTGATGTTCTTATTTTTATAAATAAGAGCATTGTAAAGTGTTTAATGAGTATACAAAAAATATTATAAGAATACTCTCTTTTCTTCTAATCATCTTTGTTCACAATATTAATAAAGGCACTGCAGGCCAAAGTAGCTCGAGCCAATGGAGAACGGATGCTTTAAAACCCATGGGTTTTTATACATTAATAGTAACTATCTTTTATGGAATTTACATTTCATATCTTAATTGACTTTCTATTTTTAAGGATGTAAGATTCTATGGAATTTGAAGGTTATATTTGTTTGTAAAAATTATATTTGAAATAGAAATATTAATCTTAATGTTATATTTATTTTAAGAATTATAATCCCATTATTATAGTCTATGGAATTAAAATGTCAAATATTATTAATTCTCGAATTATAATCCCGAGATTATAATTATAATCTCGAGACTATTAAATCATTTTATGATTCCTAAAAATTTGTTTGACAAATTGCTGCGGCCAAATGGTACCTTATAATATTTGCATATTAAGGTTAAGAAATATTTGTTTTGATATTACTATATATAAAGAGACAAAATAAGAGTAAGCATTGATTTGGTGGTCTTTTTAGGACCCCAATAAATGACTTCCGATGGATTTATAGGCCGAAATAAATTTCTTCAAGTGAAAATAAATGTATGGAGTTATATATTAATCTCTCTATACGGTATGAACTCTTTCAACTTTGTCCATACCTTAAATCCACCATAAATTCGTCTATTAAAATACAATATATATATATATATATATATATATATATATATATAATATTAATCCAATATGATCCAACTATAAAAGCATACATTAATTACAATAAAAACTAAACTCTTTTATATTTGTCCATACGTTAAAACATTTTTAAGTTATTTTAAAAAATCATCAAAATTTAAAGTATTAAAAAGAAATATCATAAATACAGCATGGCCAAAACAAAGTTAAGTATTATAAGATTTATCACGTGTTTCAAAATTTTCTTTTAAGAAAAAATAAAATTTGAAAACTTATAGTTTCCAATTTCGTTTGAAATCAATGTCATAGAAACAACTACTAGAGATATTTAATTAACTATGAAAGAACCTAACAATTTGGACTCTATTGGATATATTTTAAGAAAATAAAAATATTGACAATTATTTATTGAGATTTAAATGTGAAGGTTACAAATTTCATTATGATGAGACATTACGTACCATTCATAGTATTTATGTTTGTCCATTTATTTATGACATAATAATAGTATACATTAAGTACAATAAACAAAAATAATTGAACAAATAATAGGTTAGACTCATGAGCTCCTCAATATAAATTAAAGTATCCAAATCTGTTGGCAATCATGCCAACAGATTGCCACTATGAATCATGATGTAGATAGATCGAGCAATCTATCAAATTTTAGTTTGTCAGACATACATATGGTTTTGCAAATCAAGTCGAATGTTTGTTCTTTCACGTAACATGATAATGAACGGATAAAAAAGAACGTAAAAAGAATGGACCGCTATTAAAATATGTGTCAAAATATGTTGTGTTATAAGTATATATGTGCTCATCTGAATTCTTATATAACTGACGTTAGAGGCCAAAGTCCACTTTTTAAGGAAAGTAATGGTGGATCAAGATAAAGTCTAAATTGCCCTTTTTCTGTTTTTTGTTTTTTATAATTAATGAGTAGTAGTAATTGATATCAGTAACATACAACCTTTACTCTTCTCCATGATTTTTTTTTCTTCAAGTCACTTTAATCTCTCTCTTTTTCATATCATCTTACCTCCCTTCTCCGAAAAAAAATTGAGTTTAAATTCACTTTTTTAAAATTTTAAAATCTTGGCTCTACTTTTGAATTGATTAAAATCTTCCAGTATCCGCCGACAAATTCAAATCAATATCTTGTACAATCTTCTCACACTCATGGTTTGGTTCCTCATTTAAATCAAAAGAAAATTTATTTTTCTCAATAACGCTATAGAGTTGTACAGGATTTTTCATAAATTTTTTGTAGAAAACATAGATGAAGAGAGAGCATATAATAAAGAATCCATGAAAGAATACAAAGATGAACTAAGAGAATGTATGAAAAATTGAAGCTATATTGAGGGACGTTTAGAATTATGAGAAAGAGAACAAATTGGGAACACACGTATTGTAAAAGAAAAGGTTGAAATTAAATAGGAGTCTTGCACTTGGAAAGATGAGATGTTTTAGGGATAATCTAGGAAAATAAGAGAAAAAACCTCCTAGAAATATGAAAACGTCAATTATTTAGGAATCAGTTTTTTTCTCTAAAGCGTCAGTTATATAGAAACCGAGGGAGTACTAGCTAAGGTAAACCTTATACTAGCTTTTAATCCATAGAAAATCTTGGAAATTCTTTTCTTTTGAGAAGTTTGAAACCCTTACCATGCTAAGGTAATATATGTATGTCTCTAATTGTATGTGATCATGGAAAAGCAAAAGAGAAACCAAAAACCTAAAACAAAAAAAGTTGGAAAAACTAGAAAAGAGGAAATAAGCGCAATTGTGGCCCTGTTTTTGCCCACAAGTCTTATCCTCAAGTCACTCTAGAATATTCCTAGAAATATGGAAATAAAATCCTCCTTGAGATATGAAAAATGATTCTAACAAACGTCCTAGGGATGCAAAAAAGGATTCTAACAAACTCCTTACTTTTACGTAAACAAAATAACAAACTTGCAAATAATAAAATATTTTTAATTAAAGAACTAAATAGAAAAAAAAAGCAAATAAACTATTAATTTGTCGAACCCCGAAGTAAAGAGGTTATTCTTTCACTACTAGAATACTGGGCAACTGAAACCAATTTTTAGAGACGGACTAAGTTTCGTCTCTAATTCTAGTAATTTGAGACGGACTTAGAAACCGAAATTTTGCTATGGCTCGACATGATTTGGAAGTAAAAAATCGAGACGGATTCTGAAACCACAAACATCGTCTCAAATTTTAGAAATGGGATTGGAGACAGATTTAACCGTCTCAAAAAGTAAGTATTTTTTAGAAAATTTTAAACTCGTTTTTTGAAAAAACAGATTTGAGACCAACTGTGCTCGTCTCAGATTAATAATTAAAAAAGGAAATAAATATTTATGTTTGAAACGGATTAGAGACCGAAATGTCCGTCTCTGACTTTTATTTTCCCTCCAAATATTAGTCTCCAATTCACTCCTTATTGTTAGATAGATATTTTCCCTCCAAATATTAGTCTCCAATTCACTCCTTATTCTTAGATACGCATTCGAGACGGATATAGTCCGTCTCAGTATTTTAGTTTCCCACCAAAAATTCCCTCCAACTATATCAAAAAAAAAAAAAAAAAACGAAATATAAGACTAAATAAGATTCTTTCTATCAGATTCTTAATAATTTCTGTCAAAATCCCCAAAATCTCCAAAATCCCCAAAATCGTTGCATCCTCAGATTCTTTCTATCAGATTGAAAATACCCAAAATCCATCTTCTCAATTGCAACCATAGCTCCCGATTTTCCCAAAGCCCATCTCTTCTCAAATGCAAATCATGAATTCCCGATTTTGATTCTCAATCAACTGTGCGTCTTGTGGATCTTAGTTTAGGGCTAAAGGAAACAATCACGTACGCACCTCGGGCGACTGGCCGAAGACGAAAACTCCTTAGCAGCGTGGTCATCCCCCCGACGGTAATCTTTCTTTTCTTGTTCATTATTAAGCTTAATTGGATTGCAGCGTGGTCATCCCTCACCTCCTTAGTTGGATTGCAGAGTGTTTTTATTAAGCTTAATCTTACCTGTTAGTCAATCAGTTCATCTTGTGGAAAGATAGATTGCTAGAAGGTTTATTTAAGGGTATTATTAGTACTAGATTGGAAAGCTAAAGTATTGGTTTCTTTAAAGCTCTGTGGTAAGCTAAAGATTGAAAGTTTTGAATGTTAGAGTAAAAAGTAGAGAAAAAAAGACAGTTTGGAGGCTATGATTTTTATATTTGGTTACTTTAAACACGATGAGCTCTTATCCAAGTCTCTATATCCCATAGATGGTAAATCTCTCTCTACATCACATATACCAATCCTTACTATATATATTATAATATGGGCCTATTCTTCTCCCACTTGTTAATTTTTTATTTTCTCTTTTTAATAATAGTAATATAGAATAATAAAATATCTTTAATATTTTAATATAATTTTGTTATCAGTTCATCTTGTGGAAAGATAGATTGAGATTGGTTTATTTAAGGGTATTATTAGTACTAGATTGGAAAGCTAAAGTATTGGTTTCTAAGGATCTAAGGTTAATAATAATAATAATAATAATTTGACAAATTTTAATGATGTTCTGTTCAGAAAGGATGCCTCTTGATCGAAGTTGGATTGATAGGCGAGTTGCTGAAAATGGAAGAACAATTAGTGAAGAATTTAGAGAGGGAGTAAAGGAATTCCTCAATTTTGCTTACTCTATTCCTGGGAATGTTAGTGAGCAGAAAATTAAGTGTCCTTGCTCAACTTGTAAATTGAGGTTCTTCCAGCTTCGAGAAGATGTTGAAATACATCTTTATAGAAAGGGATTCAAAAATAATTACAAAAAATGGTTTGTGCATGGCGAATATTTATCCGAAGAAAGTTCAAATCATGGTGATAATGTTGAGGTCCCGCTTGATACAAATCCGTACATAGATCTCGTGCGTGATGTTGCTGGGCAAAGTTTTGATTGGAGTAGCGAGACATCTAGATTAGAAGAACCAAATTCTGATGCCGCCAAGTTTTTTCAACTTTTAAAAGATGTTGATGATCCCCTATGGCCAGGTTGTGAGAAGTCAACAAAATTATCTATGGTAGCACAATTGTTGAACCTCAAGGATGAGTCAAACATGAGCCAAGTTCACTTTAATCGCATGATCTCATTAATGAAGAGTGCGTTGCCTAAAGATGAGAGGCTTCCTGAGAATTATTATAGGGCAAAGCAAATGGTAAAAATGTTGGGACTTGGTTATCAGAAGATACATGCATGTGAAAACAATTGCGTGTTGTATTACAATGAAAATGAAAATAAGACGAATTGTTCCGTATGTGGTCATCCTCGATTTAAACCTAAGCCACAGGGAAATAAGAAGCAAAAAGATATACCTTTTAAGGTTTTGCGATATTTTCCAATTACACCTAGACTTCAAAGATTGTATATGTCCAATGTCACAGCAGAACACATGACATGGCATAAAAAGAATCCCAGTCCCGATGGTGTAGTTGTTCACCCAGCAGATAGTGAGGCATGGAAACACGTTGATTGCACTTATCCATCTTTTTCTGCAGAATCTCGGAATATTAGACTTGGACTCTCCACTGATGGGTTCAATCCGTTTGGAAACTTTGCAAATCCGTACTCCTGCTGGCCAGTTATAGTCACTCCATATAATTTGCCACCTGGAATGTGTATGAAGCAGCCCTACATGTTCTTGACATTAATCATTCCCGGTCCAAAGAGTCCTGGTAAGGATATAGATGTATACTTGAGACCACTGATTGATGAATTAAAAATGTTGTGGAATGACGGAGTTAACACCTATGATTCATATGCGAAGCAAAATTTTCAGATGAAAGTTGCACTTATGTGGACTATTAGCGATTTTCCAGCTTATGGAATGTTGTCAGGTTGGAGTACTCATGGTAAGATGGCTTGCCCTTATTGTATGGAGGGTAGCAAGGCTTTTACCCTTGAGAATGGTAGAAAACCTTGTTTCTTTGATTGTCATCGTCAATTTTTGCCTATTGATCATTCTTATCGATATCAAAAGGACAAATTCAAGAGGAATAAAATTGAATGCGACTTTCCACCACCTCGGTTATCAAGCGAAGAGGTATTTGAGCGTGTGTCAAAATTGCCACCTATTACATTTGGAAAGGTTGGCAATAAACATAAAATAGATGGTTATGGAAAGGAACATAATTGAAGTAACAATATGATTTTGCAAAAAAATATTGGTGTTCCTGATTTAAAGAGCAATACAGCATTGTACCTCGGGAAACCCAGCCTGATCAAGGATTGCACGCACATTTTCTGACATAAAATCTACACCCAAAACAGTAATATATTGGCATCCCTCTTTTGCCATTTTGACAGCCATATCTGTCATAGCCAACGAGTCAGATATTTGGATGTGAGGCCACAGTTTCTGTGCAGCAGTCAAAACCCTGATCAATATAATACAAGTCATTTGATTAGTTATAAGTTACATTTACTTATAATAATTTACTGCATGCTATCTTCTTCTTCTACTTATAATAATTTCTATTTGTGTTTGTAGATTTCAGCCCAATTCTGTGGTACGATAAATTGTTAGTTCTATAAAAAATCAAATGGGACCATATCCGACTTGGTTATCAGTGGCAAAAAACCCCAAGAATGAGTTATGGGCTGAATTTGAAGAGATGTATCACTTTAGTAATGAAGTAGAGAATAAAAAGGCAAGAAAGGTTTGGGAGCAGGTTTGTGCTATACGCTATAAAGATTTAATGAAAAAGGCAAGAGACGGGGCAAAGAAAAAAATAGGGCTTACAACTTACAATTTTGAAAAAATGGCCGAGTACCCACCCTCGTTCATGAAGAAAGAATATCGGGTCTCTTTTTGCGAAGGATGGAATAAGAAAAGTTGGCAAAAAATTTCAAATTCTGGTTCTACAAACCGAAAGAAAGGTGGAACACTTAACCATGTTGGAGGGTCAATACCTTTTATAAGTCACGCGAAAAAGCTTGTAAGTATTTTTTGTTATGGTTGCTTTAATATAATTAAAAATATTTGATTATTGTGCTTGTGCTTCCGTGATGGTAGGAAAATGAGAAGAAAACTAAACCTACTCACATCGAGGTGTTTGATCTAACACACACAAAGGACGGTGTGTATTGTAATGACAAGGCAAGAAAAGTAGGAGTAAGTGTGTACCTATAAGCTTTGTGTATTGTCAATTATACATGTTTGACATATTATGTTCTAAACTTGGCTCATTCAATACCTTTTATCAAGAAAAATATAAAAGTGATATTAGTCAAAAGTACGGAAGTAATGAACCTATTTTTGATGCGGATTTATGGACAGAGGCTTCAGGTGGTATTAAAAAGGGACGAGTGTTTGGTCTCGGTTCGAGTGAGGATCTAAAAGCAAGTGGGTTCAGTGAATCGATTTCTACAAATGCCTCTACATCTTGCTTCACTCCCTCACCTGATATGCAATCTCTCATCCTTGCTACGATGGAGACCCCCCAATTTCAAGCTATGATGGATGCAAGACAAAAACAATTGGAAGAGGCTATGCAAAAGTAATTTCAAGAAGGGATGAGGAAACTGAGAGAAAAGTCGTTGAATCTTCCAAATAGCAATGTAAGTGTTTTTTCTTGCCTAGTATTCTAGTATTGTCTTCATTCTTCAATAATTTAGAATTCAGTGCAAGTCTAGGCATATATATGGTTTCTCATTTCGTTGAATGCTATTTCAAACACATGAATTTTTTTTCTCATTTCTCATTGCAAGTACATTATGTAATAGCACTTGTGTTAAGAATTTGAAGGACTATTTTCTATTTTTTAGCCATGCTACTGCTATAAGTGACTGATGTGCTATGATTGTTATTATGATGACTGTTCTGCCAACTCTTGTTAAGTTTTGTGAATGCTTGGCTTAGGCACAAGGAGATAGGTTGGCTGTGGTGTTATAAGGTGATCTAATGTAGTTATAGAACAAACAAATAGCCATGACACCAGTGATTATGGACTGTGCACACCACCTGCTCGACGAAAGTCCCAAGTGGACTGCCTTAATTAAAAGTCAAGTAGTAGGCACAAACAAGGCTAGAAACTTACTCATGTATTACATGTATTGATAATTAGCAAGTTAAGCCTCTTAAAATGAAATAAAATTCAGTCTCAAGTTAAAATGAAGAATTAGTAAAATTAGAATGTCAATCACTGTTTTGGGCAGTCTATTAAGACAGTCATGATGGTGTTATAAATTCTAAACATACTTGTATGTGCTAGACATAATCTATCTGAATTCGTATAAAAACCAAGCTTTTGTTCAAAAGTCTTATAACTTTTTGGACTACTCTCTTTTAGAAAATAGGATAGGGGAGGCAGGGCTGCTGCCTAATGGCAGCAGCAGGCATCAAATTTTTTTTGGGACTTGTCTCTTTTTGGTTTTCTGATTAGCTTCAGTTATTAAGAAAATAGTTTTTTTAAGAGGTAGCATATTAAGAGTGATAACTTGGAAATAGGGCAGGGCAGGGCAGGGCTGCTACCTAATGGCAACAGAGGATAGTTGCTGGACCATTTTAGTAGCTGGGTCAAATTAATTTCAAGTGAAAGACACTTGTTCTATCTTTGTTTGGATACATTCTACTTTGTTTGGATACATTATACTTTGGATAATTGCTGGACCATTTTCAGTCTCAGTTATGTTTTGTGTGTGTGAAAGAGATGGTGGGTCTGTAGAGATTTGAGGAAAACCTTATCACTTTAGGAAAATTGTGGATCTTTGTAGTATCTATTAAGTACTATTTTAAACCTACTGAAGAATCCCACAAGAAAATTACTACTCCATTAAATAACAACAACAGCAAGGATAGTTGCAACAAAAAATAAATTAAAATGAAAAAGGAAGGCGAATAAATGTATATATGAAAGGAAGCAGTGAGTTTAATGGTTAAAAATCTTACCCTTCCAAGCTGTTCTTCAGTTGGACTTTGTATTTACCAGTGTAAATTGGCACTTATGTGCCTACATTGGACATCACACAACTTTGATTCAACGAAATTACGACAATTGATTGTCCGGGTCACAAACCCTTATCATTGATCGAATTAATTATGGTTTTTGATTGACGATTTTTTATTCTTATTTTTATTGTCACCCATCATTTTATGTCATATTTACATAATGTAAATAATTTGGGACCGAGATATCACAATTTCTACTAAATTTGATATTCCAAACACATGGCGGAGTCCACTCCATCGAATTCTTTCCCAAACTCAAATTACAGTTTAACTATAGTTCTAACAACTTCTAACCTAATTGCCAGCTCAACATAGGCTAGTGTTTAAGACACTGTAGTTTGAGTTGTTGCTGTGCTGTTTGGGCTGCACTCATAAATTAGTACAAGATGCTGTAGTATGCTCAGTACACTACAAAAGTGTTTTTAAGCTCAAGTTAAACATTCCCTCAGTATTAGAGGTTATTATAATCATTCATACAAGAAAACTGTATAAAGACAATAAGCTGTTGAAAAAAAATAAAAACTTCTCAAGACATGCGTTGTAATTTTCTCTTCTAATTAATAAAGTATTCTTCTTTTATAAAAAAAAAAAGAGGAAAAAAGAGTGTTCTTGCATAAAGGGCTGTAAAAGAGTAGATTGCAAACATTGTTGATGGGTTGATAATCTTTCATTAGTTTTGCATAAGAGTGCTCTGCCTTTTGCTTCTTATTTTGAGATCCCAGTATAGACGACGAATGCACTTGCAATCTTATTATTAGTGGGAACATTAATACTTTGTTTTTAGTCATATTATTTTCTATGTACTTCTCATGGAAAATTGTGCGAAGCAGACTGGAGGTCTGGGGTAATTAAAGAGTTAGATTTCTCTTCCGATTACAAGACCGCTATGTTAATACCATAGAACTGCTCCTCTTTTTTCCTTCCCCCCTTTTACTGTGTTTTCACCCACCACCACAGAATTTTGTAGTTGTTGGTGAGAGAAATCAAACCACTTATATTGTTATCAGTAGGTTTAATGTGTATCCTGAAGGACTTTTGCCCCGTTTCAATTATTTAAGCATTTTTAATGATCGGTTTATATTATATTGTTTGAACCTAATTATTATTTTTCCGGGGGGGGGGTTGATGGTGAATTCTTTTTAATGGGATTCTTTGGAAGGGTGATAAAATTCTAACACAGCATGGGTTCGTTGTTTCAAATTTTAACTTCACCATCTGATTGAACTATTTACTGGAATAACATGTTGTGTTTCAATATACTCTGTATTATAATCATTGAATAACATGTTTTCTTAGTCTTATGTTTAGAATGCATGCATTCATTTCATATATTTGACATGCATTCCATGTACTACTACTTGTAGGATGTTGATGTCGAGGATGAGCATGATGAAGATTCAGGCGATAGTAACGAGGATGGAGACTCGTGATTATATATGCATGTTGATCTTTTAGGTAGTATTTTTTAGAAGTTACTTTTGTTTACCATCGAGGATGGGATAAGACGGTGTGATTATGCATATTTTTGAGCTTTAAAGCAGTAGTTTTTAGAAGTTACTTTTGTTGTATTTGGCGAGACTTGTAGTACGTTGATATTTGTAATAGTACTCATCGATAGATGTCTTATCTAGTATTGTCTATAGATAACAGTTTAGTAATTATCATTATTATTTTGAACATATTTATTTTTAGATTTTGAAATTAAATTATGAAAATATTTATAATTTGTTGTTAATAAATATATTGAGACGACTTCTTTCCGTCTTAAAGAATTTACGATGTTGGCATCAAAGTTGACACAAATTTTGAGACGGCTGCAACCTGTCTCAAAATATGCGCGCTAAAAAGATATTGGCGGCAAAGTTGAAACGGGATTGAGACGGATGGTATCCGTCTCAAAATATGTGTAAAATAAATAGTTGCTGCCTATTTTGAGACATATTTGAAACGGCCTTTTCCGTCTCAACTTATGTGAACTAAAATAAAGCGCCCAATCGCATGCCAAATCAAACCCGAAAAATCGGTTTCAAAATTGGGCCCCCATGGATATAGCTCGAGATTTGATTTGAGCCGGACTATGTCCGTCTCAGATGGATTTGAGACGGCAATTTTCCGTATCTAATTTCCTGTTTTGAGACGGATTTTGAGACGAGCATAATTAGCTACGCGACCAACTGACACGGCCAACATCCGTCTCAAAATCCGTCTCAAAATCGATTTTGAGACGGAATTTGTCCGTTTCAGATGCCCAGATTTTTGGTAGTGTTTCTTTCGAAGTCGAAGGTGAAAGTGTTATCCCAACTCCCGAAGCTGAATGTATTTCATTACCCGAAGTCGAAGGTGATTCTCAGGGATGGAACACAAAATGATTCCCAGGAGCCTCCCTTAATTGGACCACTCTTTGAGTATGGACAGAGGGGAATATATTAAATTATTTTGCAGTGCAATGTAAGGTTCCTCTGAAACAAAGCAATATTATGTACTTTTGGGACCATCCATACACACACACACACACACACACACACACACACACACACATATATATATATATATATATATATGCACACACGGTTTCCTTCTTTAGCGAATAAAAAAAAATGAAGCAAAGATGAATCGGCTATAGTGATGGTTCAAACCGTCGGCATAGCTATGTCGTCCGCTTTGTATGTTATAGCGACAGAAAAAACAACTGCTATAATCAGTTCATTTTTAGTTTTGGTTCACTGGAGAAGGGGACAAATATATATATATATAGTTCATCAATCAAGTCTTGTACATTTATTGCGACAATCAAGCTGCTTTACAACTGTAACGCCCCCAAATTCATGTCTTTTGAACCTCGAAACTGGTGCGTCATGATACATTATCTTCATATATATTCTATAAACTATTGCCAAATTATAAACTTAATTTGTTCATACAATAAGCTCTTTCAACATAACCCCAGGTTTAACAACCTTAACTTACATACGTACCTTTAGAATCTAAAAAGGTTTACATAATTTATTCACATCAAATAACATAATAGTTAAATGAGCATAACAATCTACTCTTGGAATTTATCCTTGTCTCTGTCTTCCTTCGAACCTTCGTTTTAATCTGAAAATGTTATCATGATATTGCAAGAGTGAGCAACCACTTTGCCCATCAAGTTTAAATACAAAAAGGATATATCATGATTGAAAAAGAATAAGTTTTCAAGTTTTCAACAATGTATAATAATTGTGAAAGAACATGAATCAAATTTCAATAATTGAATAACTGAATCAATAATGATGAGTGGTCAACAATGACCATGAACAAATTTAACTTAACCTTATTGTAATCAAGGTGATCAGCCTTTCATACCTGATGAACATATGCAACATGCACTAAGTGCGAATCAATAATCAAAGATGTGGAATAATTGTCAATAATTAATCCATTAGCATGCTTGAAACATAATAACTCGAGTTTGAGTTAGGAGAACTTGCCTTAGCCGTCGATTACCGCTAAGCAGTCTAATTTAATCTGTTATAAAAGACCTATCATATATAAGATTTATCTTTCAACCAGTATAACATATCATGCCTCGTACTACTGTTACTTTATTAATAATTTAGCTAACATTTAGCCACATAATCAATAATTCATTATCTCATTATCATTACCATCACTCAATCATCATCTTAAAACTTACATCTAATATTATTACTTACTTAATAATATTTCATTCATCGAATAATCACTTCGTAATATCTTAATCATTTACAAATTTTATTAACCTTTTAATAATATTTTAATCACTTATCCACATCTTAATCATTTTTAAATATTATTAATCATTTAATAATATTTTAATCACTTACTAATATTATTAATCTTTTAATAATATTTTATTCACTTGCAATTATTATTAACCCTTTAATAATAATCTTAATCATTTACACATATTATTAATCCTTTAATATTAATCTTAATCATTTACAAATATTATTAATCCTTTATTAATATTTTAATCATCTAATATTATTAATCATTTAATAATATTTTAATCATTATCTAATACTATTAATCACTTAATAATATTTTTATTTAACTTTAATCTAATATTATTAATCATTTAATAATATTTTAATTTAAATATTATTAATTACTTAATAATATTTTAATATAATATTATTAATCTTTTAATAATATTTTAATCATTTATTATACTTATAAAAAAATTAATTAATTGTTTATCCTTTACTATAACATTTATTTGACAAATCTAAAATGTCATAAATATAAAATTTTATTAAAAATAACCAAAATACCCTCTAAAAATCTGATTACCTTATATCAAGGGTCTTTGTTAAAAAAAAATTACATTTTTACCCTTTATAACATCACATTACTTATTTTATTAATTTATTCATAACTCAATCATTTACATGAAAAATACCAAATCAACTCCAAAAATATTTATTTTTTGGGAAATATCATTACATGGTATCATGATGAACATATAATGTTTCTAAAAATTTTCAATTTCGTTTATTATGCTTAAAATGGCCAAAAAAGTCGGATCTTGCAACAATTTTCATGGACTGAGTTTTTGTCCAAAACTTTCATGGGATGATCTGATTATGTATATGTACTTCGTGTAAAAATTTCATAATTTTTGTAGTTACACACTAAAAGTTATTCCCTTTTACTTTTTAACTAGTCCTTTTTCATAAAATCCATAACTTTCATTCTACATTTCTAAAAATCTTCATCTTTTTACATGACTCAGTTAACTCATCATATTATTATTCCAAATGTTTCCAGAATTTTTAGAGCAAAACAATCGAACGAAATTACCCCTACAATAGACTGCCCAAAAACAGTGTATTCCTCCCTTTTTTTCTTGGACAGTTTTGACATAAACTGCTGTCAAGGCTTGAAAAATCATCATTTTTGAGTTCTAGCACTTGGGTTTACTAGTTAAATTATATATCTAGCACCCCTCTTTGACGGATAGCAAAAAAGATGTGTAGATTTCAATTGTAGCTTTTCAAAGTATACTAATTAAAGTTGGGGCTTTCTAACTTTTAAAAACATAGTTTTCATTTCTTTGCTTTTGATTAACATTCTAACACTCAAAATGGTTAGATCCATACATGAAACACTAGGAAGCATGTAGACCTAAAGCTTTAAGGTTTGAAATCATAAACTCAAGATTTGATTTAAAATAACCAAAAGAATATTCATAAACTAGTTAGAGTTATACCTTGATCTTCCTTTTCTTTTCTTTTTCTTTCTTCTTTTCTTCTCCTACTTTCATGGCTGATCTCTCTCTCCTATTTCTCTCTCATGGACGGGTGTTGTAAGACCCCAACTTTTATGAATAAAGATTTTTTTTCTAAATATGATTTTGAGTAATAAGGTGTGGATTTGATATAATGTTGTAGTTGTGGGTAATATTTACAAAATTTACAAAGTAAGCAAGTTGTCATAAAATATTCGTTTGGTCAGGGAATATTCATTTTATCAGTAAATATTCGTTCATTGGTGGACCCCACAACAGAATTACTGTCGGAGTTAGAAAACGACAGAAATAACTTTTTATAAAAATAACGGCAAAGTTAACTGTTGAAATACCCAATGATAAAAGTACAGTAATACGCGTGGTTTCATAGTAGCACACGGTATTGCACAATATCTTTGATTATTGATGTTTACGCGAGAAGTCACTCAGTTATACTTAATTATTGCCACAGTAATTGCTGCATAGTATCTCATGTTATTGATTCAATTATTGTCATAATATTTTATATTATTAAATAAATAATTGAGACGACAAAGTTATTCATATTATTATTTGCATTATTGATGATGTCTAGAAAGTTCTGTCGAGGAAAGGGGTTTGGTTACCTAATTGCGCGCCAATAAGGAGAAGTCCTTATCCGAAAGCCCTCTCTTTCCTGGGAATGATCTAGTTGTTAATATTGTGAATTATAATATTTATAAAAAAATGTTATTAAAAATGTGTTTAGTGAAGTTAAGTGAATTGAGATAAATAGAGAGGTTTTTTATGAAGATAAATAAAGCAAAAGGGTGAGCTCAACTAGCCCAGTAAGAAATATTATGACTAAGATAATGCAGAATAAATTATCATTAGCCCTCAACAATGTTAAACTGATAGAATATAATAGACAACAAGTTTAACTGCAGCGGAACAAGCAATACATTAGAAGAGTCAAGTAGAGCATAAAATCTACTATCTTCTATGATTTTAAAAAGATTTTCATCAACTTTATCCCTGAGACTCAACTTAATAAATAAAATCAAATCATCCCTGCACCACGACCAAGGATATTCATGTAATCATCAATGGTCATGATTATACTGAATAATCCCTAGTCATAATCATACCACAACTGTCCATCAATGAACTACAGGCCAATGGAGACTTTTACCACATCATTCGTCATATTACGCTCATGATTATACCGAATAATCCTTGGTCATAATCATACCAAGTCCATCTATGCACGTAAGCCAAAGATGACTTTAATCACAATATAAGCATGTGGATGATGACAATGACATAATAATTCAATAAAACAAGTTTAAGGATAAATTTTAAAGATTTATAATTTAATTTATCCAGAAATCAATAATGTCCAAATTGTCAACATGATACTTTTTTGTGGAGTAAAATTCAAGAATGCTCAGAAGAATATTTTCATGAAAAGATACTGGATGAAGCGCAAATATCAATGATATTCCACTAATTTCATGGAGTATAGATGCCAAAACTTTAACCAAATGAGTATAATAGAATATATGAACTGTAAATGGATTTTCACCCGCCATGCGGTAATCCACGTAGACAGATCATTTTCACAATTTAATAAGGAATGAATATGAAGGATCATTCACCATGCATGTGATAATCCACATGATAAAAGTTATTCCAGCGTAATAATAAAGAATGGAAATAATGAAGAATTCACCATCATGCGATAGATCGCGTATGTATGAGTTATTCCAATGAATAATAAAGAATGGAACTGTGTCTTGCGTAATCCGCTTGCATGCAGGATATTCCAATGTAATAATAAAGAATGGAATAACAATGAAATCACCAAGCATGCGATAGATCGCATGTACATGTTATTCCAATGTAATAATATAGAATGGAATAACTGAAGCTCTCTTCATGAATACGAAAGAAATAATACCCTCTACCTCAAAAGAAGAATGGATACTGGAATAGTGAGGTAGCAGACTTCTCTTCTTCTTTCTCTCTATAATTTCTCTCTATAATAATTGCTCTATAGCTTTAGTGAATTGGTGAGAAATGAAAGAAGAACGAGCTTCTATTTATAGGAAAATATAGTTTCGATAAATGCACGTTTTGGGGCTCGAAATATTACAGTACAATACCTCCAACTTTTCTTTCATTTTTAATCTAGTCCTGCAAGTATTAACAAACTTGCACCACCTCCCCTAATAGTAAATAATGTGAATCAATAGTTCAATTATGTGAATCAATAGTTATAATCATGTGAAAATACGAATTACAGTATATTACCTCCATCTATACCTCCATTTTTAACTTAGTCATGCAAGTATTATCAATCTTGCACCAACTCCCCTAATAGTACAAGAATGTGATTCAATAGTACACACATGTGAACAAATAGTTATATAAGCATGTGAATTAGTAGCAATTAATTGCTCATTTATCCGATTAATTACCCAATTTATCAATATAACCCCCAGACATCAATTATCATCGGAATAGATGTCGATTTCCACTAACACTAATAATCCCAACACAATGGAACTATCAAATTCATCATTAATCAACACGAACTTATTCATCATTAATATCATAATTCACAATATTTAACAACCAGGTCGTTCCCAGGAAAGAGGGGGCTTTCGATAAGGATTTCTCTTTATTGGCGCCCAATTAGATGACCAAACCTCTCATCGATGTAACTTCTAGACATTGTAAATATTGAAATTTAATAATATGAATAACTTTATCGTCTCAATTATTGATTTAATAATATAACATATTATACAGATGATACTGTGACAATAATTGAATCAATAATATAAGAGATATGATGCAATAATTACTGTAGCAATAATTGAGTATAACTGAGTAACTTCTCACGTAAGCATCAATAATCAATACCGGTGTGCTACTTATGCAACCACGCCAGACATCGTACTTTTACTACCGGGTAGTTCAACAGTTTTAACGGTAACACTTCCGCCGTTATTTTTAATAAAAGATAATTCTGTCGTTTTCTTACTACGACAATACTTCCATTGTGGAATCCACCAATGATTGTGCCGTCGTACGAATATTCCCTGTTAAAACGAATATTTCCTGACCAATCGAATATTATATAACCACTTGCTTACTTTGCAAAATTTATAAATATTATCCACAACTATAACATTATATCAAATCCACACCATAATATTAAAAAAAATATTTTGAGAAATTTAAATCTTTATTCGTAAAATTTGGGGTTTTACAGTGGGGGTGTGTGTGTGAGTTTATATTATATAAGTTTTGTTTTTTTATGTAAAATAGAATATATTATATTTTATTATGCATAGTGTGTGCATAGTCCAGCATAGTAAAATTAAATTTTTTTAAAAGTTTCAGTCGTCTTCGCCCGTGAATTTCAATTACTGTTCACTCGTGATTTTCTAATTCAAATAGTATCATGTCATTTTCATATAAATAGGATGCTCAGTTTAGAAATAAAAATCACACCAGAATTAGAGAATTCTTCTTCTATAATATTGAGTATATTTCTTTAGAGTTTAAGGAAGCTTTGAGTGTAGAAAACAATATAAGTTTTCTTCAAGAATATCTCCGCTATCTATACCAGTCGAAATTGCTCTCTTTTTGAGGTAAGGGGTATTATTTATTTCATATTCGCTTACGATATTATTTTCGTATTCGTAAAGAATTTTATTTTCGTTCAATATTCGTAAAGAATTTTATTTTCGTTCAATATTCGTAAGGAATATTATTTTTGTTCAATATTCGTAAAGAATATTATCTTCGTTCAATATTCGTAAGGAATATTATTTTCGTTCCACAGTTGTAAGGGATATTATTTTTGTTCAATATTCATATGAAATAATATTTTCTTCCATACTTTGTAGTATGTAAGTAATATTATTTCGTTTCAGATTCTGAATTCTACTCTCATTTTGATAAGTATTGCTTCTATACTCCTTGAAATTAGTAGAATATCCTTGAAATTTGCGCTTCATCTAGTATCATTTCACAAGGATATTTTCCTGAACATTCTCGTTAATTTTAAGCTTTTCATGTCAGAGTACTATTCATGGGTACTATTCATACATACGACACTATTCATATGTACGGTACTATTCATACGTACGATACTATTCATGAAGTACTATTCACGAAGTACTATTCACGACGAAAAATTTATTCTTTTCTGTCCAAATTATTTTTGATACGTGAATATTATTCTTGAATTTTACTCTACAAAGCAGTTGTCATGTTGATAATTTGGACATTTTTAAACTCTGGATAAATTAAAAATCTTTAATATTTATCCTTGATTTCGTTTGATTGATGCTTATATCATTGTCATCATCTTCATGCTTATATTGTGATAAAAGTCATCTTTGGCCCGTAGTGCATAGATGGACTGTTGATTGGTATGATTATGACTATGTGTCAGTATAATCATGACCTGTAATGTTACAAATGATGTGGTAAAAGTTCTCATTGGCCCGTAGTGCATTGATGGACAGTTGTTGGTATGATCACGAGCATGGGTTCTCTTCGGCCAAGGGTGCAAAGATGAACTGTTGTTTGACATGACCATGACCATTGGTGATAATAATGAATATCCTTGGCCCGTAGTGCATGGATAATTCAGTGATGTGGATTATTTATTGAGCTGAGTCTTAGCGATAAAATTGATGACAAACTTTTAAATCATAGAAGATATAGTTGATATCATACTCTACTTGACTCTTCTAATGGATTGATTATTCCGCTGCAATTGTTGATCTAAAACTTGTTGTCTATTGTATTCTATCAGTCTTTATACTGTTGAAGGCTAACGATAATTTATTCTGCATTATCTTAGTCATAATATTCTTTATTGGGCTAGTTGAGCTCACCATTTTCTTTCATTGTTCTCTCTAGGAAATGAGAATATAGCTGGGACTAGTCAGGAAATAGAGTGATGGTTCAAGATGGTTGCTTAGTAGTCATCACTATTCTATAAAATAGTGTGATAATAATTATAATAAGGACTTATTTTGAATTTGGATATTGTCTAGGAGATAATATTTGTATTAAACCTCACAGCTTATGTTTCGTCGTATTCTGCACGACATTTAACAGTTGTATAAATGAAGTTGTATTTGAATTATGTACCATGTATTTGGTGACTCAGAATGGGTTGTGTATACCTATTTTGGGGGCGTCACAGGTGTGGGGTGGAGAAATGAAATGAGCAAGTTCCTTTTCTTTCCTTCTATCTCCATTTCTTTTTCTTTCTTTCTTTCTTTCTTTCATTCTTTCTTCTTATCTCCTCTTTCTCTTTCCTTCTTATCTCTTCTTTCTCTTTCTTTCTCCTTCTCTCTCCTTATCTAGCAAAATCTTCCACATTCTATTAACCATGTGTTAAATTCTCTTTCTTTACAGTAAATGAAGTTAGGAAAAATGAGTAAATTAAACTCCCCCAAATGAACTAAGGCTTTCAATTTGTAGGAATTCAAGACCAAGGGCAAAATGGTCTTTAACCATTACTAGGAAAGAGCAAGATGGTCTTTAAGTCATCTCGAGGAAATTACATATTGGTCATAATCAATTTTTTTTAAGGACAAAATTGCCATCCAACTATAATTAGAAAATTTCCTAGAAATTTTCTCCAAGGACGCCATGGTCATTACCAAATTTCTCTTGGGTTAAAATAATCACTTCACCATTACTAGAAAACTTTCTAGCAATTTCCTTCCTAGGGCACAAAAGTATTAACAATTTTCTTTGGGGCAATAAAGTCATTTCCCATAATTTCCTACATTTAACTCAAGTATGGTTAGTTCTTAACCATAGTTATTCTACTAACACATGTCCCATTATTAGTTGGATCAAGACTTGGGCTTCCACTTAGTTGTTTGGGCTCTCTAATTAAAATAATTAGGCCAAGTAAATTTGCATGGTCCACTACCTTAATTCTATCTTACCATAATTATTTAATTAGGGTTTCATTTCACTCCTTTGGAATTTAAATAATTACTCATGTACATATAATTTTATAACCCAATTAGATCGTTTTTCTTTTTTTATTTCTCTTTATATAATAAATAAATATATATACATATTATATATATATATTTAATCACATATATATTCATACACAAGTCACAAAATATTTAATACATGGATAAATATTTAATGTGACCTAATATTCTTATATGATTAATTTAATTAATCATTTCTCTTGCTAAAATATACATAGCACACCACTAAGTATATATGTACCTATACATATACACATTCACTTTATCTTTATAATATTTCTTCATTTATAATTTATTTCCTTAATAACTTTTCACGATACATTATTACATAATTTCTTTTACTATTTAATTCACATAAATTTTAAAATTATCATAATATATTATTCTTAATATACCTCCAAGTATACATATAAATCCATTCTATGGTTTTGAATTTTTAACCCATGTTTTTCTACACTTTCAATTATTAAACCGTATAGGTTTTTTTTTTAATTTTTTTAAATAAATCCTCTATTTCTACTTTCGGTTTTAAATTTTAACCTTTAATTTAATCATTTAAGATATTATAAATTTTTGGATTGTCACAACAACTGCTGAAAACCTAATTTTTCACGAGCGAACAAAACATATTGAGATTTACTGTCACGTGATCTGAGAAAAAATGCCAAGTGAATTGGTCCAGTCTATAAAGATATCTAGTACTCATAAAAAAGATCAATTCTTTGCTTAAATCAATCAAGTTTTAGTTTGTATATTATGTATTTGTAATTAATATTTACTAGTTGGTAGCCCGTGCAATGCACGGGCTAGTTTGAACAATGAATTGCACCTTTATCTAAAATCAAGACATTATAATGACGGCTAAATATACAAATTGTCTGCACTATAACTCATATATACAAACACACACACAAGGTCATTCAACATGTAAACACATATATCAATTTTAATCGAAGTTATATATCGGGTACCCATCTTTAGTGAAATATTGCCAAATCAGTAAATCAATAAATCAGTAAATCAAAGCAGGATTAAAGGGAGATTCTACGAATTTAATAACTTGTATTCATTCAAATTAAACAATATATGACCATCCAACATGTATACATATATCCACATATATTGCAATTTTGAGAACAACCAAACACTTTTTGAAGAAAACCATATCTGGTCATCAATTAAGCTGAATGGAGAGCGAAGATAGCAATGTATCCCTTTTTAGCGCATGGCCTACGGGTGAACATATAGTAAGGGTATTTAGTATAAGATTAATAAAAATTAAAATTGACAATATCAGGAAAAAAAATAGTACATTCAGTCCTCTGCTCTATCTTGGGTATTAAGAATGATAAAGGAACTAAAATTAGCAGTAAACTCAGAGCCAACCTTATATAAGGACATGGAAAAGATTTAGATATCTGGGAAGTAGACGTGTGCACGAATAGTTAATCCACTGAAATAGAATCAAAAGGAAGGGTGCCAAGTGATTGTATACCAATTTCATTTGAAGTCGAGCACCGCACTTCCCTCTAGAAATGACAGCAACCCTACATACCAACAATTCAAAGAAAACAATTAATCAGACCAATTACTGTAGTATTTACCCACATTTTAAAGCATCACACCTTTAAACAAAAGATTAGATTACATAACTTTATTAAACATATCCATATTTAATGAACAATTATAACAAACTCTATTAGCCCCTTAGCTCTTGAGTTCTTACTGAGTTTCACCGATTGAAATTTAGTTTTCATTTCATGCTAAACTCTCAAGCTTTGTTAAAATCAACCATTAGTTTTTTGGCTTTTTATTAAAAAAAAGAAAGAGGGTGCGAAGGAACTTATGCTCCTATTTCTGCTTCTTGAAAAGTTGTCATCCGACGATCTTCCACTTCGACGATCCTCGAGAAGAAGACCGAAGTAGGAGGGGCGGCAAAGACAGGAGGAATACAAAAGAACTTTAGAATAAATCAGGAAAAGAGGGGGAGGGGGGAATTGCTATAAGCTATCAAAAGGATACAGGTAGATTTTATCTAAGAAGTTGTGGGTATTTATTTGCAAAAACGATAAGAGAATTATTCAGTTCTGCAATTGGTCAATAATTTAATGCACTAACCCTGCTATTGCCGCAAATGCTGGATCAGAGTGTAAACGGTTATAGTCACCAGAGAGCCTGTATAGTAATGTCTGCACATCAGCAGTGCAAGAAGTCAGGATCGGTAGGAAACATGTTACCCGTACAAAAGCAAATTAACACAAAACATATTCTTTAATTAATGGACAAAATGTTTGTTTTTGTATAAGAAAATAAAATTTGTCCATCGTATAAGCACGTGTGTATAAGTTCAAAAGGTCATACTAATCACCAAAGGTCTGACATTTGTGCAAGATTTGATAGGCATGATACTCTGAGCCATGGAAATGGAGTACAAAGGCATAACACAAAATACATTCAGAAAGGTTAAACTTTGGTCCTTGGGAGTATCAACATGAATATTCACAAGGAGGAGTAGCAGACCTCAACTTCAACAAATCTCCGGCACTGATTGCATCTAATTAATAGCAAAACAACTTATGATGAAGATGAATTAGCAGATTGAAAGATACTATAAATGCCCATTATTTCTATTCTTCTTCTTCTTTTGTTTTTTTAATTACAAACTCTGAAAACAGAAAGTAATAGTCATGGCACAAACACATAGCCTTTTTGTTTCAACTCTTGAAAAGTTGTCATTAATAAATTCAAGCAAGCACAATATCAAAGTCTAGAAGTTTGATCCAAAAATAATAATTTCAAATAAAAAATAAAAATAGAATCATTTTTGAACCAAGGATTCTAAAGAAAAATAAAAATGTATTAGAATAATGATCGATAATTGTTTAAAGAGGAGAATTTTTTTTAAAAAAAGGGAATTAAAATTGTGGATTGTGATGACAACATATATCTTGTTTTTTGGCATTTCACCAAACATGTAATGTGCACTATTCTAAACAGCCAATTCAAGATCAAATTGGACTAACAAAAAAAGTAGGATTTGGGGAGGGTAAAAGGATTACTGCCATGGAATGTATGCAAAGAAATTACAGGTAATAATCATCATACAAAACAAATTGCAATGAATGAAGGGAAACACATAAATAAATTTAATCAAGCGTCTTGTCACATACACAAAAAAATTATGTCCATACAGAGGTATATAAATACATGGAAAATGAGAGAATGAAGAAGACCCACACTAATTTATTTGTAAAACTCATAAGAGGGGGAGGGAATTACCAAAGTTCTTGATAGAATTGTGGTCTGAATTTAAAAACTTTCCTTTATACTCGAATGATATTTTTAAACTAATAAACACAATTAATCTTGCAACCTGATTTAATTTTCTCCAAGGCTTCAGTCATAGCCTTTTTGTTCCGCTTCTTGAAAAGCTGTCATCCGACGATCTTCCACTTCGACGATCCTCGTGAAGAAGACCGAAGTAGGAGGGGCGGCAAAGACAGGAAGAATACAAAAGAACTTTAGAATAAATCAGGAATAGAGGAGAGATTTGAGATGTGTGTGGGGGAGGAGGGAGAGATACGGAACAAACCTTTAAGTAATGTAGATTGATAAGAGACGATTTGAGGTGATTTACAGGGGAAAAGGAAGAGATCAAACCGAGATGAAATTTATTGAGGAGGAGATGAAGAGGAAGAGAAAGAGGGGAAATGAAGAGTTTTGACAACTGAAGGACTGTTCAAGGAGTTGATAGTTTTTCAATTGACGGAGTTAACTCTTAATTAATTAAGAGTTAACTCAGTGAATTTCTCAATTGAATGGATCAGCTGTACTGTATTTATATATAAGGATTGATTTAGAATATTATTATGAGATAATAATATATTTCTAGATAAATATCGGAGTTAGAAGAGAAATGCTTTAAGATCCCTTCTTAGTCTAATTAACATGGAGCAGATTCATAAGAGATGGTGAATATTAATGTTATTATATATATCATTGATTAGAAACATGTGTTCGATACTTTTATCTATTAGAAAATACACCAAATTAATATGGAGACCGTACAAATTTTGTAAATTATCAAGCAACTTCAAAGAGTGAAGAAATTTGAAAACGCCTTAATTCAACCAAGCACTTTCGTACCTATTTTTGGACCAGAATCATCTTTCTTTATTAACCACTATATTAGATTATGTAAAGTAATCTTTGTATATATATTATTTTTAGTATGTAGATCATACTCATGTATATCTTCTTGTATTGTAGCCTAGGATATTGTCTAGAATATTCTAGAATATTGAATATGTATTGTATATATCTTTGACCAATACTAATGAGAAAGACACGAATGACATTCTCACATGGTATCAAAGCCTAGGTTTTATTTTCTCTCTACCTCTTCTGTGCAACCGTCCACCTCCCTCCTTGCAGCTTCTCTTCTCTGCTCATCATGGCCGAGCAACCACCGTCATCCTCCACCATGTCCGAGTCAGCGAAGTTTCATCCGGCTTTAGCTGTCAACAACGTGAAGAACTTCATCCCTATCACGTTAGACATGGAAAACTCTCAATACAATTCGTGGGTTGCCCTATTCAAAATCCATGCGCGTGCTTATCAAGTATTAGATCACATCCTCCCTCCTTCCACCACTAACACGGCCAAGCCATCATCTTCTTCGATCAAGGAGACCGATATCGACCTTTGGTCTCGGCTTGATGCTATTTTTTTGCAATGGATTTATGGGAAAATTTCCAATGATCTCCTCCATACTATTCTTGAACCTGATGACACGGCCATGGATTCTTGGAACCGTTTGGCGGATTTGTTCCATGACAACCAACATTCGAGAGCCGTTCATCTCAAAAATCAATTCACTCATACTCACCTGGACGATTTTCCCAACGTGAGTACATACATATTGTCAAAGGTCAAGCCGCTTCACGATCAACTCAAGAATGTTCGGTATATGGGTCTCGAACCAAAGATTGGTCCTTCAGATGGTCGCTGGCCTGAATGATGCCTATGGTGGAGTCGCTACTTTGATTCAACACAGCGATCCGCTTCCTCCTTTCTCTAAGGCTCGTTCAATGCTCGTTTTAGAGGAAACAAGTATGGCAAAGCGCGCATCACGAGAGTCAAGCACTACCCTAATTGCTGCTCCTCAACCACCGGCGGATGATACTACTATCAGTCACGGATCCACCGCTTCAAAGAAGGTGGTTCTTCGACTGATTAAAGCGTCGATAATCGTGACAAAAGGGCAATAACTTAGAGAGGCAAGAACAATCGTGGTCATGGAGGCCGCGGTGGGGGGTGTGGCATCCTGCAACAACAACAGTGGTCTGCCCAGCAGTGGCAATACCCTCATTGGGCCGCCTGGATGCCACAGCCATGGGCAACACCGCCCTGTCCATACTCGACGTCACCGTGGCAACAGCGTCAACCAAGACAAGTAGGGGTGCTTGGACCAAGGCCACAACAAACATATGAAATGTCAGCCTCCCCTCCAAGTGTTGACTATGCTCCCACGAATATTAACGCCGCAATGTACACTCTCTCTATCTCTCAACCAGATGAACATTGGTACATGGACACTGGTGCTACCTCTCACATGACAGCAAATCAAGGTACTCTCACGTCGTATTTTAATTTGAGCAAAAATCATGGTATTATTGTTGGTAATGGTAGCACAATTCCAATTCATGGTTATGGTAGTACCTCCCTTCACCCTCCTAATCCCAATTTAAACCTAAACAACGTACTCCATACTCCAAACCTCATCAAAAATCTTATTTCTGTTTGAAAATTCACTACTGATAATATGGTTTCGGTTGAGTTTGATCCGTTTGGATTTTCTGTGAAGGATTTACAGACGGGGAGGCGTCTAATGCGTTGTGAGAGCTCGGGAGAACTCTATCCTATCACCCCCAAAAATCGAGCCTCAACACCCTTTACTTTTGCTGTTGTTTCTCCTAGTTTATGGCATTCTCGCCTAGGTCATCCGGGAGATACTGTTCTTCACTCTCTTTGTAGTAGCAATTTCATTAAATGTAATAAGGCCTGTAACTCTTTTTGTCATTCTTGTCCCCTTGGGAAGCACATTAAGTTGCCATTTCGTGACTCTTTATCTTTTACTACTATGCCTTTTGATATTGTTCACAGTGATTTATGGACATCTCCCGTTTTAAGTTCATGTGGGCATTGTTATTATGTATTCTTTTTGACAATTACAGTAATTTTTATGGACTTTTCCAATCTCACACAAGTCACTGTGTTTACTCCATCTTTCACTCCTTTCAAGCATTCATACGAACACAATTTGAAAGGAAAATCAAAAACTTTCAATGTGACAATGGGCGGGAGTTTGATAATGGTCCATTTAAAAAATTATGTGAATCAAATGGCATGCAATTTCGGCTTTCTTGCCCTCATACTTCACCTCAAAATGGTAAAGCGGAACGAAAAATAAAGTCCATTAATAATATCATTCGTACATTGCTTGCCCATTCTTCCATGCCTCCATCTTTTTGGCATCATGCCTTACAACTGACAACTTACCTCCTCAACATTCTTCCAAATAAGGTATTAGGGTACAAATCTCCCACTCAAATTCTATATCAGAAAAATCCATCTTACTCTCACCTTGAGTATTTGGGTGTCTATGTTACCCTCTCTTTCCTTCCCCTACCATTAACAAATTGCAAGCCCGTTCTACACCTTGTGTCTTTTTGGGATATCCTCCTAATCATCGGGGCTATAAATGCTATGACTTGTCGAGCAGAAAAATAATCATTTCGAGGCATGTAATTTTCGACGAGACTCAATTCCCATTCTCCAAATTACATACTCCTTCAACCACCTCGTATGATTTTTTGGATTCTGGACTTTCACCACTCATACTACACTACATGCAAAATCAGCCTACTCCGCACATGCCTCAAGCCCCACAACCAATTCTCTTACCAGCCCAATCTCCTCAACTGGCCCAATCATCACAACATGACCAACAATAAACCCCACACTCTTCCTCTCCTCACCCGCATGCCCATTCTCCAACTGCCCCACTTCCACCGAGCCCAGCACCACACGCAAGACCACAGCCTCAACCGAATCCACCATCCCAATGTATGGCCACTCGTAGCCAACATGGGATCTTTAAGCCTAAACGCCAATTAAACTTGAGTGCTACCACTACCCCATCTGTTTCACCTTTACCACGAAACCCAGTGAGTGCTCTCAATGACCCGAATTGGAAATCAGCCATGTTGGATGAATATAATGCTCTAATTAAAAATAAGACGTGGGAGTTAGTACCCCGTCCACCTGATGTGAATATAATTCGTTCTATGTGGATTTTTTGGCATAAAATGAAAATCGATGGTTCTTTTTGCCAAGCACAAAGTCCGTCTTGTTGGTGATGGCGTGTCTCGCAGATTGGAGTTGATTGTGAGGAGGCTTTTAGCCCGTTGGTCAAACCGGCTACCATTCTAACTGTATTGAGCATTTCTTTGTCTAAATCTTGGCCTATTCATCAACTAGATGTCAAGAATGCTTTCTTACATGGCCATCTCAATGAAACAAAGATATATGCATCAACTTATGGGATTCAAAGATCATACTCATCCAGACATTATGTTTGTTTGCTAAAGAAATCTCTTTCTACTTTAAAGAAGCACCCCGTGCTTGGTACCAAATGATTTCTGATTATGTTGCCACTATTGGTTTTTATCACAACAAATGTGATCATTCTCTCTTCATTTATCATCATGGCAAAGACATTGCGTATATTCTACTCTATGTTGATGACATTATACTTACTACCTCTTCAGATGCTCTTCGAAAGTCTATTATGTCTCTCTCTTTTTCGAAGTTTCCTATGAAAGACTTAGGTTCTTTGAGCTATTTTTTGGGAATTGCAGTCACTCGTCATGCAGATTGTCTTTTCCTTTCTCAAAGAAAGTATGCAGAGGATATTATTGCTCGAGCTGGTATGTTTTCATGCAAGCCATGTCCCACACCAGTTGACACTAAGCAAAAGTTAGGAGCAATTGCGAGTCCTTCTTACGAGGATCCCTCTCATTATCGGAGTTTAGCTGGTGCACTTCAATATCTCACATTCACCAGACCTGACATTTCCTACGCTGTGCAACAAGTTTGCCTTCATATGCATGAACCGAAGGAGGAGCACATGAATGCTCTTAAGCGCATTGTCCGCTACATACAAGGTAGCCTCGACTTTGGCTTACATCTCTATAAATCTCCTGTCAACACACTTGTCTCATACACAGATGCAGATTGGGGTGGATGCCCAGACACAAGACGTTCCACCTCCTGGCCATCGTATTTTTATGGCGACAACCTAATTTCTTGGTCCTCTCAAGAGACAACCCACTTTGTCTCGCTCTAGTCTGTCAAGCGGAATATGTGGGAGTTCTTAATGTTGTCTCCGAAGTCTTGTTGGATCCGGAATCTTTTATTGGAGCTTCATTGTCCTGGCCAACAAGGCCACATTGGTTTATTATGATAATGTAAGGCGATATATCTCTCGTGTAATCTGCTCAACATCGCCGAACTAAACATATTGAAATGGACATTCACTTTGTTCGTGAGAAAGTTTCTCGTGGAGAAGTTCGAGTCCTCCATGTTCCGTCCAGATTATCGATTGCGGACATCTTCACCAAAGGACTTTCGTTGCATTTTTTTGATGATTTTGAGAGACGATCTAAGCGTCACAACAACGCCGCTTCATTTCATGGGGTGTATTAGATTATGTAAAGTAATCTTTGTATATATATTATTTTAAATATGTAGATCATACTCATGTATATCTTCCTGTATTGTAGCCTAGGATATTGCCTAGAATATTGTCTAGAATATTCTAGAATATTGAATATGTATTGTATATATCTTTGACCAATACTAATGAGAAAGACACGGATGACATTCTCACACACTATTTTTTTATTATTATATATTACATATGATTTATATCTTGTGTATAATATTTATTTATACACATAAACTATAACATATATAAGGGAAAAAATGTATAAGATAAATACAGATACGATGCTTCTGGCTAGTATGACGGATTTTTGGACTATAGCGACGATTTCACCCGTCGCTATAGCTATTCTGATTATGGCGACGGGTGAACCGTCGCCATAGCCCAAAAAATCTGTCCTATATAAATTGATCTGTAATACATAATTGCAGATATACATATAACCCCTATATATAAATAATATATATAATATGGAGATTTATATAAACAAAATAAATTATCATATAATGAATGATGAGTAATGTACTTTTATTAATAAAAAAAAGTCTAACATAAATAGATAAATAAGATTTTAATAACAAAAATCCAATAATGTATACTAATAATCAGTATACATTGTTGGATATATATATATATATATATATATATATATATATGTATATATATGGTTAGGATCCTGTAAGGCTCCTCCTCACGCTACTAAAAATGACTTTTTTTTTTTTTGTATTTTTAAAACAACTAAAAAAAAGTTTAATAATTAATCGAATTTTATATATATATTGTTTTGGATGATTTGGATACGTATAACAAAAATAGATATGTACAATCATGTACGATCGCATACATACATTTTTTGTATATACGATCCAAATCACATCCAAAACATCAGACATGGAAAAATTTCAGCCCATAAAATATTAAACTTTTTTTAGTTATTTTTTTTAAAAAAGCAAAAAATAAAAAAATAAAAAATCCAGATTTTAAGAAAAAAAAAGGAGTTCTTCTTACTGATCCTTTTCTCAGTATATATATATATATATATATATATATATATATATATATATATATATATATATGGACTTACAATTGTTAAAAGTAATATGCAAACACCAGCCCCATTGGTACATGCATCATCATACCCTTGATTCGGTTCCATGCTATCCATCAGCGACAATACACAATATCCTGCATGTTATAAACATGCAAAAAAAAAATATCCTTAATATTAATAAATTTATAAATGTAAATTTCTTTTTTTTTTGTGAAATAGAGAAAGTATTTCTTTATTTATTTATGTTGTTGTTAGAGAAACACTATATAATTACCTTGTTAACTCCCTACTCACCATTTTCAATAATGAAAATTTTAGGGTTTTCATATCTGTCTTTGACATACACGAGCATATCATAAAGGCTTTGTGGATATATACCCCTGCAGAATTTAAGTTCCTTGTATATTAGTAGTGACCAATTAATCAGCAATGATTAATTAAAATTATAGTATTGCATCTAAAATTTGAATGAAGTTCTTAAAAATTTATTGAAAGTCTTAATTACATATTCATCCACGCTAAATTCAGCTGCCTTGGTACCTGGGACATAAAATTAGCAACCCTTAGAAAAGGTCAATGGGTTTATATAAGTATAATTTTAGCCCCCCCTCTCTCTCTCTCTCTATATATATATATATATATATATCAATTCCCTACATATATGTATATTTATACTACTAATTACAATAAATGTAGGTCCCGTTAGTATATTTTTGATAGTTTTAGCTTGAATTTTAAACACACACCCCCTATCTTGACTCACTGTCAGTGGCGGAATCAGAAACTTTTGAGAGGGAGGGTCAAAATATACTTGCAAAATTACGACGACGGCGATACTTGCAAACAACTTGAGTTAACTTATAACTCATTTATGTACATTAATTTACAGAGAGAACCCGTTAATTTTCATGTTTCAACCAAATTAACATCTTTATGGCATTTATACAAAGTTTATAACCTAGGCTTTGATACCAACTTGTAGCGCCCCCAAATCTGGGTATCTTCCAACCCGACAAATGGTGCTATACTGTACAAATATTTATACATTCATTCAATTGAAAAGTCTCAAAGAACGAACATAACTTCTATATATTCAAATTAATATTTACATTTCCCAGGTTCTAAACCCATTACAAAGGTTCTTTCTCATAATATCAATTACATTACAACAATAGACCTATACTATTACAAGACAGGTTAATAATCTGCCTTAGCTTTTCTTTTATCCTTATTCGATCCTTCGGGACGTTCAGTCTTAGCTGCATTCATATGGTTCAAGCAAGAGTGAGCATAACTAGCTCAGCAAGTATAACAATTTTAATAACAACATGCTTGACACATACGAATCGTATATCTTTATTAACTGAACAATAGTTATGAAGTACTATTGATAATTCAAAATAGCACTTCATCTTTCTTTCAAAATGTTTTACAATAATAACAATATTTAGTAAAACATTCACTCCGGTCAAAGACCTCGAGTATTCATTCTTTCTTTGAAAAGGATAACCCGGAACTAAGTCCATAACCCCGATATTACTTACGAGCACTTCTAGGTGATCAGCCTATTGTACTCTATGTTGATCAACACTACATCCATTAAACGTATGTATGTTTAATCATTTGGCAACCTCACGTGCCTGTAGTTTTACCGACAAAACATTTGTTTAACATTTCAGTCTTCTTTTAAAAACCATATCAAGTAGTTGACAAAAGATAATAACATTTGATAACAGATGAATAGATTATCAACAATCCACTCAATATGTCAAGTCTAGCCAAAAGAACTGGCTTTAACTTCATTGTACTTCAATTCATGCGTAAGGATACATGAACTTCAAAAACTTGTTCAGATTGAACTGAAACAAGAGTTAGAATACTTGCCTTTAGCGTCTGCTACTGTATAAATACTTTACGTTCAAGTCTTTCAAGTCTCTACAACACATGATCACATAATGCCTTATATTAGGTCACATATAATCAAGTATGTATCTGACTATATCTTACCCTTCATCTCAATCTAGTTGTGTATTATATTTCATTACTATTTGTTCCGGCTTTATCATTCTACTTTCATTCATATTTGACTAGGTTATCTCAACCTTTATACAACATCTCTAAGGTTTAACAAAGTTTAAACAATATTGCATTACTTTCCTTAAAGTATGTTTACTTTAAATCAATTACCAATCTTTCTTTGTATTTATAAACTTTCATTACAATCCATGCTTTTCGAGAGGAGGGCATGGCTACTAACTTTATAACTATTTCATACCGTATGGCGTGAGTTAACGAGATGGGAGTCCGGACTTGGCCATGCACATGATTCTTAATGGGCGCATCTTTCATGCGCATGAAGTTTCAGAGAGGTCTGACATTCATGGCGTGGCGCCAAGTGCCACAAATAATATTAGGGTTCAGTATTTGGCATGAAAGTTAGTAAAGTGAGCTTTACATTATTTTGCGCTACGGCGTGACCAATTTGGTCTAGGGTTGGCACCGCGGCGCCAACTCTGTGCACCAGAAAAAAACTTCAGTCTTTGAAATTTTTCGAACTTACCGGACGCATAACTCCTTCGTTATAAGTCCGAATTGGCTCGTTCAAAAGCCCACGGTTCATGAATTATGTAATCTACGCGTTCATGTAAGAATTTTATCTATTCAACCTCGTTTGCTAAAAATTCACCTATTGGTTCATTTTTAACGAAAACGATAAACGTTCGTGAACGTTCAACGCTCGTTTCTTCGTTCTAAGTCGGAATTCGCTCATTTTTGAGTCCGCAACTCTTAAATGACGAACATGACTTGCCTCCAATGGAAAATAACATTTCCGAGTTCAAACTCAAAATTTGACTTCTAATTCGGGAATTTCACGAATTCGACGATTATCGTCTAATCGTGCGATTTCCGGCAAATCTTCATTCTTATGTTTTGTTCAACATTACAAATGCATTCCGTTCATCATGTGAACATCTTAACATACTTATTCCAACAACTTAGACTCATGGTTGGATTTTTGACTTATTTCTTCATAAGCTTATAACTTGATAAATTATAAACTACTTATGATCTCATCATTCATGACTTATGATAATTAATGTTTCTTAATCATCATACCTATATGTTCTTAACATATAGCTTTACTTATGTATACTTGATACATATGATCATACAAGTTCTTTTACTTCCATATTATTTCTCAAGATAAACTTATAACAAGTTCATAATACTTTCACATAAGTTTATAACTTATGCTAGCTTAAATGACTTATTACCAACTTATATGGCTTAAGTTCATTACTTACACATACTTCTTACTTTTTATCATTCATGTTCCTTAATCCAAACTTTTCTTATCAACCTATCATGATAGAGATAGAAGATAATTGGAGAATGGATCTTACTTTTGAAGTTCTTAGTAGAAAGTCTTCTTCTTCTTCTCTCAAATGAAAGTGACTTATTTGCAACTTAATCTCTCTAACACTTAAGCACTTTAAGATGTTTGAATTTAATTGAACAACTAACAAATGGCTAGCAAGCTCTTCTATTTATAGAATTTCCAAGATTAGGGTAGATTAGTCTTTACACAAATCCACCTCCTTACTATTCATTAATTGGCTAGCGAGAATCTTATCCTTTGCTTGGCCATTACTTCTTTTACTTGGTCACCACTTATTAAGCTTGGTTACCACACTAACTTAGTCACCACTCATAAAACTTGGTTACCACATAAACTTGATCACCACTTATCTTGGTTATTACACATTAACCATATTAATATGGTTTGGTCCATGGGTTTGTCAACTCATGGATTCTAGCTTGGGCTTGGATTAAATAAATCCTTGGGCTTTGCTTTAACAAACACTCCCTTATTTATAGTTGAGCCTTAACCTTAATTGACTTGGGCTTGTACAAAATCTTAACCAATCTTTACAAGTCCATTAATATTACATAATACATATACATATAGTTTATGCATTATTCTCGTATTCTAATTCATATAGAATTTATATACGATAATTCATCCTTCATACAAACTCGTATAATACTTCGTATTATACTTGTTTTCATTCCCTTGCACAATACCTAAGCATCATGCAATTAATACTTACTTATTAATACATCGTTCTTCTTAATATTCTCGAATTAAGTCCGCAAGCGAAATATTACGTTCTCCATACTTAGATTATTATTACATAATCCATCTTACCTTGTCATTCTATCATTACGTATTTCTCAGAAATTCAAAAATAAATCCCAAGCAAATACCGATGAATAGTGTTTTTTGGAAAATTTCTCGGAAAACTTTTTTTTTCATCTTGGAAATTCAAACACTTTAATTCCTTCACGTAGCTAAAATACTACGACATTCCAACACCAATAGGTTATAGAATGACAATCATCTTGATATCACATAAAATATGATTTTATTATTATTTAATTTAATAAAATCATTTTGCAATAAGATCCGAATTTCTCGGTCGTTACATTCTTCCCCCCTTATAAAGATTCTGTCCCCAGAATCTCGTCTTACTTAATCAAATAGATGATGAAAATTTTTCTTCATCTTTTCTTCTAATTCCCACATTGCTTCTTCGGCATCGTGGTTCTTCCATAATTCCTTCACTGATGGTATTACTTTGTTCCACAGAACTTGCTCTTTTCTATCAATGATTTGAATCGACGATTCTTCATATGTTAAATCCTTCTCGATATGAATCAGCTCATACTCGATTACGTGCTTATAGTCCGGCTTATATGGACATAATACAGATACGTGAAACACGTTATATATTCTTTCTAGGTCTGGAGGTAATGCTATCACATACGCTACCTCTCTTACCCGTTTTAATACTTCAAAAAGGTCTTATAAACCTTGGACTTAACTTCCCTTTCTTTCTAAAGTGTATCTTTCCTTTCCAGGGAGATACCTTCAGAAACACATACGAACCTACTTCAAACTCTCGACTTAATCTATGCGAGTCCGCATACTTCTTTTGTCTGTCCTGAGCTGTGACGAGATGCATCCGAATTAACTTTACCACATCCGCGGTCTGTTGCACCAATTCTGGTCCTAGCATCCGGCGTTCTCCCACCTCATCCCATCACAATGGTGTGTTCGCAGACTTTCTTCCCATGCAGAAATTGCGTAAGGTATACATGTCTATGCTTGCATGATAACTGTTATTATACGTAAACTCTACCAGTGGTAGATGATCATCCCAACTACCCTTAAAATCCATGACACACGAACTCAACATGTCTTCTAACGTCTGAATTGTCCTCTCGCTCTACTCATCAGTTTGTGGATGATAAGCTATGCTTAACTTCAACTATGTTCCCAACTGTTCTTGCAAACTTCTCCAGAAGTTCGATGTGAATCGTGGATCACGATCTGACACAATCGATACTGGTACTCCATGTCTAGAAATAATTTCCTTGACATAAAGTTTAGCTAACTGGTCTAAGTTATACTTGACCCTAATCGGTAAGAAGTGAGTCGATTTCGCCAATTGGTCGACTATTACCCAAATAGAATCGTACCCTTTTGCCGTTGTTGGAAGTCCCACCACGAAATCCATCGAGATATGCTCCCACTTCCATTCTGGAATTTCCAATGACTGTAACAAGCCACTGGGTCGTTGATGTTCAGCCTTAACTTTTTGACAAGTCAAGCACCTACTCACATACTCTGTTATTTCTCTCTTCATGTTTGGCCACTAAAAACTCCGTCGAAGGTCTTGATACATCTTAGTGCTACCAGGATGTATCGAGTACCTTGAACTATGAGCTTCTTGTAATACTTGCTCCTTTAATTTCGTCTCATTCGGAACCCAAATTCTTCCTTCAAATCTTAATATCACATAAAATAGGCTAAAATACTACGACATTCCAACACCAATAGGTTATAGAATGACAATCATCTTGATATCACATAAAATATGATTTTATTATTATTTAATTTAATAAAATCATTTTACAATAAGATCCGAATTTCTCGGTCGTTACATCTGCCTTGGCAAGACCGGCAATAATATCACGGTTGATAGTATGCCGCGTCTGCCCCACCTCTACAAGATAACCAGCTACCTGCTGCTGGAAATATGTGTGAGAAATTCTATGAATATAGGACATTCTCCCTATCTTCTGCAGTTTGGTCTTTAGCTCCTCCTTGAGCTCAAAGACCTTATGCTTTAACTCGTGGACTTTGTCCTTAGCCAAAATTCGTTCATCATGCTCCTGCTCCCACATGGATTCAACATCAGTCTTGTCCTCTATAACTGTTTGGAGCTCTGCCTTCAACTCCTTGACCTCCTGACAGTAATGAATATTTCTATCCAATACTGACATGAATAGAGACATCATCGACCCTCTAGGAGCTATCTCGGCTGATATAGCTACTGGATTAAAGGACACTGTCTCTACTTCCTCCTCTATCATCCCATCGAATACTAACATGTAGTCAGCCTCATCTGAGTCTCTAGACTCAATAACTACCACCTCCGGATCTGCTACTATGGGGTTCGGTAAAACCTCTATTTGGTTCATCGATTCTTCACTAATGGCTTGACCATCTACAAACATTCCGTTTACTCCTGACATCTACACAAAATAATTAAGTTGATTAGTACACGTCAGTAGAATAATAAAAACAAATAACATAATCATAATGCATTTTTATAAGGTTATTTTCTTCTTGTACTTCTTTGACTTCTCTTAAGGTTATAACTTAAGGTTTTTAATCCCCCCCTTAAGTTTTATAACCTAATGCTCTGATACCAACCTGTGATGCCCCCAAATCCGGGTCTATTCCAACCTGACATATGGTGCTACACGGTACTACCATTCATTCATTCATTCAATTGAATAGTCTCAAAAAGACTAATATATTTTCTATATATTCAAAATAATATTACATTTCCCAGGTTCTTTATAACCCTTTCATTCGTTCTTGTCATAATATTCAATATATTATAAACATTCATCCTATACTATTACAAAAGTACTCTATGGATTCGTCTTCGCCTTGCCTTTATCCTTGCCGAAGCCCTCGCTCCGCTCGATCTTAGCTGTGTTCATATGGTTTAAGCAAGAGTGAGCATGACTAGCTCAGTAAGTACTATAATTCTAATAAACAACCTGCTTAAAACACAAAACTCGTATATCTTCAGTAACTGAACAATAGTTATGAAGTACTATTGATAATTCAAAATAGCACTTCTTTTCATTCAAAACGTTTTACAACAACAATATTCAGTAAAACATTAGTTCCGGTCCAAGACCTTAAGCATTTCATAAGTTCTTTTGAAAATGACGTCCTGGCACTAAGTCCGTAAGTTCGACATTACTTATGAGCACTTCTGGGTGATCAGCCCATAGTATTCTATGTTGATCAACACTACATTCATTAAACGTGTATACGTTTAAGTTGTGGCAACCTCATATACATGTCGTTAAACGACGAAAACATTTTAGCATACTCAGTCTTCGATTGAAAACTACACCAATATAACTTGGTGAACATTGTACATGCTTTGATAGAAACATAATTTAAGTCTAGCCGAAAGAATTAGCTTTGACTTCCTCATACAAAACTTCATGCGAAAGGATATATGAATTACAAAGCTTGTCCAGACTGAACTGGAACAAGGGTTAGAATACTTGCCTTTCTGCCACTCGCCATCGATTATCACACGTACACTTTAAGTCTCTAAGTCTCTACAATACATGATCATATAATGTACCACATTAGGTCTTATATAATCAAGTAGGTCTATTATTATATCTTACCCTTCATCTCAATCTAAATCTTGACTTAGATCTATTATTATGGTTTCTGGCTTTTCATTACATCATTCACATTACGTTCACATTCAATTGGTTATTAACTCTTAATCATCATACAATTAAGTGTCTATTAGTGCCTTAACAATGTTATGTTTATACCTTAGTTCATTACTAATAAGTTCTCTTTCACTTTATATCAGAAAGCATTCATTCATCGTCCATTATCCTAAGGTTGGCGCTACTACGCCACCCATCGCTTTCTTCTGTCGTACTATGCATGCTGAAGTTAACAATAGGCAAGTCCCGGACTCGGTGTTGTGGCGCGAGTCCTTACTCTATGGATCGCACTGCGGCGTGAGTTAGCAGTGTTCTCGATGATCAGATCGGGCGCTACTACTGGCGCCACTCATTTGCCTTGGGTTCAGCCATGCATGGCCAACTCTGTGCCTTAGAAAATTTGCAGCTTTTGCAAATTCGGCGAAACTCCCGGACACATAACTTCTTCATTATAAGTCCGAATTAGCTCGTTCAAAAGCCTACGATTCACAAATTTCATACTCTATGCGTTCATGCAAAAATTTTATCTATTTGATTTTGTTTGCTAAAATTTCACCTATTTGTTCATTTTAACGAAAACGATAAACGTTCATGAACGTTCAACGCTCGTTTCTTTGTTCTAAGTTGGAATTCGGTCATTTTTGAGTTCGCAACTCTATAATGCCAAATATTACTTGTCTCCATCTAAAACCAACGTTTCCGACTTCAAACACAAAATACGACTTCCATTTCGAGAATTTTACGAATTCGACGATAATCGTCCAATCGTGTGAATTCCGGCAAAGCTTCATTACTAATCATTCTAAATGGATTTTAACCAACACATGAACATTTTAAGTTACTTATCACACCAACTTATCATCAAAGTAGGTTTTAACTTATTCTCATAAGTCAATGACTTAATCAAATTATTAACTACAAATTCTCATGCTTATGACTTACTATGAACTTAAGTCCATTAATCAATTTTCTCATACTATATTCAACATATTAACATCATATGACAAACATATGATAAGTTCTTCATAATTCTATCAACTTATTAGAGTTCAAGTTACTTATTCAACTTATTCGGCTTAAGTTCATTCCTCAATGACTTATTACATGTTATTATCAAATAATCCCCCTTCTCTATCAATCCTATCATAGTAGAGATGAAGATAATAGATATGAGTCTTACCCTTGAAGACTATTACTTCACTTCACTTTGAAAAATCTAGCAAAGGTTGAAGTGGCTTATAAGTGCTTATGTGGCTTATTCTCTCTACCAAATAAGTTGCTTATCTTGAGAGGAGTTGGGAGAAATTGAACAACCAACAAATGAAAAATCAAGCCTTCTATTTATAGGCAACTCAAAGTTAGGGCACTTTAGTCAATTGGACATTCCACCTCCTTTAATCACCTCCTTACTATTCATTGCTTATCAACCAAGTCTACTTGCTAGCCACTTCTATTACTTGATCATCACAACACTTGGTCACCACACAAAATGTTTGCCCATCAAGTCTACCCATTTCTCACTTGGTTTGCCCCATGGATCATGGCTTAATCACATTGGGCTTGCTAATTAATCTAGCTAATTCCTTATTGGGCTTACACTACAATAGTTTGGACTCATGACATATCAAACACTTGGGCTTGAATATCACATTCTATTGGACTTCTATCATTAAGCTAATAATCCTACAAGTCCATTACATTTAATTAACAACTTAACATATATACACCACGTATAATTCTCGTATGCTAGCTCGTATATTTATTCGTAATATACGTTATTTCATTCTCCATTCTTAATAGTATAATACGTCGTATTATACTTACATTCATTACCTCGTACAATGCATACGCATCATATGATTACAACTTTCTTTCCTTAACGCTTACTAAACCTAACGTTCCCAAATTAGGTCCGCATGCGAAATATCACGTTTTTCATACTTAGATTATTATTACATAATCAATCTCACGTTGATATTATAATATTATGTATTTTTCAGAAGTTCAAAAATAATTCCCGAGCAGAAATCGATGAATAGTTATTTTTGGAAAATTTCTCGGAAAGCTTTTATTTTCGTCTTATAAATTCAAACACTTTAATTCATTCACGTAGTTAAAATACTACGACGTTTCGGGGTTTCTAGGTTATAGAACGATATTCATCTTACGAATACATAATAATAATAAATAATATTATTTTATTCATTATTAAAAGTATTTACAAAATGTTCGATTTTTCTGGGGCGTTACAGTTACTGTTATTAGTAACCAGATAGTTACAAGCTTGTATAAGGACAAACATCAATTGTTAAATGTACATGTGTGAGTGTCCTATTTATCTACAAGCTTGTTAGTAACCAGATAATTATCATAGATAGTTACAAGCTTGTTAGTAACCAGATAATTATCATAGATAGTTACAAGCTTGTTAGTAACCAGATAATTATAAGCTTGTATCAAGACTGTTATAAAGTGTTAAATGTATATGTTTTATTTATGTCATCATGATAGAATAAGAAACTCTAATTAAGAGTTCTTATTTATATATATGATGGTCACTTATAGATCTCATATTAAAATAAAAATAGTTTAAGAGGTGCAGTTGGTAACCAAACATGCATATAAGGGTAACCGTTTTAGTTTTTGTTAGTAACCAAATAATTAAAAACTTATATCAGAAAAATTATTAAGTGCTTAATGTATATGTGAGGGTTTCCATTTATCTAGCTGATGGATACTTTTAAATTACGTAGTTATAAAAGTTATTTGGAAATGGTCTATGCCAGTTGGTAACTAAATATGAATATAGAGGTAACCATTTTATTTTAGATGGGTAACCAAATTTACATAAAAATGTTTCAGAACAGTTACCAATTGTTCAATGTATATGTTTACTTTATATTGATAACTTATGATGGAATCAAAAATTAAAATATTAATCAACATCAATTTTGGTTACTGTACACCATCAAAAATGTTACCAACCATGTGGTTAATGGTTACTAATAGTAAACAATTATATATTCCTATAAACAATTAAATTTGTTGTATTGGTTACTATCAGTCTCCATTGTCTAACAACTGAATAAACATTATAAAGTAATCAAATCAATATTAGACAGTAACCAAATTACATAATCTTAGTAACCAGAATATAAACCACATTTTTACATGCAATTTTGAAGGCCTAAATGATGGAATTTGACCAAAAAATCCTACAGTTCACCAGCAAAACTTGTGACTTTTGATCGTTGACCCGTTTTCAATGAAATTAGGCTCCGAAAATGCCAAAATCTGACACTCCAAACTTGATAGAAATTGCCAAATGGTCACTGGATCAAATCTTTCCATAATCTATCAAATCTTTCCATAAACTGGATCAAATCTTTTCATAAACTGACACGCCTTCTCTTCAACCGCATCAATTTGTCACCAACTAAAGACTAACAGTTGTATGAAGTTAACCAATGTAGTCAATAATTAACCATCAATATAAAACACACTAATATTATACAGTAATCATAACAACATTATACAGTAACCAAATTTAGATTAGACAGTAACCAACATATATTTATTTAGTAACCAGAATATAAACACATTTTTCATTGCATTTTACAGTAAAAAAACAACCAGTATAATGTGTTTGTTACCAACTAAAGACTAACAGTTGTATGAAGGTAACAAATGTAGCTAATAAGTAACCATGAATATAAAAAACATCAGTACAAGGGTACATTAATATTATTCAGCAACCAAATAAACATTATACTATAACCAATTAAATAGTATACAACAACCAATATATATAATCAGATTAACAATTGTATGAATGTAACCAATGTAGTCAATTAAGTAACCACCAATATAAAAGAAATAATTATAAAACACAATAACATTATATAGTCACCAAATAAACACCTTACAATATCTAAATACATATTATACAAGAACAAGATATATGTAATTAGTAGCCAAGATTATAAAAATACTTTTACATTCATTTTACAACCAAATAAATCAGTAATGACTTTGTTACAAATTAAAGACTAACAGGTGTATGAAGGTAACCAATGTAGTTAATCAAGTAACCATCAATATAAAAAAATCGAAAGATAAAAACAAGAATATTATGTAGTAACCATGGTAATATTACACAAGAAACAAGTCGAAGATTATATACTAACCAAATCCAGTTAGATAAAGAAACAACATATATTTACTTAGTATCCATAACATAAAACATATTTGACATGCATTTTACAGCAAAAACAAACAATATAAAAAACATTAATATAAAAAACATCAATATGTACCTAAAGATCCAATAGTTGCAGGAAGGTAACCAATGTATTTAATAAGTAACCATCAATATAAAAAACATCAGTAGAATATACATTTAAAGTATACAGCAACCAAATAAACATTATACAGTAACCAAATCAATAATAAATAGTAACCAATTTCTATGTTCTTAGTAACCAGAATATAAAACATATTTTTACATTCATTTTGCAATCAAAATAGTCAGTATACTGACTTTGTGACCAATTAAAGAGCGAAAAACTTAAGAAAGGTAACCAATATACGAGTATATAGTAACCACGGGGTAACCAAATAAATATTTAAAGTATATAACAACCAAATAAACATTATATAGTAACCAAATAAATAATAAACAGTAACCAATTTATATGTACTTAGTAACCAGAATATAAAACATATTTTTACATGCATTTTAAAATCAAAACAGTCAGTATACTAACTTTGTTACCAATTAAAGAGCGAAAAACTTAAGAAAAGTAACCAATATACGAGTATATAGTAACCACGGGGTAACCAAATAGACATTTAAAGTATACATCAACCAAATAAACATTATACAATAACCAAATCAATAATAAACAGTAAGCAATTTATATGTACTTAGTAACCAGAATATAAAACATATTTTTACATGTATTTTAAAATCAAAACAGTCAGTATACTGACTCTGTTACCAATTAAAGAGCGAAAAACTTAAGAAAGGTAACCAATATACGAGTATATAGTAACCACGGGGTAACTATATGCATATAAACTTTAAACTCAAATATCTCAGTATACAAATCTATAACGAATCAATCAACAATCAACAATCAGAGTTGTTACAGAGGTTGGTTACTGATCTTAAAGTTGCTGTTGATCTTGAAGTTGCTGTTGATCTTGAAGTTGTTGTTGATCTTGAAATTGCTGTTGATCTTGAAGTTGCTGTTGATCTTGAAGTTGTTGTTGATCTTCTCCTCTATTATCCGATCTCAGAGTTGCATCTCGTCTTCTCCGATCTGTCGTTGCTCTGTTTTTTCTGATCTCAAAATTGCCTTTTTTCTTCATTAGTGTGAATTTAGGACCGGTTAGTTGGAAATATGAAAGTCGGTAACTGACGTGTAGAGAGTTAATGACGCTTAATTTTAGCAAGGTAATATTGTGTTGCGTTATTTTTGTAATTATTTTGTGGATGTTTTGTTTTTGTAAGTACTTTCTAATTGTTGTATATTAGTGTTAAGGACCCTTTGTTATTTCCCCTAACCTTCAACTTTCAGTGGGTTAAATTCATTCCTTACAAAATTGATTTACACACCATGTAACTAATTAATAGTTATTTTTTCGTTGATTATTTACATATGAAAATAATTACCCCATAAGAATTTATTTATATATATATATATATATATATATATATATGGATCCGCATCCATGGCAACCGGTTGCTTAGAGCAACCAAAAAAGTCACGGCACAACAACTTATATATATATATATATATATATATATATATATATATATATATACATGGAAACCGGTTGCTCAGGTCACTATTCCAGCAACCAACATGTCATCCGTTGATCAAATTAATGGAAGATTGAGACTGAAAATAATATATTCCGTCTTTAAATTTTTGTTTTCGGTCTATAACTATAGAATGATTTTTTTTAAATACACCAACTGCTGCAACATGTAGCGGTTTGGTCTTCAAATTTTTGTTTTCGGTCAAATGAGTTCCACTTTGTCAGATTTTATAAAAAAAAGAATTTTTTTAAATACACCAACCACTACGACATGTAGCGGCTTGGTCTTCAAATTTTTATTTTTGGACAATAAAGTGTGAATAGGTCCCACTTTTTTTATTTTATTATATTCCGCTAACCCAATAAATTCTGATATTAATTTATTATGGGCCATTAATTTATTATTTTTTATTTTAAATCTCCCACATGTTCAAACTTCCGTACAAATGAGGGCCATGTTTTTTTTAAAATTTTGACTGCACCGCTACATGACATAGCGGTTGGGCCAATTTTTTCTCTATCCTCGGGAATGAGAATGCTAAAAGCCGATGAAAAGCCACGAGAAAAGCTGACATGGGCCATGTGTGTGAGACCCCGAATTTTATGAAATGAAAGTATTCAATTTTCTTATAATTATTCTATTTAGTAAATGGTTAAATTGATAAAAAGTTAAAGTTAAGGGTGATATGTGAAAATTTTTCAAAGTAAGCAAGTTGTCATAAAATAATCGGTGATAAAAAAATAATGTCTGGCGTGGTTGCACAAAGAGTAATACTTTATATTGATTATTGATGTTTATGTGAGAAGTCACTCAGTTTTATTCAATTATTGTTACAATATTTAATATTATTAAATCAATAATTGAGATGATAAGTTATTCATATTATTATGTGCATAATTAACAATATATAAAAGTTCTGTCAAGGAGAGGTTTGGTCACCTAATTGTGCGCCAATAAGGAGAAATCCTTATTAGAAATCCCCCTCTTTCCTGGGAACGATCTGGTTGTTAATATTGCGAGTTATAATAATAATGAATAAATGTTATTAAAATTGAATTTGAGTTCGGAGTTGAATTTGGAGATGCGGACTTGATATTTGAGTCCGGAATGATGAAATTAGTACAAATAGACTATAAACACAAAATTTGTCGGGGTTGACTTTTTGGTCAAAAAGTCAACAGTTGACTTTTTTGAAAAAAGTAAAACTTTGGAATTTCAAAATGAAATTGTTGATAAAAATATTTCCATTGTGTTGGGATTGTTAGTGTTAGTGGAAATCGACAGTTATTTCGATAATAATTAATGTCTGGAGGTTATATTGACCAATCAGGTAATTAATCGGATAAATGAGCAATTAATTGCTATTAATTCACATGCTTATAACTATGTGTTTACATGTGTGTACTATTGATTCACATGATTTACTATTAGGGGAGTTTGTGCAAGATTGATAATACTTGCATGACTAAATTAAAAATGGTGGTATAGATGAAGGTATATTACTATAATTAATTTTTTTACATGTTTAAAACTATTGAGTCACATGATTTACTATTGATTCACATGATTTACTATTAGGGGAGGTGGTGCAAGTTTGATAATACTTACAGGACTAAATTAAAAATAATAAAAAAGAGAAATGTATTATACTGTAATATTTCGAGCCCCAAAACATGTAATTATCGAAACTATATTTTCCTATAAATAGAAGCTCATTCCTTCATTATTTTTCACCATTTCACTAAAGCTATAGAGCAATTATTATAGAGAAAAATTATAGAGAGAAAGAAGAATAGAAGTTTGCTACCTCACAATTCTAGTATCTAATTTTCTTCTAAGGTAAGGGGTATTATTTCTTTCGTATTCATGAAGAGAGCTTCTGTTATTCCATTCTTTATTATTATGTTAGAATAACTTGTCTATGCGAAGTACCGCATACATGGTGAAATTCTTCTGTTATTCCATTCTTTATTATTATGTTGGAATAACACATACATGCAAAATACCGCATACGTGGTGAAATTCTTACATTATTCCATTCTTTATTATTCTCATTTGGAATATCCCATCTGCACGGATTATGCATGACCTAGTTCCATTTTTTATTATTCATTGGAGTATCTCATTCGTGCGTATTACGCATTGAATTCGGTTCCATTATTTATTATTCGTTAGAATAACTCGTATGCATGCGATTACATCGCATGCACGGTGAATTCTTCTCTTATTCCATTCTTTATTATTCTGTTGGAATAACCTGTCTACGCGGACTACCGCATGCAAAGTGAATTCTTCTGTTATTCCATTATTTATTATTCTATTGGAATAACCTGTCTGTGCGGTCTATCGCATGCCTGGTGAATTCTTTTGTTATTCCATTCTTTATTATTCTGTTGGAATAACCTGTCTGTGTGGATTACCGCATGCATGGTAAATGATCCTTTGTATTCATTCTTTATTAAATTGTGGAAATGATCTGTCTACGTGAATTACCGCATGGCGGGTGAAAATCCATTTACAGTTTCGTGTATTCTATTATAATCGTATGAGATATCATTTCTGTTGTACTTGTCATAGAATATCATTTTCTTTGGTATTTTTCTTTTACGAGTTACTATTCATGGGTTACTATTTACCCGGTTACTTTTCATTCTAGTATTGTTCACTCGGGTATTCGGAGCACTTTTCGTGCTGGAGTATTATTCATGAGTTACTATTCACGGGTTACTATTCATCCGATTACTATTCATTCTAGTATTATTCACTCGTGTATTTGAGACACTTTTTATGCCGAGGTACTATTCACGAGGTACTATTCTCGAAGTACTATTCACGGGGTACTATTTACCCGAAAAATATATTTCTTTTCTGTCCAAATTATTTTTGGTACATGAATATTATTCTTGAATTTTACTCCACAAAGTAGTATCATGTTGACAATTTGGATATTTTTAAACTCTAGATAAATTTAAAGTCTTTAATATTTATCTTTGATTTCGTTTGATTAATGCTTATATCATTGTCATCATCCTCATGCTTATATTGTGATTAAAGTCATCTTTGGCTTACGTGCATAGATGGACTGTTGATTATTGGTTTTACAGTTGTAAGACCCCAATTTTTTTTTTAAATAAATCAAATTTCCTCTAATTATTATTGTGAATAATAAGAAGTTAATTTGATATAATATTTTGGTTATGGGTGAAATGTGCAAATTTTACAAAATAAGCAAGTGGTTATAAAATATTCGTTGTTGTCGGGGAATATTCACTTGGTCGTCGAATATTCTTGTTGTTAGGGAATATTAAATGCGATTCGGTAGCGACCATTCGTGGGCCTCATAATGAATAAGCGCTTCGGATGAAGAAAATGACAAGTATGAGTTTTTATAAATAATAGTTGTAATATGTTATCAAATTAACATTGTTGAAATACCCGGTGGTTAAAATTGATGTCTGGCGTGGTTGCATAGTAGCACATAGTATTGCATAGTATTTTTGAATTATTGATCCTTACGTAAGAAGGCACTACTCAATAATTGTTATAGTAATTACTGTTCAATATTTTATTTTATTGATTCAATAATTGTTGCGATGATATTTTATATTATTATTGTTTCAATAATTGTCACGACACAGTATTTCCCATTATCATATCAATAATTCATATTATTTGAATAATATTATTAGATAACATTATTGGCAATGTCTAGAAAGTTCTGTCAAGGAGAGGTTTGGTCACCTAATTGCACGCCAGTAAGGAGAAATCCTTATCGGAAAACCCCCTCTTTCCTAGGAACTGCCTGGTTGTCATTATTGTGATTTTGTAATATTATTTGTGAATAATTAATTATTGATTTATATGATAATGAAATATTTATTTGATGCAGATATAAATGATGGATCTATTTATGTGGTTATAAATGAAGGAGTTATTATTGAGATTTTTTATCAGTATTTTGTCGGATTGGAGGTATTAAAAGATCAAATCGGTGTTCTTAAAGCTCTATTGCGTGAGTTATAATTTTAATCCGACTGTTGGATCGTTGTGATTTTTGGATATGTTATACATATATAAGTTGAGTATATGTCCACAAATTTTGAACCATTAAAAATTAACGCATGATTTGTTATGAATTTTAAGAGGTGTTGAAAATCATCTGTTTGTGGATTTCGGATATTTTTTGTCTGGAATTTAGAAAAACTTAAAGCTACAAAGTTGTAGAAAATTATATTTCATGTGGAATGGACATAAAATTCGTATTTTTCTGATAAACGGGCTATTTTCTATGAATTATTGAAGTTTTGGAAAATAAAATGATTTTTATTAAATTATGGGTAGGACCCACTTTTGTTTTATTAAACATGTGGCTGCTGAAATTTTCAGAATTGAGGTGCTAGTGTTGGTTGGTGAGTGTGCGTACAATTTGAAAAACAAATAATAATATTTTATTAATTGTCTCCTTTGGCGTTCTAGCATTTTCCTATAAATAGGCGCTTAGGTTAGAATTGAAAATCACACCAGAAACAAGTTTTCTTTCTCTCTATATTATCGAGCGTATTTTTATTAGTATTTAGATACTTTGAGAGTTGCTTTTCAGTGCAAGTTCCCTTCGGCTTTATATCTGATATTCCGAACAGAAGTACAATCATTTTGAGGTAAGGGATGTTATTTTCTTCTTAAATGATATTATTTTCTTTAATATCATTATGCCGAAATATTGGTTTGAACTTTTTAATCAAATTTGGAACTTTTAGTGTCGTGGTTACTATTCACGTATACGGTACTATTTACGTATACGGCACTATTCACAACTACGACACTATTCACCAAAAAATGAAAATTTTCCTTTTTGTACAAGATGTCTATTATGGTTACTATCTTTGATTGTATCCATGTTTTGAGCATTATTTTTGAATTCTGCTTCACAATTGGTTATTATGAAGTATTATTGATCTTGGATAAACTGTAATACGAATCCCTAATATTTGTCCTTCTGTCTCATTGGATTCGTTCTCTAAAATGTTTTTCATCATCCTCAGTCCTTAATGGTGATACTTGATGAATATCTTTGGCCGGTAATGCAAAGATGAATGATTAACTGATGAATATCTTTGGCCCGTAATACAAATATGAACAGGTGTTGAGATGAACATGACCAACTGGTGATACCAATGAATATCTTTGGCATGTAGTGCATAGATGAATATTTGATTAAAGATGTATATTGATTGTTGTTACAGGGATAAAATATTGATGATGGACTTTTAAATCTTAGAAGATAGTAGAATTCCGTATCTACTTGACTCTTCTAATGGATTGTTGTTTCCGCTGCAGTTGTTGATCTAAAACTTGTTGTCTATTATATTCTATCAGATTTTTCCCTATTGGAGACTAATGATAATTTGTTGTATATTATCTTAGTCATAATATTCTTTACTGGGCTAGTTGAGCTCACCCTTTTCCTTTTTGTTCCATTTTTCTTCTCAGGAGGTGAGAACATAGCAGGATCTAGTCGGGGTATCGAGTGATGGTTCTAGAAAGATGTTTTAGCAGTCCTCACTATTTCTGTAAAATAGTGTATGAATAAATGTAATGAGGACTCATTTGAGTGTGGATATTGTCTAGATGACAATATTTGTATTTTAACTTACAGTATGTGTGGTCGTATTTTGTACGACAATTGTATTATTCAAGTTGTAAGTTTGCTTTCTGTACCATGTATTTGGGTGTTGTATACCTATTTTGGGGGCGTTACAACAGTTGTATATTTTTGGCTTACGTGCAAAGATGGATAGATGTATGACATGATCATGACCACTGGTGATAATAACGAATATCCTTGGCCCGCAGTGCATGGATAATTTGATGATGTGATTGGCAGGATCATGACCATTAGTTAACAATTGAATGTCTTTGGCCGTAGTGCACTGACAGACAATTGATTGGTATGATCATGATAATTGGTTTTATAGTTGAATATCTATGGCCCGTAGTGCAAAGGTAGAAAACTGATTGGTATGATCATTGTTATTACACTTGAATATCTTTAGCCTTTGGGGTAAGGATATTGAGTAAACGTTCTATTAAGCCTTTGTGGCAAGGAGGAACTGTTGATTCACATTATTATAAACATGAATTGTGAATTTAACTAAAATCTTTGGTGGTTCAGGTGAAGACAGGTGATGAAAGTTATCTTTATGTTGGGTACAATAAAGAACTGTTAATGGGTGTTACAGCGATAAAATTGACGATAAACTTTTTAAATCATAGAAGATAGTAGACATTATGTTCTACTTGACTCTTCTAATGGATTGCTTATTTCGCTGCAGTTTTTGATCTAAAACTTGTTGTCTATTGTATTCTATTAGTTGTTATACTATTGAAGGCTAAAGATAATTTATTCTGCATTATCTTAGTCATAATATTTCTTACTGGGCTAGTTGAGCTCACCCTTTTCTTTCACTGTTCTCTTCAGGAAATGAGAATATAAATGGGACTAGTCGGGGAACGGAGTGATGGTCCGAGATGGTGTTATAGTAGTCCTCACTATTCTATAAAATAGTGTGACAATAAATGTAATGAGGACTCTATTTGAGAGTGGATATTGTCTAGAAGGCAATATTCTTGTTTAAACTCTCAGCTATATTTTGTCGTATATTTTGCACGTTAGTTGTATAATTAGGTTTGTATTTGAGTTCTGTACTATGTATCTGGAGACTCAAGATGGGTGATGTGTATTTGTTTTGGGGGCGTCATAGTTGGTATCAAAGCTTAGGAATATGATCCCTGGCTGAGATGTGAGACAAGAACTAGAAGGGAAGAGACGGGGAATTCCTTTGCTAGTATGACCTACTAAGTTTATTTGGTATTTAATTGGTCAGTCAGAGTATAGGGATAATATGTGGCATGTCAATTAACCCCTATATTGAAACTATATTCTAGAATGATATCTGAAATACAGGAGATGAGAAATGGGAAAATCATGATAGAGAGGAAATAACCAGGAAGGTACAATCCGAAAAGAAAGCAAGGTATTCTCATCTCTTCGAATACCAGGTACGTACGTAAATTTTGAGGGCGAAATTTCATAAGGAGGGGAGATTGTGAGACCCCAAATTTTATGAAATGAAAGTATTCAATTTTCTTATAATTATTCTATTTAGTAAATGGTTAAATGATAAAAAGTTAAAGTTAAGGGTGATATGTGAAAATTTTTCAAAGTAAGCAAGTTATCATAAAATAATCGGTGATAAAAGTACAATAATACGCGTAGTTGCACAGTAGCACACAATATTGATTATTGATGCTTACGTGAGAAGTCACTCAGTTTTATTCAATTATTTTACAATATTTAATATTATTAAATCAATAATTGAGATGATAAGTTATTCATATTATTATTTGCATAATTAATAATGTCTAGAAGTTCTGTCAAGGAGAGGTTTAGTCACCTAATTACGCGCCAATAAGGAGAAATCCTTATCGAAAAGCCCCCTCTTTCCTGGGAACGATCTGGTTGGTAATATTGCGAGTTATAATAATGATGAATAAATGTTATTAAAAATCAAATTTGAGTTCAGAATTGAATTTGGAGACGCGGACATGATATTTGAGTCCGAAATGATGAAATTAGTAGAAATAGACTATAAACACAAAATTTGTCGGGGTTAACTTTTTGTGAAAAAGTCAACAGTTGACTTTTTCGGAAAAGTCAAACTTCGAAATTTCAAAAATGAAATTGTTGATAAAAATATTTTCATTGTGTTGGGATTGTTAGTGTTAGTGGAAATCGACAGTTATTTCGATAATAATTAATGTCTGGAGGTTAATTTGACCAATCGGGTAATTAATCGGATAAATGAGCAATTAATTGTTATTAATTCAGATGCTTATAACTATGTGTTCACATGTGTGTACTATTGATTCACATGATTTACTATTAGGGGAGTTGGTGCAAAATTGATAATACTTGCATGACTAAATTAAAAATGGAGGTATAGATGAAGGTACTATACTATAATTAATTTTTTCACATGTTTAGAACTATTGAGTCACTTGATTTACTATTGATTCACATGATTTATTTATTAGGAGAGATGGTGCAAGTTTGATAATACTTGCGGGACTAAATTAAAAATAAAGAAAAAAGAGGAAGGTATTATCTTTGTAATATTTTGAGCCCAAAACGTGCAATTATCGAAACTATATTTTTTCTATAAATAGAAGCTCATTCCTTCATTATTTTTCATCAATTCACTAAAGCTATAGAGACAATTATTATAGAGAGAAATTATAGAGAGAAAGAAGAAGAGAAGTCCGCTAACTCACTATTACGATTATCCGAGCTTTCTTTCTAAGGTAAGGGTATTATTTGTTTTGTATTCATGAAGAGAGCTTACATTATTCCATTCTTTATTATTATGATGGAATAACTTTCATCATCAAAGTACCGCATACATGGTGAAATTCTTACATTATTCCATTCTTTATTATTATGTTGGAATAAACGTATACGCAAAGTACCACACACGTGGTGAAATTCTTCATTATTCCATTCTTTATTATTCTATTTGAATATCACATGCATGCGGATTACGAATGACTGGTTCCATTCTTTATTATTACGTTGGAATATCACATGCATATATTACGATAACCTAGTTCCATTATTTATTATTCTATTGGAATAACATGTGCATGCGATCTACATCGCATGCTGGTGAATTCTTTTGTTATTCCATTCTTTATTATTCATTGGAATAAATACTCTCACGCAGACTACCTGCATGCATGGTGAATTCTTACGTTATTTTATTATTTATTATTACATTGGATTAACTTGTATATGCGATTACATCGCATGCTGGTGAATTCTTACATTATTCCATTCTTTATTATTACATTGGAATAACTTTAATACATGTTGATTACCGCATGCATGGTGAATGATCCTTCGTATTCATTCTTTATTAAATTATGGAAATGATATGTATACGTGGATTACCGCATGGCGGGTGAAAATTCATTTGCAGTTTCGTATATTCTATTATACTCGTATGAGATATCATTTTTGTTGTACTCGTCATGGAATATCATTTTCTTTGGTATTTTTCTTTTACGAGTTAATATTCATGGGTTACTATTCACTCTAGTATTAGTCACTCGAGTATTCGGGGCACTTTTCGTACCGGAGTACTATTCATGAGTTACTATTCACGGGTTACTATTCACTCGGTTACTATTCACTCTAGTATTATTCACTCGGGTATTTGAGACACTTTTCATGTCGGGGTACTATTTACGATGTACTATTCCCGAAGTACTATTCACGGGGTACTATTTACCCAAAAAATATATTTCTTTTCTGTCCAAATAATTTTTGGTACATGAATATTATTCTTGAATTTTACTCCACAAAGCAGTATCGTGTTGACAATTTGGATATTTTTAAACTCTGGATAAATTTAAAGTCTTTAATATTTATCTTTGATTTTGTTTGATTAATGCTTATATCATTGTCATCATCCCTCATGCTTATATTGCGATTAAAGTCATCTTTGGCTTCGTGCGTACATGATTATTAGATGGATGCGAAGATAATTATTGATTATTGATTTTTTTGTAGTTTCTTGCATATTTTTGGCTTACGTGCAAAGATGGACAGGTGTATGACATGATCATGAAACTGGTGATAATAACGAATATCCTTGGCCCATAGTGCATGGATAATTTGATGATATGATTAGCAGGATCATGACCATTAGTTAACAGTTGAATGTCTTTGGCTGTAGTGCACTGACAGACAATTGATTTGTATGATCATGACAATTGGTTTTATAGATGAATATCTTTGGCCCGTAGTACAAAGGTAGACAACTGATTGGTATGATCATTGTTATTACACTTAAATATCTTTAGCCTTTGGGGTAAGGATATTGAGTAAACATTCTATTAAGCCTTTGTGGTAAGGAGGAACTGTTGATTCACATTATTATAAACATGAATTGTGAATTTAACTAAAATCTTTGGTGGTTCAGGTGAAGATAGGTGATGAAAGTTCTCTTTATCTTGGGTATAATTAAGAACTGTTAATGGGTATTAAAGTGATAAATTTGATGATAAACTTTTTAAATCATAGAAGATAGTAGACATTATATTCTACTTGACTCTTCTAATGGATTGCTTATTCCGCTGTAGTTGTTGATCTAAAACTTGTTGTCTATTGTATTCTATCAGTTGTTATACTGTTAAAGGCTAAGGATAATTTATTCTGCATTATATTAGTCATAATATTTCTTACTAGGCTAGTTGAGCTCACCCATTTCTTTCACTGTTCTCTTTAGGAAATGAGAATATAGCAGGGACTAGTCGAGAAACGGAGTGATGGTCCGAGATGGTGTTATAGTAGTCCTCACTATTCTATAAAATAGTGTGACAATAAATGTAATGAGGAATCTATTTGAGAGTGGATATTATCTAGAAGGCAATATTCTTGTTTAAACTCTCAGCTATGTTTTGTCGTATATTTTGCACGACAGTTGTATAATTATGTTTGTATTTGAGTTCTGTACCATGTATCTGGCGACTTAAGATGGGTGATGTATACCTATTTTGGGGGCGTCACAGTTGGTATCAAAGCTTAGGGATATGATCCTTGGCTGAGATGTGAGACAAGAACTAGGAGGGGAGAGACGGGGAATTCCTTTGCTAGTATGACCTACCTAAGTTTATTTGGTATTTAATTGGTCGGCCAGAGTATAGGGATAATATGTGACATGTCAATTAACCCCTATTTTGATACAATATTCTAGAATGATATCGAAATACAAGAGATGAAAAATGGGAAAATCATGATAGATAGGAAATAACCGGGAAGGTACAATCCAGAAAAGAAACAAAGGTATTCTCATCTCTTGAATACAGTGCGATACGTAAATTTTCGGGGGAAATTTCATAAGGAGGAGAGATTTTGAGACCCCGAATTTTATGAAATGAAAGTATTCAATTTTCTTATAATTATTCTATTTAGTAAATGGTTAAATTGATAAAAAGTTAAAGTTAAAGGTGATATGTGAAATTTTTTCAAAGTAAGCAAGTTGTCATAAAATAATCGGTGATAAAAGTACAGTAATACGTGTAGTTGCACAGTAGCACACGATATTGATTATTGATGCTTACATGAGAAGTCACTCAGTTTTATTCAATTATTTTACAATATTTAATATTATTAAATCAATAATTGAGATGATAAGTTATTCATATTATTATTTGCATAATTAACAATGTCTAGAAGTTCTGTCAATGAGAGGTTTGGTCACCTAATTGCGCGCCAATAAGGAGAAATCCTTATCGGAAAGCCCCCTCTTTCCTGGGAACGATCTGGTTGGTAATATTGCGAGTTATAATAATAATGAATAAATGTTATTAAAAATCAAATTTGAGTTCAGAGTTGAATTTGGAGACGCGGACGTGATATTTGAGTCTAGAATGATGAAATTAGTAGAAATAGACTATAAACACAAAATTTGGCGGGGTTGACTTTTTGGTTGAAAAAGTCAATGATTGACTTTTTCGGAAAAAGTCAAACATCAAATTTTAAAAATGAAATTATTGATAAAAATATTTTCATTGTGTTGGGATTGTTAGTGTTAGTGGAAATCGACAGTTATTTCGATAATAATTAATGTCTGGAGGTTAATTTGACCAATCGGGTAATTAATCGGATAAATGAGCAATTAATTGTTATTAATTGGATGCTTATAACTATGTGTTCACATGTATGCGTACTATTGATTCACATGATTTACTATTAGGAGTTTAGTGCAAAATTGATAATACTTGCATGACTAAATTAAAAATGGAGGTATAGATGAAGGTCTTATACTATAATTAATTTTTTTTCACATGTTTAGAACTATTGAGTCACATGATTTACTATTGATTCACATGATTTACTATTAGGGGAGATGGTGCAAGTTTGATAATACTTGCGGGACTAAATTAAAAATAAAAGAAAAGAGGAAGGTATTATCTTTGTAATATTTCGAGCCCCAAAGCGTGCAATTATTGAAACTATATTTTCCTATAAATAGAAGCTCATTTCTTCATTATTTTTCATCAATTCACTAAAGCTATAGAGCAATTATTATAGAGAGAAATTATAGAGAGAAAAAGAAGAATGAAAGTCCGCTAACTCACTATTACGTTATCCGCTTTTCTTCTAAGGTAAAGGGTATTATTTCTTTTCGTATTCATGAAGAGAGAGCTTACATTATTCCATTCTTTATTATTATGTTAGAATAACTTTTGTCTATGCAAATCGCATACATGGTGAAATTCTTCGTTATTCCATTCTTTATTATTATGTTGGAATAAACGTATACATGCAAAATCTACCGCATACGTGGTGAAATTCTTTTGTTATTCCATTCTTTATTATTCTATTTGAATATCACATGCAATGCGGATTACGCATGACACTGGTTCCATTCTTCATTATTACATTGGAATATCACATGCATGTATATTAGCATTGACCTAGTTCCATTATTTATTATTCTATTGGAATAACATATGCATGTGCGATTCTATCGCATGCTGGTGAATTCTTTTGTTATTCCATTCTTTATTATTCTGTTGGAATAACCCGTCTACGCAGACTACCGCATGCATGGTGAATTCTTACATTATTTTATTATTTATTATTACATTGGATTAACTTGTATATGCGATTCTATCGCATGCATGGTGAATTCTTACATTATTCCATTCTTTATTATTTTGTTGGAATAACTATCTATGTTGATTACCGCATGCATGGTGAATGATCCTTCGTATTCATTCTTTATTAAATTATGGAAATGATATGATATCGTGGATTACCGCATGGCGAGTGAAAATTCATTTAGATTTCAGTATATTCTATTATACTCGTATGAGATATCATTTTGTTGTACTCATCATGGAATATCATTTTCTTTTGGTATTTTTTTACGAGTTAATATTCATGGGTTACTATTCACTCTAGTATTAGTCACTTTCGAGTATTGGGGCACTTTTAAATCTTAGGAGTACTATTCATGAGTTACTATTCACTAGAGTTACTATTCACCTTGGTTACTATTCACTCTAGTATTATTCACTCGGGTATTTGAGACACTTTTTTCATGTAGGGGTACTATTTACGATGTACTATTCCCGAAGTACTATTCACGGGGTACTATTTACCCAAAAAATATATTTCTTTTCTGTCCAAATTAATTTTGGTACATGAATATTATTCTTGAATTTTACTCCACAAAGCGATATCGTGTTGACAATTTGGATATTTTAAACTCTGGATAAATTTAAAGTCTTTAATATTTATCTTTGATTTTGTTTGATTAATGCTTTATATCATTGTCATCATCCTCATGCTTATATTGTGATTAAAGTCATCTTTGGCTTACATATGCATAGTTGATTATTGGTTTATGGTTTGTATATCTTTTGATTTATTGGTTTTTTTATTGCATATATTTTTGGCTTACGTGCAAAGATGGACAGGTGTATGACATGATCATGAAACTGGTGATAATAACGAATATCCTTGGCCCATAGTGCATGGATAATTTGATGATATGATTAGCAGGATCATGACCATTAGTTAACAGTTGAATGTCTTTGGCTGTAGTGCACTGACAGACAATTGATTTGTATGATCATGACAATTGGTTTTATAGATGAATATCTTTGGCCCGTAGTACAAAGGTAGACAACTGATTGGTATGATCATTGTTATTACACTTAAATATCTTTAGCCTTTGGGGTAAGGATATTGAGTAAACATTCTATTAAGCCTTTGTGGTAAGGAGGAACTGTTGATTCACATTATTATAAACATGAATTGTGAATTTAACTAAAATCTTTGGTGGTTCAGGTGAAGATAGGTGATGAAAGTTCTCTTTATCTTGGGTATAATTAAGAACTGTTAATGGGTATTAAAGTGATAAATTTGATGATAAACTTTTTAAATCATAGAAGATAGTAGACATTATATTCTACTTGACTCTTCTAATGGATTGCTTATTCATAGAAGATGTAGTTGTTGATCTAAAACTTGTTGTCTATTGTATTCTATCGGTTATTTATTTTTGTTAAAGGCTAAGGATAATTTATTCGCATTATATTAGTCATAATATTTCTTACTAGGCTAGTTGAGCTCACCCATTTCTTTCACTGTTCTCTTTAGGAAATGAGAATATAGCAGGGACTAGTCGAGAAACGGAGTGATGGTCCGAGATGGTGTTATAGTAGTCCTCACTATTCTATAAAATAGTGTGACAATAAATGTAATGAGGAATCTATTTGAGAGTGGATATTATCTAGAAGGCAATATTCTTGTTTAAACTCTCAGCTATGTTTTGTCGTATATTTTGCATGACAGTTGTATAATTATGTTTGTATTTGAGTTCTGTACCATGTATCTGGCGACTTAAGATGGGTGATGTATACCTATTTTGGGGGCGTCACAGTTGGTATCAAAGCTTAGGGATATGATCCTTGGCTGAGATGTGAGACAAGAACTAGGAGGGGAGAGACGGGGAATTCCTTTGCTAGTATGACCTACCTAAGTTTATTTGGTATTTAATTGGTCGGCCAGAGTATAGGGATAATATGTGACATGTCAATTAACCCCTATTTTGATACAATATTCTAGAATGATATCTGAAATACAAGAGATGAAAAATGGGAAAATCATGATAGATAGGAAATAACCAGGAAGGTACAATCCGAAAAGAAACAAAGGTATTCTCATCTCTTCGAATACCAGGTACGTACGTAAATTTCGAGGGCGAAATTTCATAAGGAGGAGAGATTTTGAGACCCCGAATTTTATGAAATGAAAGTATTCAATTTTCTTATAATTATTCTATTTAGTAAATGGTTAAATTGATAAAAAGTTAAAGTTAAAGGTGATATGTGAAATTTTTTCAAAGTAAGCAAGTTGTCATAAAATAATCGGTGATAAAAGTACAGTAATACGTGTAGTTGCACAGTAGCACACGATATTGATTATTGATGCTTACATGAGAAGTCACTCAGTTTTATTCAATTATTTTACAATATTTAATATTATTAAATCAATAATTGAGATGATAAGTTATTCATATTATTATTTGCATAATTAACAATGTCTAGAAGTTCTGTCAATGAGAGGTTTGGTCACCTAATTGCGCGCCAATAAGGAGAAATCCTTATCGGAAAGCCCCCTCTTTCCTGGGAACGATCTGGTTGGTAATATTGCGAGTTATAATAATAATGAATAAATGTTATTAAAAATCGAATTTGAGTTCAGAGTTGAATTTGGAGACGCGGACGTGATATTTGAGTCTAGAATGATGAAATTAGTAGAAATAGACTATAAACACAAAATTTGGCGGGGTTGACTTTTTGGTCAAAAAGTCAACAGTTGACTTTTTCAGAAAAAGTCAAACATCAAAATTTTAAAAATGAAATTATTGATAAAAATATTTTCATTGTGTTGGGATTGTTAGTGTTAGTGGAAATCGACAGTTATTTCGATAATAATTAATGTCTGGAGGTTAATTTGACCAATCGGGTAATTAATCGGATAAATGAGCAATTAATTGTTATTAATTCAGATGCTTATAACTATGTGTTCACATGTGCGTACTATTGATTCACATGATTTACTATTAGGGGAGTTGGTGCAAAATTGATAATACTTGCATGACTAAATTAAAAATGGAGGTATAGATGAAGGTACTATACTATAATTAATTTTTTCACATGTTTAGAACTATTGAGTCACATGATTTACTATTGATTCACATGATTTACTATTAGGGGAGATGGTGCAAGTTTGATAATACTTGCAGGACTAAATTAAAAATAAAGAAAAAGAGGAAGGTATTATACTGTAATATTTCGAGCCCCAAAACGTGCAATTATTGAAACTATATTTTCCTATAAATAGAAGCTCATTCCTTCATTATTTTTCATCAATTCACTAAAGCTATAGAGCAATTATTATAGAGAGAAATTATAGAGAGAAAGAAGAATAGAAGTCTGCTAACTCACTATTACAGTATCCAGTTTTCTTCTAAGGTAAGGGGTATTATTTCTTTCGTATTCATGAAGAGAGCTTCTGTTATTCCATTCTTTATTATTATGTTAGAATAACCTGTCTATGCAAAGTACCGCATACATGGTGAAATTCTTCTGTTATTCCATTCTTTATTATTATGTTGGAATAACATGTCTATGCAAAGTACCGCATACGTGGTGAAATTCTTTTGTTATTCCATTCTTTATTATTCTATTTGAATATCATGTCTGTGCGGATTACGCATGACCTGGTTCCATTCTTCATTATTCTGTTGGAATATCCTGTCTGTGCATATTAAGCATGACCTAGTTCCATTATTTATTATTCTATTGGAATAACATGTCTGTGCGGTCTATCGCATGCCTGGTGAATTCTTTTGTTATTCCATTCTTTATTATTCTGTTGGAATAACCCGTCTACGCAGACTACCGCATGCATGGTGAATTCTTCTGTTATTTTATTATTTATTATTCTGTTGGATTAACTTGTATGTGCGGTCTATCGCATGCCTGGTGAATTCTTCTGTTATTCCATTCTTTATTATTCTGTTGGAATAACCTGTCTATGTTGATTACCGCATGCATGGTGAATGATCCTTCGTATTCATTCTTTATTAAATTATGGAAATGATATGTATACGTGGATTACCGCATGGCGGGTGAAAATTCATTTGCAGTTTCGTATATTCTATTATACTCGTATGAGATATCATTTTTGTTGTACTCGTCATGGAATATCATTTTCTTTGGTATTTTTCTTTTACGAGTTAATATTCATGGGTTACTATTCACTCTAGTATTATTCACTTTCGAGTATTGAGGGCACTTTTCGTAATGGAGTACTATTCATGATTCTTATTCACGGGTTACTATTCACCCTGATTACTATTCACTCTAGTATTATTCACTCGGGTATTTGAGACACTTTTCATGTAGGGTACTATTTACGATGTACTATTCGAAGTACTATTCACTTATTGGGTACTATTTACCCAAAAAATATATTTCTTTTCTGTCCAAATAATTTTTGGTACATGAATATTATTCTTGAATTTTACTCCACAAAGCAGTATCGTGTTGACAATTTGGATATTTTTAAACTCTGGATAAATTTAAAGTCTTTAATATTTATCTTTGATTTTGTTTGATTAATGCTTATATCATTGTCATCATCCCTCATGCTTATATTGCGATTAAAGTCATCTTTGGCTTACATGCGATATTTGTTGATGGATGGTTGTATATCTTTGATTATTGGTTTTATTGATTTTATAATTGTATATTTTTGGCTTACGTGCAAAGATGGGACGCTTTGGTGTATGACAAGATGATCATGACATGATCATGACGTTAATTGGTGATAATAACGAATATCCTTGGCCCATAGTGCATGGATAATTTGATGATATGATTAGCGAGGATCATGACCATTAGTTAACGATTGAATGTCTTTTGTCAGTAGTGCAATTGACGGAGACAATTGATTTGTATGATCATGACAATTGGTTTTATAGATGAATATCTTTTGGCCGTAGTACAAAGGTAGACAATGATTAGTATGATCATTGTTATTACATTTAAATATCTTTAGCCTTTGGGGTAAGGATATTGAGTAAACATTCTATTAAGCCTTTGTGGTAAGGAGGGCTGTTGATTCACATTATTATAAATATGAATTGTGAATTTAACTAAAATCTTTGGTGGTTTCGGTGAAGATAGGTGATGAAAGTTCTCTTTATCTTGGGTATAATAAAGAAGCTGTTAATGGGTATTAAAGTGATAAATTTGATGATAAACTTTTAAATCATAGAAGATAGTAGACATTATATTCTACTTGACTCTTTCTAATGGATTGCTTATTCACTCTTGTAGTTGTTGATCTAAAACTTGTTGTCTATTGTATTCTATCAGTTGTTATACTGTTAAAGGCTAAGGATAATTTATTCTGCATTATATTAGTCATAATATTTCTTACTAGGCTAGTTGAGCTCACCCATTTCTTTCACTTTTCTCTTTAGGAAATGAGAATATAGCAGGGACTAGTCGAGAAACGGAGTGATGGTCCGAGATGGTGTTATAGTAGTCCTCACTATTCTATAAAATAGTGTGACAATAAATGTAATGAGGAATCTATTTGAGAGTGGATATTATCTAGAAGGCAATATTCTTGTTTAAACTCTCAGCTATGTTTTGTCGTATATTTTGCATGACAGTTGTATAATTATGTTTGTATTTGAGTTACATACCATGTATCTGGCGACTTAAGATGGGTGATGTATACCTATTTTGGGGGCGTCACAGTTGGTATCAAAGCTTAGGGATATGATCCTTGGCTGAGATGTGAGACAAGAACTAGGAGGGGAGAGACGGGGAATTCCTTTGCTAGTATGACCTACCTAAGTTTATTTGGTATTTAATTGGTCGGCCAGAGTATAGGGATAATATGTGACATGTCAATTAACCCCTATTTTGATACAATATTCTAGAATGATATCTGAAATACAAGAGATGAAAAATGGGAAAATCATGATAGATAGGAAATAACCAGGAAGGTACAATCCGAAAAGAAACAAAGGTATTCTCATCTCTTCGAATACCAGGTACGTACGTAAATTTCGAGGGCGAAATTTCATAAGGAGGAGAGATTTTGAGACCCCGAATTTTATGAAATGAAAGTATTCAATTTTCTTATAATTATTCTATTTAGTAAATGGTTAAATTGATAAAAAGTTAAAGTTAAAGGTGATATGTGAAATTTTTCAAAGTAAAGCAAGTTGTCATAAAATAATCGGTGATAAAATACGATGTCGTGTAGTTGCGATAGTAGCACGATATTGATTATTGATGCTTACGTGAGAAGTCACTCACTCGGTTTTATTCAATTATTTTACAATATTTAATATTATTAAATCAATAATTGAGATGATAAGTTATTCATATTATTATTTGCATAATTAATGATATCTAGAAGTTACATCGATGAGAGGTTTGGTCACCTAATTGCGGCATGATAAGGAGAAATCCTTATCGGAAAGCCCCCTCTTTCACGAGGAACGATCTGGTTGGTAATATCATGAGTTATAATAATAATGAATAAATGTTATTAAAAATCAAATTTGAGTTTGAGTTGAATTTGGAGAGCGGACGTGATATTTGAGTCTAGAATGATGAAATTAGTAGAAATAGACTATAAACACAAAATTTGGCGGGGTTGACTTTTTGGTGAAAAGTCAGCAGTTGACTTTTGAAAAAGTCAAACATCAAAATTTTAAAAATGAAATTATTGATAAAAAAATATTTTCATTGTGTTGGGATTATTAGTGTTAGTGGAAATCGACAGTTATTTCGATAATAATTAATGTCTGGAGGTTAATTTGACCAATCGGGTAATTAATCGGATAAATGAGCAATTAATTGTTATTAATTCAGATGCTTATAACTATGTGTTCACATGTGCGTACTATTGATTCACATGATTTACTATTAGGGGAGTTGGTGCAAAATTGATAATACTTGCATGACTAAATTAAAAATGGAGGTATAGATGAAGGTCTTATACTATAATTAATTTTTTCACATGTTTAGAACTATTGAGTCACATGATTTACTATTGATTCACATGATTTACTATTAGGGAGATGGTGCAAGTTTGATAATACTTGCAGGACTAAATTAAAAATAAAGAAAAAGAGGAAGGTATTATCTTTGTAATATTTGAGAGCCCCAAAGCGTGCAATTATTGAAACTATATTTTCCTATAAATAGAAGCTCATTCCTTCATTATTTTCATCAATTCACTAAAGCTATAGAGCAATTATTATAGAGAGAAATTTATAGAGAAAGAAGAAGAGAAGTCCGCTAACTCACTACTATTACAATTATCCGATTTTCTTCTAAGGTAAGGGTATTATTTTTCTTTCGTATTCATGAAGAGAAAGCTACATTATTCCATTCTTTATTATTATGTTAGAATAACTTTGTCATGCAAAGTACCGCATACATGGTGAAATTCTTCTGTTATTCCATTCTTTATTATTATGTTGGAATAACATGTCTATGCAAAGTACCGCATACGTGGTGAAATTCTTTTGTTATTCCATTCTTTATTATTCTATTTGAATATCATGTATGCATGTGATTACGCGTGACACTGGTTCCATTCTTCATTATTACATTGGAATATCCATGCAATGCGTATTAAGCATGACCTAGTTCCATTATTTATTATTCTATTGGAATAATATGCATGTGATTCTATCGCATGCTCTGGTGAATTCTTTTGTTATTCCATTCTTTATTATTCATTGGATGAGATACCGCATGCATGGTGAATTCTTACGTTATTTTATTATTTATTATACATTGGATTAACTTGTGCATGCGATCTATCATCGCACAGTGAATTCTTACATTATTCCATTCTTTATTATTTTGTTGGAATAACTTTGTCTATGTTGATTACCACATGCATGGTGAATGATCCTTCGTATTCATTCTTTATTAAATTATGGAAATGATATGTATACGTGGATTACCGCATGGCGGGTGAAAATTCATTTGCAGTTTCGTATATTCTATTATACTCGTATGAGATATCATTTTTGTTGTACTCGTCATGGAATATCATTTTCTTTGGTATTTTTCTTTTACGAGTTAATATTCATGGGTTACTATTCACTCTAGTATTAGTCACTTTCGAGTATTCGGGGCACTTTTAAATTAGGAGTACTATTCATGAGTTCTTATTCACGGGTTACTATTCACCCAATTACTATTCACTCTAGTATTATTCACTTTCGGGTATTTGAGACACTTTTCATATCGAGGGTACTATTTACGAGTACTATTCAAGTACTATTCACGAGGGTACTATTTACCCAAAAAATATATTTTTTTTCTGTCCAAATTATTTTTGGTACATGAATATTATACTTGAATTTTACTCCAAAAAGCAGTATCATGTTGACAATTTGGATATTTTTAAACTCTGGATAAATTTAAAGTCTTTAATATTTATCTTTGATTTCGTTTGATTAATGCTTATATCATTGTCATCATCCTCATGCTTATAGTGTGATTAAAGTCATTTTTGGCTTACGTGCATAGATGGACTGTTGATTATTGGTTTTACAGTTGTATATTTTTTGTTTACGTGCAAAGATGGACAGGTATATGACATGATCATGACCACTGGTGATAATAACGAATATCTTTGGCCCGTAATGCATGGATAATTTGATGATGTGATTGGCAGGATCATGACCATTAGTTAACAGTTGAATGTCTTTGGCCGTAGTGCACTGACAGATAATTAATTGGTATGATCATGACAATTGGTTTTATAGTTGAATATGTTTGGCCCATAGTGCAATGGTAGACAACTGATTGGTATGATCATTGTTATTACACTTGAATATCTTTAGTCTTTGGGGTACGGATATTGAGTAAACGTTCTATTAAGCCTTTGTGGCAAGGAGGAACTATTGATTCACATTATTATAAACATGAATTGTGAATTTAACTAAAATCTTTGGTTGTTCAGGTGAAGACAGGTGATGAAAGTTCTCTTTATCTTGGGTATAATAAAGAACTGTTAATGGGTATTACAACGATAAAATTGATGATAAACTTTTTAAATCATAGAAGATAGTAGACATTATGTTCTACTTGACTCTTCATATAGATTACTTATTCTGCTGCAGTTGTTGATCTAAAACTTGTTGTCTATTGTATTCTATCAGTTGTTATACTATTGAAGGCTAAGGATAATTTATTCTGCATTATCTTAGTCATAATATTACTTACTGGGCTAGTTGAGCTCACCTTTTTTACATCATTTCGTTCTCTTCTGTGAAATTAGAATATAATTTGGGACTAGTCGGAAAATGTGAGTGATGGTAGAGATGGTGTTATAGTAGTCCTCACTATTCTATAAAATAGTATGATAATAAATGTAATGAGGACTCTATTTGAGAGTGGATATTGTCTAAAAGGCAATATTCTTGTTTAAACTCTCAGCTATGTTTTGTCGTATATTTTGCACGACAGTTGTATAATTAGGTTTGTATTTGAGTTTTGTACCATGTATCTGGTGTAACGACCCCAAAATTCATACAATTATGTCGTTAATAACACGTCTACCTTCTGATTTTACATCATTATTCAATGTTAAACTTTATAAAATGCGGAATAATTTAAACTTTTATGTCTTTTTACTTTAATTCCCTGAATCAAAACCTTTATCATCTACATGTTTTTGAATCAATCTTATTTTATGATTCACTTTATCACTGTTGGTATATAAAATTTTACATTTCAATCCGATAACCTTTACATATCAGAGAACTCTAACTTTAGCTTTACAACTCAAGATAAAACTATACATCATAAAACATTTAATACATCTTATGAATTTTAATCATGGTATAAAGTAATAACAACTTTAGCTAAAATATTAATCTTCGTGTATTATTTACGATCCACGTCATTCAAGTAGCACATAGTGTTACCTTGATCCTTAACCGCAAAATGGTTATTTGCAAGGTTGAGCTCGATGACCAAAGCAAAATCTAACAGTTTTCATGCATCACGTAGTACATAATAACATGCTCAACATATATCTCATAAACATTAGACTAACATAACATACATGTTACAGTTCATATAATCAAGTATAAAGATTGAGTTCCTTACTCAATCAGCATGCTTTACTCAATCAACGTAGTCATAAGTTGACTTTAACATTTCATGCATTCAATATATATATATATATATAACATATCATGCTCTTTGCAATAAAGATTTAAAACAGTTAATCACCAATTCACATAGCAAATAGGAACTGAAAGACTTGCCATGATTGTTGTTTACCAATAACAGTTTAACAACTTACAGATATCTGCACTTCACGTGCCCTACACAATTATATAATCATTCACATTAACTATTAGTCACATAGCAACGCATATTAGTTGTAATGTAAACTTTACTCTATGTCTCATAACCCTTCCTATCATAAATACACAATGTTCAATTTGGTTGTGTTAACTTTCAACTTATATTTCACTGTATTTCATATTTGAAGTTCATTCAAGTGTTTAAATCTTGTTAGGAATCATTATTAATTTTATATTAAACCCATTTCATACCTTATAATGTTCATTTTATTTGACTTAAAACACTTTTTACATTCATTAACACTTGTCACGGCGTTTTGACATTTATTCGTCACACGCCTAACTTGACTCTCTTGTGTGTGCTTAGTATGTATATAAAACTTATCTAAAACATTATTTATTAATGTTAAGCATCATTATATTTCATAATATTCATGTTCTATAACTTAAAACAACATCTTTTATCGTCAAGAGCACTACACTTGCATACGTGCATACCTGACGCCCTCCGATTGCCTCCAAAAATACAACAGTCCTAAAAATGACCATTTTGACACCTATTCCTGACCTCAAATTAAACACCTTAAAGAATAAAATTTTATGTCTATTCGTCATCGTTCCGGATCATCTTGAATCACCTCAATCGGAGTTCGTATGAAAACGTTATGGTCGTTTTACCAAACTAGGTCAAAACAGTCACACCTTGCACACTAGGGGCGCGGCCGCGCCCAATTCCATTACAAATACCATGCGCTGATGCGACTTGGCGATTGCTTGTTGCTGGCGCTTCCGCTCTGGTCCGTCTTGACACAAGATAGCTACGCCCAGATTATAGATTTTGTGATGTTTTTACTTCAAACCTTCATAACTTCTTCGTTTTAAGTCGGAATTAGTTGGTTTTCGATCCTATGAACTCGTCAAACACTGAACTACTCATCTACAGAATAATTTTAACATTTCAAAAACTTTAACAAATCAATTTAAGGGTTCCAATTCAATGTTCATGCTATATTTTCATGTTTTAAACACATTTAGCGAATTCAATCGCCACGGCTTCGTTTCTTAACCAATTAACACGATTTAAACTACACTATTTTCGTTTCTTCACATACTAACATAATCCAATACCAATTTACAAATTATAACACATATTAGACATAAAATTTCGTACTTTCTTAAGCTATTTTTCATAAACATACACTGTTATTAACTTTTCTCCCTACAAACCCAAATTTCATGAATTTGATACTCAAACAACACTCACATGTGATGATTAACAGAGTATAAACCCTTCATACATATATATATATATATATATATATATATATATATATATATATATATATATATATATATCAATCCAACATAATTATCAATAGAAATTCAAAAAATAAAGTTAACATTAGGGTTATACCTTATTCCTTTGATTGTTTGCTAGCAAGAGATGATGACTAGCTTTAGAATTCCTCTCCTTGACAATCACAGAGAATCCAAATCACCATGTTTCCTCTCTTGCGCTCTCTCCAAACTCTCTGTGTATCCTTCTTCTCACCAAACCCTCTCTGAACTTTGCCTTAAAAAATTAGACGCGTAGAAAATAAAACTGATATGGCCATCCTCCCACACTCTCTTTCAGTTAAAAAAACAAAAGGCGTCAGTTAAATAAACCAAAGGCCACAAGGCCTTGTTTGGCTACCACTTTATCCTCCAAACTAGATTATTTTAATAATATTATATTATATAGTTTCCACTTGTCATACTTTAGTTAATTTAAATAACTTTAGTTTAGTTAATTTAAATAACTTATAATAATAAAAATCTTATTATCATTATACTTATTATTAATAAATAATTATATATCTAATTTAATTAATAAATTAGAAACATCACTTTATTTAATTTATTTATTTCCAAATAAATTAAACAATTTATTTAATTTAATTATTTTCTTAAATATTAAGCAATTGATTTAATTTAATTATTTCCTTAAATTAAATCCTTCAGATAAAATTATCATTACTCAATTTAATTTACATTAATCAATTTAGTTACTAAATTAATTCACCACAATTTAATCGACCATTTATTTATCTCGATAAATAAATAAATTTAAAATATTTATTTAATTCAATAAATATTTAAAATTAATTACTAAATTCATTTAATTCCTTCAATAGTTAACTTAACTATTAAACCTCACTTTTCCAATATATGAATATATATTTCTCTTCACATAGGATCATATATTTCAACATATATAAGACGTATATATACATACTCAAACTCAAAACATCTCATAATAAAAATTTTAATTATTAAATTCCTATTTTAATAACTTATAAAAATTCGAGTTGTTACATCCTACGATTTCAAGATGGGTGATGATATATCGCATTTTTAAGGCGTCGCGATGTGTTTTTAAATTCTTAGTGCGCCGCCGCTACATCATATTAATGTAATCATTATTTATGTCTTGCTTGTAAAACTCCCTCTTAACCCATTAATTTATTAATTTTATTAATTTATTATTATTTAATGTAATCATTAAACCCCAAATATCTGACGTTCTACATATTTTCACACAAATTATATCTGACGTTCTACATATTTTCATACAAATTAAGAATAGATATAATTTTACTATTTTACCCTTAATTAATACTTTGACCTGAACCCAAACCAATCCCACGTCGCCAAACTCAAACCTTTACGGCCCCACTATCAGGAACCACCACATCATTAGCCGAATTCCCTGACCGAACAATCCCACGTGTACAGCTTCTAATACGTTTCAACTCCTCCACCACCTCTCTCGCATCCGGCCGGTCGTCTTTCTCTGCCGCGACACACCGAAAAGCCAGCTCCGCCGCAACACCAACACCGTCCATCGCCTCCCTATCCACCACCAAAACCGGGTCCACCTCCTGGTGCAACAACCCCATCTGTATTTTAGGCACCACCAAATCAGCCAACGCCATCTCCCTTGTCTATCTCCTCTGGTCCATAGCTCTCATCCCCGTTATCAGCTCCAACAAAATTACCCCAAAACTATAAATGTCACTCTTCTCCGTTAGTCTAAATGATCGATAATAGTCTAGATCCAAATATCTCGGCGTCCTCTGTGGTCGCGTCCATACACAATCAGAACGCACCATTGTGGTGGTTGTAATTTTTTGGCAAATCAGCAGCCTAGAAAGTCCAAAATCTCCAACTTTCACCCTCATATCTCTCTCCACAAAAATATTTGAAGATGTTACATCTCTATGGACAATTGGCGGCATCACTGAGAGATGTAGGTATTCAATTGCCAATGTTGTTTGCAGTGCTATTTCAACTCTAATGCCCCAAGTTAATGACCCTTTTTTGTACAAACTTTTTGTGCTATGGAGATCTGACCGATCTGCTTCATCTCTTATCGGCCGGCCAATCTTCTTTATCTCTTATCAGTCGGATCTGACCGAGATCTGACTATTAATGGCCAAAAGTAATTCCGGCCAATCTTCTTTAGTTCTGCGAAGCTAACAAACATGGTATGGGAAGGAAGCCACGGGAAGGAAAACACGGTGTTGGGTGTCATTATCTTTCACAGAGAAAACACAGGAAAGAATCCATTAATGGTAAAACACAGGAATTGTAACAGAGAAAATAGTCATTAATGGTGGTGGAGAAGGAAGGATAGAAAAGGAAAACAAATAGGCAAAATATTCTTGGTATTGTAGAACGTCAAATATTTTGGGAAAAAAATATACTTTAAAACGTCAGATATAATGGGATGGAGGGAGTATTAATGTAATCATTATTTATGTCTTACTTTTAAAACTCTCTCTTAACCCATTAATTTATTAATTTTATTAATTCATTATTATTTAATGTAATCATTAAACCCCAATTAATTTATTAACCCCCTCATATTTTAATAAACTAACTCATTAATATATTTTAATAAACTAACTCACCTACCTTGGAAATGAGCATATTAAGTCTCACATTGTCAGATTTTACATAAAAAAAAATTAAATACACCAACCGCTACAACATTAAATGCCTACTAAGTTTAGTATTAGTACTCCCTCCATCCCAAATTAATTATTCAGATTTGACTTTTTAAAGTCAAATTGGCCATTTTTAAAACTAATTTTTTACTATTATTTCTAAAATATAGATGAAAAATTATAACCAAAAGAAAGTATATACAATTTATTACTAACCCCAATTTTTATAATTTTAAAATATATTTATATATGCTTAATTATTAATTCTAAAATATTCAATTTGACTTAAAAAGTCAAAGCTGAGCAATTAATTTGGGATTTGAGTGTAAGACTCAAACTTTTATAAATAAAGATGAATTTTCTATAAATATTATTTTTGAATATTATGGAATAAATTTGATATAATGTTATAGTTGTGGGTAATATTTATAAATTTTGCAAAGTAACCAAGTTGTTATAAAATATTCGTTTGGTTAGGGAATATTCTTTTTGTTTGAGAATATTCTTACGACTACCAATCATTAAGTGGACCCCACAACCAAGTATTATCGTAGTTAGAAAAGGACAAAATTATCTTTCTATAAAAATAACTGGCGTAAGTAGTTCACTGAATTAAAACCGTTGAACTACCCGGTGGTAAAAGTAAGAAATGCGATGTCTGGCATGGTTAAGTAGTACAGCACAGATTGATTATTGATGCTTACGTGAGAAGTCACTTAGCTATACTCAATTATGCTCATGAGAATCACGATCATATCTCTTATATTATTGATTCAATTATTGTCACAAGATCATCCTCAGATAATATGTTATATTATTAATTGAGACGACAAGTTATAAATGATTAATAATTGTTGAAAGATTAAATATGTGTTGATTAAAAATAAAATGATTTGTGGTAATATTTATTTAATCCTTGATTTATATAAAGAGTCTCTTATGAGACGTTTGTGGTAAGTTTGATTATTTTATGGGGGGCCCATATGTCATCTACAGTTATGCTTCGGGCAAAGGGTTGGGATGTGTTCTCATGCAACATGGAAAAGTTATTGCCTATGCCTCGCGATAACTCAAAGAATAGGAGAGGAATTATCCTACTCATGATCTAGAGTTGGCATTATTGTCTTTCAGACTTAAAATTTGGAGGCATTACTTGTATGGGGAGAAAGTGGAGATCTTCTACGGATTATAAAAGCCTCAAATATTTCTTCACTCAAAAGGAACTCAACACGCGACAACGACGTTGGCTTGAATCATTGAAAGATTATGATCATACCATCCAATACCATCCCGGAAAAGCGAACGTGGTATTTGACGATTGAGTAGAATATCATATGCAAGTACGAGTGCGTTATTGTCAACGCAAAGGCCCATTTTGTGTGACTTGCAAAGGATGGAGATAGAGTTAAAGACTCCAGAGACGCATGTGATGATAGTGAGTATACGAGTAGAATCGACTTTAATCGATAAAGTTAAAGCTGCTCAAGCTACAGACCTGGAGCTGATGCGTATGAGGAAGAAAGTGCAAGAAGGTGCTATGCCGGAAGCAAGAATCCATGAAGAAGGAATACTTGAGTCAACTCCGGACTTTGTGTTCCTAACGACCCGATTTAAAGTATAATATCGATGGAGGCGCACAACACACCATTTGCAATCCATATCGGGAGTACCAAAATGTATCATGATATTCGCCATACATTTTGGTGGAGCAATATGAAGAGAGAGATAGTATTTGTTTATCTCAAGGTGTCTAACTTGTCAACGAGTTAAAGCGGAGCATCAAGTACCAAAAGGTCCATTGAACCACTTGAAATTCCGAATGGAAGTGGGAGCACATTACCATGGATTTCATTCATCGATCTTCCTAAGGTTTCTCAAGGCATTGATGCGATTTGGGTCATTGTTGATAGATTGACCAAGTCCGCTCATTTCTTACCGACATCGAGAAACTTATACACTTGAACGTCTTGCTCAGTATGTACATAAACGAGATTGTAAGATCGCATGGTGGTATGCCGGTATCCATAGTTTCGATCGAGACCCAAGATTCACTTCACGATTTTGGGTTAGTTTGCAAAAAGCTATGGGCACAGACTTACGATTTATTTAGCTCGGCATATCATCCCTCAGACGGATTTTGACAATCGGAGAGGACTATTCAAACTCTTCAAGATCTATTAAGACTCTATGTCCTTGATTTCAGGGAGTTGGGACAAGTTCTTACCATTGGTGGAGTTTTCCTACAACAACAGTTATCAGCAAGTATTGGCATGGCTCCAATAGAAGCGTTGTATGGAAGAAAGTGTCATTCTCCAAGATCTTTGGGATGAGGTGGGTGAAGCAACGTTGTTGGGACCGGAGTTGGTACGTATGATCACTGAAAAAAGATTCAAACGATCAAACAACGATAAAAACCTCACAAAATCGATAAAAGAGTTATGCCGATCTTCATCGAAAGGACGTGGAATTCGATATAGGAGATCGTGTGTTGTTAAGAGTTGCTCCATGGAAAGGAGTTACAAGATTTGGAAAGAGAGGAAAACTTAATCCTCGATTCATCGGTCCATTTTAATCCTCGATCGAGTAGGAGGCGTGGCCTATAGACTCGCTTTTCTGCCAAATATGTCTCGTGTTCATAACATTTTTCACATATCCATGTTACGTAAATATGTGAAAGACCCGAACCATATTATTGAGTTAGAACCGGACGAAATAACGGAAGATTTGACATATGAAGAGGTTCCTGTTCAAATTTTGGATAAGAAGGAACATATTCTACGCTCCAAGGTTATACCTCAAGTCAAAGTTTTGTGGAGGAACCACGATGTTGAGGAAATGACTTGGTAGTTAGAATCTGAAATGAAATCAAGGTATCCTTACCTCTTTGACATACCAGGCACGTACCCTAATTTCGAGGGCGAAATTTCATAAGGGGAGGTTGTAAGACCCCAGCTTTTATAAATAAAGATGAATTTTCTATAAATATTATTTTTGAATATTATGGAATAAATTTGATATAATGTTATAGTTGTGGGTAATATTTATAAATTTTGCAAAGTAAGCAAGTTGTTATAAAATATTCGTTTGGTGGGGAATATTTTTTTGTCGGGGAATATTAAATGCGACGGCTCAATCATTAGTGGACCCCACAATGTAAGTATTGTCGTAGTTAGAAAAGGACAAAATTATCTTCTATAAAAAATAACTACGGAGGTGTTACCGTTAAAAGCTGTTGAACTACCCGGTGGTAAAAATACGATGTCTGGCGTGGTTGCGTAGTAAGACACGATATTGATTATTGATGCTTACGTGAGAAGTCACTTAGCTATACTCAATTATTGCTACTGAATCACTTTGCATCATATCTCTTATATTATTGATTCAATTATTGTCACAAAGATTATCATCATATAATATGTTATATTATTAATTGAGGCGACAAGTTATAAATGATTAATAATTGTTGAAAGATTAAATATGTGTTGATTAAAAATAAAATGATTTGTGGTAATATTTATTCAATCCTTGATTTATATAAAGAGTCTGTTATGAGAAGTTTGTGGTAAGTTTGATTATTTTATGGGGGGCCCATATGTCATCATCTAAGAGTCTCTTCGTCAATAGTAATTAACTTTGTCAATAGTATTTACCTTCGTCAATAGTATTTACCTTCGTCAATAGTATTTACCTTCTTCAATAGTATTTACCTTTGTCAATAGTAATTACCTTTGTGAATAGTAATTACCTTCGTCAATAGTAATTACCTTTTTCAATAGTAATTACCTTCGTCAATAGTAATTACCCCTTCGCAAATAGTAGTTGTCCCTTGATATTACCAAGAGTTAAGCGCCTCTTTGGTGTTCCAAGGGTTAATTACCCTTCGCATGAAATAGTAGTTGTCTCTTGATATTACCAAGAGTCATTTTGACCCTTCGTTAAGACCAAGAGCCACCCTCGGTTTTTCTATAAATATAAAGCTCATTCCTTTATTATTTCTTACTTAATTCTTCAAAACTCAGAGAGAGAAACTATAGAGAAAAGAAGAAAAGTATTCTCGCTACTTCACTTTTCCAATATTAGGTTCTTCTAAGGTAGGGAATATTATTTGTTGTACCCGTAAGGGTGTTATTCTTTCTTATTCATGAAGAGAAGCTGTTGTTATTCCATTGCTTATTATTATTACATTGGAATAACTTTTGTATCGTGGTTTACCCTATACTTGGTGACATTCTTCTATTATTACATTGGAACATCCACATGCATGTGTTTTACACAGGACTGGTTAAAATCTTTATTATTATTCTGTTGGAACATCCTGCTCGTGTGTTTTACACGGACACTGGTTCCGCTTTATTATTATTCTGTTGGAACATCATGTCTGCGTGTGTTTTTCTGTGGGACTGGTTTCATTCTTTATTATTATTCGTTGGAATATATCACATGCATGCGCTTTTCTGTAGGTCCCGTTCCGTTATTTATTATTCGTTGGAATAAACACCGCTGTCTTGCAAGGTCTATCGCATGCATGGTGATTTCTTTTGTTATTCCATTCTTTATTACACCCAGTTGGTTAAAACTTTGACTTTTATACTCCATGAAATTAGTGGAATATTCTTGATATTTGCGCTTCATCCAGTATCCTTTCATGGAAATATTCTTCTCAGTATTCTTGCATTTTTACTCTACAAAGCAGTATCATGTTGACAGTTTGGATGTTATTGGTTCCTACATAAATTAATTCTTGAACTTGTTTTATTGAATTCTTATATCATTGTCATCATCCTCATGTTTATATTATGTTGAAAGTCATCTGTGGCCTGTAGTGCATAGATGGACTTGGTATGATTATGACGAGAGACTATTCGGTGTAATCATGACCGTAATGTTACAAATGATGTGGTAAAATCCTCTCGGTCAGTAGTAGTGCATTGATGGATGATTGTTGGCATGATCATGACCATTAATGAACTATTCTTGGCCCGTAGTGCATGAATAATTATGGTCGTGATACTAAAGAATATCCTTGGTCAGTAGTGCGAGGGGTGATTCAATGATGTGGAATATTTATTAAAGTGAGTCTCATATATAATGATGATGAAAAACCTTTTAAATCATAAAAGATAGTAGATTTTATTTTCTACTTGACTCTTTTAATGGATTCTTTGGTTCATTTGTAGTTAAACTTGATGTTCATTATATTTTATCGGTTTAATATCATTGTAGGCTAATGATAATTTATTACGCATTATCTTAGTCATAATATTTCTTCTTGAGCTAGTTGAGCTCACCCTTTCTTTCTTTTTGTTCTCTTGTGAAATGAGAATATAGGTTTGGGACGAGTCGGGGAGCGGAGTAATGGTCGAGGAGGATAGCATTAGTAGTCCTCACTATTCGTGAAATAGTGTGATAATAATTGTAATGAGGACTCCTTTTGAGTTTGTATAATATCTAGTAGATAATATTTGTATTCAAACTCACAGTTTATGTCGTATTGTACACGACAGTTATATTAGTAAGTTGTATTTAAATTCTGTACCATGTATCTGACTACCCAAGATGGGTGATGTATACCTAATTTTGGGGGCGTCACACGGAGGGAGTATCATGATTTCATCAAAAAATGCTTCATATTAAAAACTAGTACATTACTACTATAAAGTGTTTAATAATTTATTAAATACTTATTATTTTTTATTATTACCCTAAACCTAATACATTCTGATATTAATTTATTATAGGTCATTAATTTTTTATTTTTTATTTTAAATCTCCTACCTGTTTAAACATTTCTATACAAATGGGCCATATTTTTTTTAATTCTGAGTGTGCCGTTACATGAGGTAGCGGCTAGGCCAATTTTTTTCTCTCCTCGGGAATGGGAATAACAAAAGCTAATGAAAAGCTGACACGGGAAATGGGAAATGGGAAAAGCTGTCATGGGAATCGGGAAATGGGAAAAGCTGACATGGGATGATGGGAATCTAATTTGACTTGATCTAAAATTGAATGGATAAGCCGCTACATGTTGTAGCGGCTGGACAATTTTTTCCTTTTTATTCTCTTACAGCTTTGCCTTTTCTCAAGTTACCTTCCAATCCTTCCTTTCACACATCTCCTGCAGCTTGGTTTATTCTCTCGAAAATTAATTTTCTTTTTTCACATCTTTTTAGCTTTGTTTGATCTAGTTGCTCTCTTTCACTTCCCAAGTTCAATCTGAAGTTCTGATCTAGCAATTATTCATTCTTATTTATAAGTAAAATTTTCAATCAATTGCATATAATATCCATAAGAAATTATTTTTATCTAGTTCTTTAAATTTTGTTGCAAGTTTAGATTGTGAAAATACATCTGAGTTTGTAAGTGAGGTTGAAAGTAGTAAATCTGAAATGGTTCCATATGTTGGTCAATTATTTTGTAAGTTGGAAGAAGTTGACATTTTTTATAGATCATATGCTCGTAAAAATGGGTTTGATATTAGAATCGAAACTAATCATAAACATCCTCATACGAATGATGTGTCATCTAGATTGTATGTCCATAAAAAAAGGTACACCAACTGTTGTAAAGAGTTTACCTGATGATGAAGATGATAGTAATAAAATAACTAGACAGAGAGACTCTATAGGACGCACATTATGCAAAGTTAGAATATATGTTGTCCATAATAAGAAAGAAGACAACTGTCGTATTTCTACTATTGAATTAGATCACAATCATTACTTAGTGACCCCTACCAAAGTAAATTTGATTGAGACACACAGAAATATTACTCTGGTTGCAAGAAAATTAATTAACACTTTAAATAAGTCCGGTATTGATCATAGTAGGATGATGAACGTTTTGAGCACAATGGGTGGTGGGATGCAAAATGTTCCTTTCTCTAATGTAAATGTTCAGAATGTGGTGATAGATTTAATGCATGATTCTGCAGATCAAAATGATGCACAAGCAACTGTAAATTATTTGAAAAAACTTGCTTCCGAAAGTGATAATAATTTTTTTTTCGAGTGAAACCCGGTGAAAACAATCGCATAGCTTGTATTTTGTGGGTTGACGCCCGATCAAGGTTTATATATCAACGATTCAGAGATGTTATGACATTTGACAGTACTTACCAGAAAAATAAGTATGGCATGTTGTTTGTTCCATTTTTCAGGGTCAACAATCATTATCAATCTATATTGTTTGGATTCGCATTGTTAAGGGACGAGAAAGAGGACACTTTCGTTTGGGTATTAGAGACATGGCTCGAAGCCATGGACTACAAGACACCTACAACCATCATCACTAACCAAGATATAGCCATGAGTAATGCTATTTGTAAGACCCCAACTTATTATTAATGAAATTGAATTTCCTCTATTTATTATTTTGAAAATAGTAAGGGTTAATTTGATTAATGTGGTTAGTTATGGGTAAAATGAGCAAATATTTCAAATAAGCAAGTGGTTATAAAATATTCATTGTTGTCGAGGAATATTCGTTTGGTCGTGGAATATTCTTACTGTCGGAGAATATTAAATGCAACGGCCAGTAATTTTTTATGTGGGCCCCATAACAGAAAGTGATTGGATGAAGAAAACGACAAGTATAAGTTGTTTATAAATAACGGCGTAGTTGTTACCGCTAATACTGTTGGAACACCCGGTGGTTAAAACACAGTAGAACACAATATTGCATCAATTATTGATTCTTACATAAGAAGGCACTACTCAATAATTGTTACAGTAATTATTGTTTAATATTTTATTTTATTGATTCAATAATTGTTGCGTTGATATTTTATATTATTGTTGTTTCAATAATTGTCATTACACAGTATTTTCCTTTATCGAATTAATAATTCATATTATTTGAATAATATTATTAGATAGCATTATTGGCAATGTCTAGAAAGTTCTGTCTAAGGAGAGGTTTGGTCACCTAATTGCGCGCCAGTAAAGAAAAATCCTTATTGGAAAGCCCCTCTTTCTTCGGGAACTACACAGTTGCAGTATTGCGATTCTGTAATATTATTTTTGAATAATTAATTATTGATTTATATGATAAGGAAAATATTCATTTTATGTGGATATAGATGGAGAAAATTTTAAAGTGACAATTGTTGAAAAATTGATATTTATCTTTTTTGAGAAATAATTCATTTAAATATATTATTATATTTTAATAATATAATAATGGTGATATTTTTATAATGAATGTGGAATATATGAGTATATGAGGAGGAGGAGTATTTTTGTTACTAAAAATATTTAAAACATGTTTTTCATGTTCGTGGACCCCATTTCTTGACTGAAATTTGATTATAACCTATAAAATCGTCCGTATGTGGATTTCGGTCAACTTTGGCTTGGAATTTGGAAAAACTTTCTTATGCAAAGTTGTAGATAATTAAATTTCCTATGGAATAGACATAAGATGCGAATTTTTCTGATAAAATGGCTATTTATTATGAGGTATTGAAGTTTCGGAATAATTGATTTTTGAAGTTTTAAATATTTTTTAAAAGAAAAACGTTTTTTTTTATTTGTGGGCATGTGTTAAATGGTTGAAATCAGCTGGTAAAGTGTACGTAGGAATACGTTTTCAAAATGTTATTAATTTATTAAATTTTTTGCTTTGGTGTTCTAAGTTTTTTCCTATAAATAGGGTGTTTATGTTAGAATTAAAAATCACACCAGAAACAAGTTTTCTCTCTCTTTCTCTCTATATTATCGAGCGTATTCTTGTGAGTATTCTGAGACTTTGAGTGTTGCTATGGTACAAGTTCCTTCAAAGATCTTTGTATCCGAGATTCCAAATGTAAGTAATCTTGTCTTTTCGAGGTAAGGGATATTATTTTTTAAAAATGATATTATTTCTTCTAATATCATTATGCCAGAATATTGGTAAGATTTTTCTTGTGAAATTCTTGTCTTTTCGATTGTCGGGTTTACTATTCACGATACTCAAGACTATTCATGAATATGGAACTATTCACAAAAAAATTAAATTTTCATTTTTTGTCCAAAATATCTATTATGGATACTAGCTTTGATTGTATCCATGTTTTGATCATTCTTGAATTTTACTTCACTATGGTTATTTACTGAAGTATTTTTGAACTTGATCGCATTTAAAGTACGAATCCTTATTATTTGTTCTTTTGTTTCTTTGGATTCGTTTTCTTTAAAATATTTTCATCATCCTCGGTCCTAAATGATGATATTCTTGAATATCTTTGGCTTTTGTAGTGCAAAGATTAATGATTTTCTTATGAATATCTTTTGCCGTAGTGCAAAGATGAGCAGTGTTGAGATGAACATGACTGGTGATGAATATCTTTGGCTCAGAGTGCAAAGATGAATATTTGATTCAAGATGAATATTGATTGATGTTACAGGATAAAATATTGATGATGGACTTTTAAATTCATAGATTATAATAGATTTCATTCTCTACATAACTCATCTATGAATTATTATTTCCGCTGTAAATATTGATCTGAAACTTGTTATCTATTGTATTTTATCAGATTTTTCCCTGTTGAAGACTAAGGATAATTTGTTATATATTATCTTAGTCATAATATTCTTTACTGGGCTAGTTGAGCTCACCCTTTTCCTTTTTGTTCCATTTTTCTTCTCAGGAGGCGAGAATGTAGCGAGTTCTAGTCGGGGTGTGGAATGATGGTTCTAGAGAGTCGTTTTGTAGTTCTCACCATTTTTGTAAAATAATGTATCAATAATTGTAATGAGGACTTATTTGAGTGAGGATATTGTCTAGCTGACAATATTTGTATTTAAACTCACAGTTTATATGTTATCGTATTTTGCACGACAATTGTATTAATAAAGTTGTAGTTGTTTCTGTACCATGTATTTTGGTGACTCAGAACGGGTGTTGTATACCTATTTTGGGGGCGTCACACTATTGCTATGATACTCCCTTCTAGTTATTTATTATTTTCTTGACATATTAGCAATAAATTTTATGAGAAATTGCATCATGTTTATTCTGAGCACCCATCATTCAAAGATCATTTTAATAATTGTGTGTATAATTCATTGTCCACCGGGGAGTTTGAAGAATGTTGGCATATTCTGATAAGGAACTATGAATTGTATAACAATGAGTGGCTTGGAAGTTTGTATGATGTACGAAAGAAATGGATTCCTACATATACAAATATATATTTTGCCGCGGGAATGACAACCACCGGAAGAAACGACAACATGAATCATTTTTTTGATGAGCGCGTTAATGCTTCAATGGGTATGAGAGAATTTGTAGTACAGAGTCAGAATGCTATAGAAAAACAATTTATCAAAGAGAGGAAGGCCGACTACATAACAAAATATCAAAAAAGAAATATGGTACTTGTGACGCTCCCAAAAAAGGTATACATCACCCATCTTGGGTCGCTAAATACATGGTATAGAATTCAAATACAACTTAATTATATAACTGTCGTGTAACATACGACAAAATATAAGCTGAGAATTTTAAAACGAATATTTCCACACTCAATGGAGTCCTGATTACAATTATTATCGCACTATTTCACAGAATAGTGAGGACTACTAATGCACCATCTCGGACCATCACTCCGTTCCCCGACTAGTCCCGGCTATGTTCTCATTTCCTGAAGAGAATAATGAAAGCAAAAGGGTGAGCTCAACTAGCCCAGTAAGAAATATTATAACTAAGATAATGCAAAATAAGTTATCATTAGCCTTCAACAATGTTAAATTGATAGAATATAATAGACAACAAGTTTAACTGCAGCAGAACAAGCAATCCATTAGAAGAGTCAAGTAGAGCATGATATCTACTATCTTCTATGATTTAAAAAGTTTATCATTAACTATATCGCTAGGACTCAGCTTAATAAATAAATCATATCATCGAATCATCCCTGCACTACGGGCCAATGATATTCATTAGTATCACGTCCACAAATTATTCTTGCACTACGGGCCAAGAATATTCGTGTAATCATTAATGGTCATGATTATACTGAATTATCCCTGGTCATAATCATACCAATCAATAGTCAATATATGCACGTAAGCCAAAGATGACTTTCATCACAATATAAGCATGAGGATGATGACAATGATATAAGAATGCAATTAAAAGAAAGTAAAGGATAATTTTTTAAAGATTTGTAATTTAATTTATCCAAAATTCAATAATGTTTAAATTGTCAACATGATACTGCTTTGTGGAGTAAAATTCAAGAATAATATCCATGTATCAAAAATAATTTGGATAGAAAAGAAATAAATTTTTCGGTGAATAGTACCCCGTGAATAGTACCCCGACATAAAAAGTATCCCGAATACCCGAGTGAATAATATTTGAGTGAATATTATTTAGGTGAATAGTAACCTATGAATAGTAACTCGTGAATAATACCCCAGCATAAAAAGTACCCCGAATACCCGAGTGAATAATATTATAATGAATAGTAACTGGGTGAATAGTAACCCACGAATAGTTCCCGGGTGAAAATATTGATATTTAATAAGAAAGTTCAGATCAATATTTGAATGAAACGATACTGGATGAAACGCAAAACTCAAGGATATTCTACTAATTTCAAGGATTATAGAAGCAATACTTACCATAGTAAGTTTAGATTTAAGAATATGAAAAGAATTAACATATGAAAACTGCAAATGGATTTTCACCTGTCATACGGTACGTAATCCGCGTAGACAGGTTATTCCTACTTATTAAAGGATGAATATGAAAAATAGTATTCCTTATGAATACGAAAGAAATAATACCCCTTACCTTAGTAGAGGCTGGATCTCGCATGATAGTGAAGTAGCAGAATACTCTTCTTCTTCGCTCTCTATAGTTTCTCTCTCTATAGTGTCTCTTAGAATCTCGATTGAATTGGTGAGAATGAAAGAAGAATTAAGCTTCTATTTATAGGAGAAATGACTAAATAGTAACTAATTCATTTAACGGTCCAGATTAATTTACTATTAGAGCAGACGGTCCATATTGATTACATTATTAAAACCACAACCGAACGGTCAGAGATTGATTTACTTTTAAAACCACCACCGACGGTTCAGATTGATTTACTTTTAAAACCACCACTAACGGTCTAGATTGATTTACTTTTAAAAACACCATCGACGGTTCAGATTGATTTACTTTTAAAACCACCACCGACGGTCCAGATTGATTTACTATTAAAACCACCATCGATGGTCCAGATTGATTTACTATTAAAACCACCATCGACGGTTCAGATTGATTTACTATTAAAACCACCACCAATGGTCCAGATTGATTTAACTTATTACACTTTAGTACCCCTAAATTTTTCCAAGTTTGCATTATTCCCCTCTGACTTTTGTAATTCACTTATCTTCAATAAACACATTCTTAATACTTTAACAATTATTCATCATTAATATTATAACTCACAATATTTGACAACCAGATCATTCCCAGGAAAAAGGGGGCTTTCCGATAAGGATTTCTCCCTATTGGCGTGCAATTAGGTGACCAAACCTCTCCTCGACAGAACTTTCTAGACATCGTCAATATTGCAAATAATAATATGAATAACTTTGTTGTCTCAATTATTGATTTAATAATATAAAATATTATACGAGATGATCTTGTGACAATAATTGAATCAAATAACGTGAGATACTTATGCAACAATTTCGTGATCAATAATTGAGTAAACCGGGTGGCTTCTTACGTAAGCATCAATAATCAATCTGCAGTGTATTCTTACGCAACCACGCCAGCATTCATTGTATTTTACCACCTGGTAGTTCAACAGTTTAACGGTAAAACTTTCGCCGTTATTTTTAAAAAAAGATATTTATGTCGTTTTTAACTACGACAATACTTCCGTTGTGGGGTCCACCAATGATTGTGTCATCGTACGAATATTCCCTGCTAAAATGAATATTCCTCGACCAATCGAATATTTTATAACAACTTGCTTACTTTGCAAAATTTGTAAATATTATCCATAAATATAAAATTATATCATATCCACACCATAATATTCAATAATATATTTCGAGAAAAAAATTAATCTTTATTCATAAAAGTTGGGGTCTTACAGTACTCGGTTCATCTTTGGAAGTTCATGCTGCACATGTGTACACAAAAGAAATGCTTAAACGTTTCCAAAGCCAATTCGTCGATTCCATGAAATACAATGTTACTAAAGTTAGTGAGTTGTGTGTCACTGATACTAAGGTCTATGCAGTGTATATTGCAGATGCAACTGAAAGTGGTGGAAGATATAAACAAATCATCAACAATCGTCAGCTAGGCTCGGTAACATGTAATTGTCAAATATTTTCTCATTATGGTGAATTATGCTGACACATCTTGAGCTATTTTATGTTTAAGAGTATTTCATAAATACCGAGAGACATGATTTTTATTGGTGGACAAGAGACGCGGAAAAAAGCATTAGTGAAGAATTACTCTTTAACTCCACAACTACTGACTTCGAACAAGATCAAGAAATGCATTATAATCTTTAATGAGTGGTTGCTAGGAGTTAGCGAGCAAAGCTGTTTGCTCAGTTCGAGGTTACAAAATTGTTCTTAAACTAAATGCACGAGGAAAATTGCTGGTTGACTAGTATGATCCGGATGAGAATATTACTGAACTGGCAGGTGACGACATTGATCGCACGGTTAGAGATCCACCTCATGATATGGGTTACGATAATGACAATAAAGATGCAGAGGAGGAAGCAGAAGAAGATGAGTTTTTGCCGCCTATTATTTCTCAAACAAAGGGTCGCAAAAAAATCTAGATTAAAGAGTGCACTCGAGAAAATCATTCCTTCTAAAACTCATCGAAAATGTGCAATTTGCGGCTTTGAAGTCGACCACGATAAGCGAAATCACTATCGAGTGCTAGAGATTCCTAAGCCAAAAAAATAGCATTCATTGTATTATTTATGTTATGTTTTTTGTAAATATGTGAATGAAAATATCATTGAGAAGTTAATGAATTTGTTTACTCATATTGATAGTAATAATAGTCAGAAAATAGTATTAATATTAATATTTATTTTAATATTAATATTAATAATTAATAATATATATTAATATTTAATAATAATAATATTATTATTATTAATATTACTCAGATGCATATTGAGAAAAAGAATATTAACATCAATACTACAACTTCTAAAATAGGTACGAGTCCCATTGCTTAACCATTGTAAGGAAAAAAATAATATGTACAATTGTTTTATTCATTATATGTGTAATGCAATGGTTGCATATTTCAGTACTGATTTGGAGACCCAAAAATAAGTAGTAATAACGTATGTCATCTTATAAAATTTTATCTCCATTTTTTGAAAATTATTTTATTTTTCATATTTGTATAAAATTATATTTAATAGTTATTTTTTTATAAATATACTAGTCTTTATAAAATAATAACGGGTAAATAGCCTCAAACTCTTGTAAATACAATATTCCCAATGTTTTTTATATTAAATACAATATTTCTTAAGTTTTTTTTTGCTTTGCCTCGTTTCCCGTGTAAAGTAATATTAATTGTTGTCCCAATTTTATTGGCTCAGCCGTTAAAAGCTGTGCGGCACTTAATTTTTTTGCCTCGTATCTCGTGTGAAGTAATGTATTTATTTGTCCCAATTGTATTGTCTCAGTCGCTATACATAGGCTATACACCAATTTTTCCGGTCAATTAAATCTCTAGTGCTAATATTAGTTGGTTATTAATGAGTAATATATATGACATTTATACAAGTACAACAACAAATACTACACGTACCGCAACGTCAACGAATCCTTTGTACATGTCCTCTAGCTTCATATGCTTGGTATCATTGTAGAACGGGTCAAGGATTGTAACTATCCAATCATTTACCGAGAATAACAAGACAAAATGATTAAAATGTGTACTACACACCGGCATGAAGATAAAATTTGTTTCGTGTAAAGGTGGGGCCACATCTGGGTGCACATAAGGATGGAAAAAACTCGCTGGACCATTTTCTTTGCTGGAGGGTAAATAGTTCTACCCAATATGCATGAATAATGACTCCATAAAAGTAAATTGAGACCACCTTTTTATTCCTCGCGACCTGTAGTACTCCTCTCTATTCCGCAGTAACAACATATACATGTCCACGACATGATCGTAAACCCATTCACCAGGAATTAAGGACCACAATGCAGTATGGGGCAACGTATACCACTGTCACGGATGTACCACATGATATATATTTGAATTCGCCACCACGTTTCAAATATATATCCTTCTGCTCCCTCAGTTTTTTGGTTGGGCACCCTTTACGTCCATAAAAAATGTGCGCTCCCTCTTGTTGTACCTAATATTAATAATATTAATATAATTAATTAATATATAATAATTTTTATATGAACTAATTTTCGTAATATCGATCTTAATATTCAAGTACCTTAAGTTCACCAGCTCCTATGACGTCAGAAACACCCACCAAGTCTTGGGTCGTTAGAATGTAGCTCTCCTCATAAGCTTGGGTAGTGGGAATATAGAAATCCTCATAGGCTTGGGTGGTGGGAATGGAGATATCCTCATAGGCCTGTGCGATGGGTATGTAGCTCTCTTGTAGTGGATAATCAGTTTGCTTACCAAGCTCTTCATTGAAGGTTGAGAATTGTGATTGGAATCCAAATTCAGTGGGACCCCCTACTGAGGTATTTTTTTTCTTTCTTACTTCAAAGTTTTATATATTGTATTGATAATTCCAATTTTGTTTCTACAGAACATACTCGAGAGGCATTTGAGTAAATGCTAAAAATTTATAAAGTAGCAATTTTGCAAGCAAGATATTTCTTCTGATTCGTAGATTAAGTCTTTGAAAGATTTTCTTATGATTTGTGCGCTCTTGCTTATTTAAAATCTTCAATCTGTTTGCCTTATGTAGGAGCCTTTGAAATCTTCCCGTTGAAATGCTTTATTGTGACGCCCCCAAAATTAGGTATACGTCACCCATCTTGGGTCGCTACTTACATGGTACATAAATTCAAATACAACTTACTAATATAAGCGTAAGTATGCAATCGACATAAAGCGTGAGTTTGAATACAAATATTGTCTACTAGATATTATACAAACTCAAAAGTAGTCCTCATTACTACTATTATCACACTATTTCACGAATAGTGAGGACTACTAATGCTATCCTCGGACCATTACTCCGTCCCGATTAGTCTCAAACTATGTTCTCATTTCCTAAAGAAAACGGTGAAAGAAAAGGTGAGCTCAACTAGCCCAAGAAGAAATATTATGACTAAGATAATGCGTAATAATTTATCATTAGCCTTCAACAAGTGTTAAAGCGATAAAATACAATAGACAACAAGTTTAAGCTGCGTGGAATAAGCAATCCATTAAAAGAGTCAAGTAGAGAATAAAGTCTACTATCTTTTAGGTTTTAAAAGGTTTTTCATCATTGTTATAAATTTGAGACTCGACTTTAATAAATAATCCACATCATCGAATCACCCACGCACTTCTGGCCGAGGATATTCATCAAATTACCAATGGTGGCGACTATCCGAATCACCCCTGGTCATAATCATACCAAAAACTATCCATCAACGCATTACGAGCCACCGAGGACTTTTATCACATCATTTATAACAAGCCATGATTATACCGAATGATCCTCGGTCATAATCATACTAAGTTCATCTATACGTAAGTAGAAGATAACATAATATAACATGAGGATGATGACAATGACATAATAATTCAATAAAACAAGTTCAAGAATTATTTTATCCGGGAATTATTAACATCCAAATTGTCAAAATGATCTTTGTTTTGTAGAGTAATAAAATTCAAGAATGATCGGAAGAATATTTTCATGAAAAGATATCTTTGGATGAAGCTTGAAATATCAAGGATATTCCACTAATTTCATGGAGTATAGAAGTCAAAGATTTAACCATTTGGGTATAATAAAGAATGGAATAACAAAAGAAATCACCATGCATGCGGACTTAGCATAGGCGAGTTATTCCAATGAGAATAATAATAACGGAACCGAGTCGGTGAAATTCACACCGACAGATGATCCAACAGAATAATAAATCTTTGAATAATAAACAATGGAACCGAGTTAGGTGTAAAACACATGCATGCAGGATATTCAACAGAATAATAAATGCGGAATAATAAACAATGGAACCCGGTGGGTGTAAAACATCTGAGATAGGATATTCCAGCGCGAATAATAAAGAATGGAATAATGTAAGGAGATCACCAAGTATAGGGGATTCCAAGCAGATATCTGAGTTATTCCATGCAGAATAAATAAGAATGGAATAATATAAGGATTTCACCAAGTATAGGGTATCTGGCGTATCAAAGGTTATGTATAGGGTATACCACTTTTACTGAGTTATTCCAACAGAATAATAAGCAATGGAATAACAACAGTTCTCTTCATGAATAAGAAAGAATAACACCCTTTACAGATTACAACAAATAATATTCCCTACCTTAGAAGAACGAATATTGGCGAGGTGAAGTAGCGAGAATACTTTTCTTTCTTTCTCTATAGTTTCTCTCTAGAGTTTGGTGAATTAAGTGAAAATAATGAAGCACTAGGCCTCTATTTATAGAAGATTTCTAGCTTAAGACTTTTGCCGTGTGAAAAGACAAGTGGTTGACGACGGTGGTGATGTGAAAAGAAAAGTGGTTTGGACTTTGTAATGTGAAACGACAAGTGGTTGGCGCTTTGTAATGTGAAACGACAAGTGGTTGACGTACCTGGTAAAGGTAATTACTATTATTGTGAAGGTAATTACTATTCACAAAGGTAATTACTATTGACGAAGGTAATTACCATTCACAAAGGTAATTACTATCGACGAAGGTAATTACTATTGATTGAAGAGACTCTTAGATGATGACATATGGGCCCCCATAAAATAATCAAACTTACCACAAATGTCTCATAATGGACTCTTTATATACATCAATGATTGAATAAATATTACCACAAATCATTTTATTTTTAATCAACACATATTTAATCTTTCAACAATTATTAATTATTTATAACTTGTCGTCTCTATTATTGATTTAATACTATAACATATTATATGATGATCTTTGTGACAATAATTGAATCAATAATATAAGAGATATGATCACGCAATTATCGTAGCAATAATTGAGCATATTTGAGTGACTTCACGTAAGCATCGATAATCAATATCGTGTGCTACTTATACAACTACGCAGTATTATTGTACTTTTACTACCGGGTAGTTCAACGGTTTTAACGGTAACACCTCTGCGTTATTTTTATAGAAAGATAATTTTGTCGTTTTCTAACTACGATAATACTTCCGTTAATGGGGTCCACTAATGATTGAGTAGTCGCATTACGAATATTCCCCGACAAAAAAGAATATTCCCAAACCAAAGCGAATATTTTATAACAACTTGCATACTTTGCAAAATTTATAAATACTACCCACAACTATAATATTATCTTAAATTCACACCATAATATTAAAAATTATTTGGACAAAATTTAAATCTTTATTGATAAAATCTGGGGTCTCACAATCTCCCTCCTTATGGAATTTCGCCCTCGAAATTAGGGTGCGATGCACAGTATGATAAAGAGGTGAGGATACCTTGAATACCTTTATCGTTGAAAACATTAAATTCATCTTTGCAATCCGGCCAAAGATATTTATTCACAATTCATCTTTGCACTACATAAAAGCTAAAGATATACAATCGTAAAACCAATAATCTTTGAGACGCAGCTTAATAGTATCACGACCACGAATTATCCTTGCACTAATGGCCAAGGATATTCGTATTTTCATTACGGTCATGATTATACCGAATAATCATTGGTCATAATCATACCAAGTCTATCAATGCACTACTACCAAAGATGACTTTTACCACATCCATGAATTAATATTTCATTCATCGAGACTCAAATTTCAATAATTAATCCATATCATCGAATCATCCCCACTACTGAGGCCAAGGATATTCATTAGTATCACGACCACGAATTATCCATACTACGACCAAAGATAATCGTGTATTCATTAGTATCACGACCACAAATTATCCATGCACTACTACCAAAGATAATCGTGTATTCATTTAGTATCACGACCACAAATTATCCATGCACTACTACCAAAGATAATCGTGTTTTCAATTACGGTTATGATTATCTGCAAGAACAATCCACGGTCATAATCATACCAAGTCCATCTATGCACTACTGAAGCCACGAGATGACTTTCAACATAATATAAACATGAGGATAACGATATAAAGAATCAATCAAATGAGATAAAGGATAAATATTAAACATTTATAATATAATTTATCCAGATTCAAGAATATCCCCATGTTATCAATCACTTAATAATCTCATAATCTAATATCATTAATATTATAACAATATTTTAATCACTTCTTAAATTTATAAACAATTTATCTCAATTGTTTACGCTTTACCATATAATGCATTTAATCATCCAAAATGCCATACTCATAAGATATCATCACCAATTATCAAATCCTCATCAAAAAATATGCATATATTCTATATAGGATTCTACAGCCATAAAATCCTATTTTCAACTTTGTTACTTCACATAACATATTTAACTCATATGTTCGTAACTAAACTATTTTCATGAAAAATACCAAATCAGTCCCAAAAATATTTCTTTTCTGGGTTTTAGCATAATATAGTCCTATAATGAAAATATATTTTTCTCGGAATTATTAAAATTCATTTACTATTTTTCAAAAATCAATTTCTAATTAATTCCTTAAGAAATTAGCTACCTCAAGTTTAACTCCAAAAATTCCCAAATCTTGACAGGACCTTACACATGTTAACGTGAGCTTTCAGTTTAAATTTCATGGTCATCGGAGTTATAGAACTCCGGTTATAGCATTTTTCGTCGAAAAAACCTAAATATTGAAATAGTCATAACTTGTTCATTTTAAGTCAGAATGAGCTCATTTTTGGACAGGAGGTACTTTATACCATATACCTTCATGTCCCAAAAGGCCAGAATTTTTCTCATAATTTAAGTGGCCGAAACAGCCCGTCTAAAATCATGGCATAGATTTTTTTGGTTTTGCAGCTTTGCACTCCTTTGCTAAAATCAGTCCACACAAAAATCTACAACACCTTTTCCAGTAATTCCACTTGGATTAGTTAGGTAACTCATAGATCTAACTCTAGGACTTGACCACACTCAAAAATTCAAAATATAATAGGATATATGGTCAATTGAATTTCATGTTACGTTTTTCACCAAAATCTGATTTTCAACTCTTTGTGATTTCTAAGAAACTTTCATGTTTTCACATACTAACCAACATAACTCATCTTAAAACTTACTAATACTTCATATACCCATGATTTTCATCAGTTCTATACTTTTATTATGACTTTCATCATAATCCACGTAAATGATCCTTTTAGTTGAAAAAATATTTGAGGGTTTAAGAAATGGGTTTTTGTCTTTGGGGTCAATACAAAATTCGATTTCACGTTCTAGGGTAGGCTAGGAAGTCTTCAAGAATACGCCAAGAAATTTATTGATGATAGAAATATCATTCAAAGCTATTACATCTCGTCCAAGACTTGGATAAGACGTCACATTAATACCAACTGTGACTTCTATCCCTTAACTCGGATAGCACCTCACAATGATACCTATCAACTTGCCATCTTGATCACGGCGTCGCCTACGAGAAAGTATGGCCCGGTGCATTTCACACAAGGAAGTCAACAACGAAAGGATCGGGGCTCTTTACTTATGGCTTGATATGACAATGATTGACTTTAGTGGTTTGGTTACTTTGAATTCGCACAACAAGTTGGTTATGAATATAAAAGCTAACAACCTTACAAAAAGCATGATGAGTAGTTAACCAATTTATTCCTAAAATCACATCAAAGGCAAATATTTTCAAAAAGATAAGATCGACAGGTAACGTGAAAATGTTTATTTGAATCAAACAAGATTTAAAAATAGTAAGCGTAACGTGAAGGCTCCTACTAATGAAGTTTCAACCAATAAGTCAAAGTTTAACTTCTTGAGTCAAATTTAAATGTTGAACACAACTAGGTGAAATAAAAGAGTGGGTAGGCGGTATCTAACACGGTATAGACTTTTGCAAGAGCTTATGATTAACTTACCGTGATAATTTTATTCGGGTTCCTCGTCACGAGAAAAAAAAAACTCTCTCTTAAACTCACGGCTTTGGTTTGTGCAGGGATGACCTTTGGTGCCTCCATCCTAGTTGAATTTGTCTTGATGGCGACAAAATCGAGCTAAGTGACCTTCTCTTCCACAATTATAACATGCTTTGGACGGCATGGCGCGATTCGGATCGATGTGTCCCTCTCCTCCGCATTTGAAGCATATGATAGGTGGTCTTTCTCCTTCCTTAACAACGGTCTTTGGTCTTGACGTCTTTCCATCATTGTTGAATCTCCTTTTCTTGAAATGTCCATTCTTATTATTTTGGCCCGATTACCACCGAAGTGGTTACCATATCTCGGCCCGTTGATTCCCTCCACGCTTGTTGTCACCGCTCGATGACTACTCTCATTTGGTATTATAATTTTGTTTACCGCTTCTCTTTTAGTTGCGTTGACTCGTTATCGCGCTCCACTAAGCGAGCCCTATTTACAACATCTCGAATAAAAACACGGTTTATGAGAAATAAGATGTTGATGTATCTCCGCTTCAAACCTCTTAAAACATTCGCGCCATTCTCTCTTCATTATCCACCAGTGGGACTTAACCGTGATAACTCATAAATTTTGCCTCGTATCATGATTACACGGTCATATTATTTTGTTCCAACTTGATAAACTCCACCTCCCTTCATATGGCGAATACTTTCGGGAAAGTATTTGTCGTTGAAACGACTCCCTGGAACTTCTCCCAAGATATCTTCAATCTGGCGAGGTTGAGTACGTTTACCGATTCCCACCAAGATGTCCGCCTCTCCAAGCAACATAAAAGCGGTAAAAGGAACCTTTGCTCCTCGGAGCATCCCAAGATATCAAATATCTTGGTAATCTACTTTATCCATGCTTCGCCGAAGTGGTTTTGGCTCTCCCTTAAACTCCCGGTGGTCCCAGCTCCTTGAATTGTTTAGCGGTGACCGCACCGAGAGTTTTCCGTGTTTCCACTTACGTTTTTGGATGAGAGTCGCTTTACCGATGTCGCATGAATTCTAAAACCTTTTAAACGCATCGTCGTTTGTCAATTGATCGAGTGTTGTTGTTTACGGAGGATTATCTCCATCCTGTTGTACATTGTCCGATTATTGATCCGTGGAGAATCAAGCAGTCTCGTGTTTCTATTGCTATTCTCAACATTCTCGGATGCCATTTTTCAAACACCGCCACAAAATAAGGGTTAATTGACATGCAACATATTATCACTATACTACTCACCGACCAATCAAATACCAAATAAACTTAGGTAGGTCATACTAGCGAAGGTATTTCCGTCTCTCCCTCCTAGTACTATTCTCACATCTTAGCCAGGATCATATCCTAAGCTTTATACCAATTGTGACGCCCCCAAAATTAGGTATATCGTTACCCATCTTGGGTCGCCACTTACATGGTACATAAATTCAAATACAACTTACTAATAAAAGCGTAGGTATACAATCTGACGTAAAGCGTGAGTTTGAATACAAATATTGTCTACTAGATATTATACAAACTCAAAAGGAGTCCTCATTACTACTATTATCACACTATTTCACGAATAGTGAGGACTACTAATGCCATCCCTCGGACCATTACTCCGTTCCCCGACTAAGTCCCGGCTATGTTCTCATTTCCTAAAGAGAAAACGGTGAAAGAAAGGTGAGCTCAACTAGCCCAAAGAAGAAATATTATGACTAAGATAATGCGTAATAATTTATCATTAGCCTTCAACAGTGTTAAAGCGATAAAATACAATAGACAACAAGTTTAGCTGCGCAATGAATAAGCAATCCATTAAAAGAGTTAAGTAGAGAATAAAGTCTACTATCTTTTAGGTTTTAAAAGGTTTTTCATCATTGTTATAAATGAGACTCGAACTTTAATAAATAATCCACATCATCGAATCACCCCACAGACTACGCCAAGGATATTCATCAAATTACCAATGGTCATGACTATCCGAATCACCCTTGGTCATAATCATACCAAAACTATCCATCACCGTGCATTACGTGCCACCGAGGACTTTTATCACATCATTTATAACAAGCCATGATTATACCGAATGATCCTCGGTCATAATCATACTAAGTTCATCTATACACGTAAGTAGAAGATAACATAATATAACATGAGGATGATGACAATGACATAATAATTCAATAAAACAAGTTCAAGAATTATTTTATCCAGAATTATTAACGCCCAAATTGTCAAAATGATCTTGTTTTGTAGAGTAAAATTAAAGAATGATCGGAAGAATATTTCCATGAAAAGATCTTTGGATGAAGCGCAAATATCAAGGATATTCCACTAATTTCATGGAGTATAGAAGTCAAAGATTTAACCAATTTGGGTATAATAAAGAATGGAATAACAAAAGAAATCACCATGCATGCAGACTTAAGATAGACACGAGTTATTCCAACGATAATAATAATAACGGAACGGTCGGTGAAATTCACACCAAGCGGGATGATCCAACAGAATAATAAATCTTTGAATAATAAACAATGGAACCAGTCCGGTGTAAAACACATGCATGTGATATTCCAATGTAATAATAAATGCGGAATAATAAACAATGGAACCCGTGTCCTGTAAAACATGAGATAGGATATTCCAATGAGAATAATAAAGAATGGAATAATGTAAGGAGATCACCAAGTATAGGGGATTCAGCAGATATCTGAGTTATTCCAAGAATAAATAAGAATGGAATAATATAAGGATTTCACCAAGTATAGGGTACGCCACAGTATACTGAGTTATGTATAGGGTATACCACTTTTCTACGAGTTATTCCAATGTAATAATAAGCAATGGAATAACAACAGTTCTCTTCATGAATAAGAAAGAATAACACCCTTTACGGGTACAACAAATAATATTCCCTACCTTAGAAGAAGCTGAATATTGGCAAGGTGAAGTAGCGAGAATACTTTTTCTTTCTCTCTATAGTTTCTCTCTCAGAGTTTTAAGTGAATTCGTGAAAAATAATGAAGCACTAGGCCTCTATTTATAGAAGATTTCTAGCTTAAGACCGCCATGTGAAAAGACAAGTGGCTTATTTGGTGATGTGAAAAGAAAAGTGGTTTGGCTTTTGTAATGTGAAACGACAAGTGGTTCAACGCTTCAGAATGTGAAACGACAAGTGGTTCGGCCTTTGGTAAAGGTAATTACTATTGACGAAGGTAATTACTATTCACAAAGGTAATTACTATTGTGAAGGTAATTACCATTCACAAAGGTAATTACTATTGACGAAGGTAATTACTATTGACGAAGAGACTCTTAGATGATGACATATGGGCCCCCCATAAAATAATCAAACTTACCACAAATGTCTCATAACAGACTCTTTATATACATCAATGATTGAATAAATATTACCACAAATCATTTTATTTTTAATCAACACATATTTAATCTTTCAACAATTATTAATTATTTATAACTTGTCGTCTCTATTATTGATTTAATACTATAACATATTATCTGATGATGATCTTTGTGACAATAATTGAATCAATAATATAAGAGATATGATGCAGCAATTACTGTAGCAATAATTGAGCATAGCTGAGTGACTTCTCACGTAAGCATCAATAATCAATATCGTGTGCTACTATACAACTACGCGTATTATTGTACTTTTACTAAGGGTAGTTCAGCGCTTTTAACAGTAACACCTCTCCGCCGTTATTTTTATAGAAAGATAATTTTGTCGTTTTTTAACTACGACAATACTTCCGTTATGGGGTCCACCAATGATTGAGTAGTCGCATCGAATATTCCCACAGACAAAAGAATATTCCCCACCAAACGAATATTTTATAACAACTTGCATACTTTGCAAAATTTATAAATACTACCCACAACTATAATATTATCTTAAATTCACACCATAATATTAAAAATTATTTGGACAAAATTTAAATCTTTATTGATAAAATCTGGGGTCTCACAATCTCCCTCCTTATGGAATTTCGCCCTCGAAATTAGGGTAACGACACGGTATGATAAAGAGGTGAGGATACCTTGAATACCTTTATCGTTGAAAACATTAAATTCATCTTTGCAATCCTACCAAAGATATTTATTCACAATTCATCTTTGCACTATGTGCCAAAGATATACAATCGTAAAACCAATAATCTTTGAGACGCAGCGATAATAGTATCACGACCACGAATTATCCTCGCACCAACGGCAAGGATATTCGTGGTTTTCATTTACTGATCATGATTATACCGAATAATCATTGGTCATAATCATACCAAGTCTATCAATGCACTACTGGCCAAAGATGACTTTTTACCACATCCATGAATTAATATTTCATCTTTGAGACTCATTTCAATAATTAATCCATATCATCGAATCATCCTCGCACTACTGGGCCAAGGATATTCATTAGTATCACGACCACTTAATTATCCACGCACTACGACCAAAGATAATCGTGTATTCATTAGTATCACGACCACAAATTATCCATGCACTACTACCAAAGATAATCGTGTATTCATTAGTATCACGACCACAAATTATCCATGCACTACGGCCAAAGATAATCGTGTTTTCAATTACGGTTATGATTATACCCCAACAATCCTCGGTCATAATCATACCAAGTCCATCTATGCACTACTGTGCCACGAGATGACTTTCAACATAATATAAACATGAGGATAACGATATAAAGAATCAATCAAATGAGATAAAGGATAAATATTAAACATTTATAATATAATTTATCCAGATTCAAGAATATCCCCATGTTATCAATCACTTAATAATCTCATAATCTAATATCATTAATATTATAACAATATTTTAATCACTTCTTAAATTTATAAACAATTTATCTCAATTGTTTACGCTTTACCATATAATGCATTTAATCATCCAAAATGCCATACTCATAAGATATCATCACCAATTATCAAATCCTCATCAAAAAATATGCATATATTCTATATAGGATTCTTCAGCCATAAAATCCTATTTTCAACTTTGTTACTTCACATAACATATTTAACTCATATGTTCAGTAATTAAACTATTTTCATGAAAATACCAAATCATCCCAAAAATATTTCTTTTCTGGGTTTTAGCATAATATAGTCCTATTGACGAAGTGGTTCGATGCCTGGTAAAGGTAATTACTATTGACGAAGGTAATTACTATTCATAAAGGTAATTACTATTGACGAAGGTAATTACTATTCACAAAGGTAATTACTATTGACGAAGGTAATTACTATTGACGAAGAGACTCTTAGATGATGACATATGGGCCCCCATAAAATAATCAAACTTACCACAAATGTCTCATAATGACTCTTTATATACATCAAGGATTGAATAAATATTACCACAAATCATTTTATTTTTAATCAACACATATTTAATCTTTCAACAATTATTAATTATTTATAACTTGTCGTCTCTATTATTGATTTAATACTATAACATATTATCTGAGATGATATCGTGACAATAATTGAATCAATAATATAAGAGATATGATGCAAAGAATTATGTAGCAATAATTGAGCATAATTGAGTGACTTCTCACGTAAGCATCAATAATCAATATCGTGTGCTACTATACAACTACGCCAGACATCGTACTTTTACTACTAGGGTAGTTCAACGGTTTTAACGGTAACACCTCCTGCCAGTTATTTTATAGAAAGATAATTTTGTCGTTTTCTAACTACGACAATACTTCCGCTAGGGGTCCACTAATGATCGAGCCGTCGTCATTTAATATTCCCCGACAAAAAGAATATTCCTCACCAAACGTAATATTTTATAACAACTTGCATACTTTGCAAAATTTATAAATATTACCCACAACTATAATATTATCTTAAATTCACACCATAATATTAAAAAATTATTTGGACAAAATTTAAATCTTTATTGATAAAATCTGGGGTCTCACATTTATCTAGAGCATTTAATCCTTCAGATATTCTGAGATCTTGATGTTGACATTCTGGGTCTGTGTACACTCTTTTTTGACTTGCCTGACACAGCAGATTGCTTTCTCACCAACACTTCTGGAATGTCACTTTCAGCAGACCAGTTGGAAGTCACTTTCTTTTTCCTTTTGTTTCTTCTCTTCAGATTAAGGATATTGGTGAGAGTATTGGGATTCTCAATTATCAACGTCCATATGTCAATCCTCACTATTAGAGATCCTCTCTTATCAAACAGAAAAGTTTGACGATTCTAATACTGACTGATGAGCACTATAATTGTTGTCTTGCTATTATGATCATCGTTTTTTGATGAGTGTTTGTAGGAAATTCATTCTGGATTTCTTATCTGGTGAGAATCATAGAGTACTCTACGATTCTGCCTTAGCATTGTAAGCGTTTGACTGATTGCGGTTTCAATTGGCGATGACTTGTAGACTCCACGATTTTGACTGAAGCCTACAATTCTTGTTTTAGCTCGGCAGATGGTCTCTACGATTCCGAGAGTGGCATACTCGACAGACTAAGATTTTGCCTTGATTTCTGTAATTTCTTGGCTGGCTAGACAGACTATGATTTAGTTCTGGCCTATTTATTACAACTTATAGGCTCAACTTAACAAGTTTGACCTTTTTATTATATAGTCCTTGTACATAATTATCTTTCTAATTCAAAGGACTTTACAAGAAGATGAAGATGAAAATCGTTTAGCTCATATCAACTTAACATTTCTGATCTTTAATCTAAATCCTTGCACATGTGATCTAATAAGGACTTTACATTTTTGATAATACATGCAGATTTTTTTATTCTTACATCAAATTTAAATATGCAACTCCCAAAAATCTCACCCTCTTTGATGTTGACATAACTAAGTAGATTTGCATCATATCATCAATTTTTAATGCGGATTGCTATAAGATAAGCATGACTTAAGTTTCAGTGAGAAACTGAAAGTCTAGAGAATAAGAATGAATTTATTGATGTTCTTTAAAGGATATTACAGTTGATAAATGATACATCAATAAAGAGAAACAGGAACTTAGCTTCTATCTTCTTGGTCTCTTATACCTTAGAGGATTTACATGTTCTTCAGCTCTTCTTTTCCTCCTCGCCTCATTTTACCTTGTAATTTCTTCTAGTTCACTTTGCTCAAGAAGTTCATCATGATCATGTCTTTTCATGAAGGCGGGATCTCTAATGGGCATACTTAGGCAAGTGCGAGATACTCCTTGCGGACTGAAAGGAGTAGGGCCTTAGCTCCTCAGTGGGGTTGCCATTATTATCGGTTGGTGTTGATCTGCTCTTAAAGGCTGATTGCGAGGCTGATTGCTCCTTGAAGAATATGTTACTTGTTTCCCATTACTTTTCTCCCCTACAGTGTTATTCTCCCCCCTTTATCCCTTGCACTAGTTCGTGCAGTTGAGAGCACGACTGAGCAATGTCATCGCGATTTTCTTGGACCATAGCGTCATTCTATAATTTTTGTTGATTTATTATGGCCAAGATATCGTCTGTCTGCCTCATCTGAGTTAAGGAGTACTATTTAAATTTAGTTAGTTAGGAATGCAGGCTAGCGAGATTTTTAAAGACAAGTTTGTTCTGAGCCTCCCGAGTCTTCTGAAGAAGGATAACTGCTTCCTTATGCTTGGCCATGGATTGGAAGTGTAGTTGATCCCTTTCTTTAATACTCGTTATCATCTCCTTGATGATCTCCCTTAGCCTCTTTGTGAGCTCAGATCCCAAGTTGCTAAGAAGGGTATTGGCAACTTCAATCAGATTGTTGAAACGTTGATGATTAATGAGAGAGTGAGATTCAAGGTTTTCTTCCATCTCCCTAGCCACTTTCTCTGACACTTCTATTAGCTCATCTTTGGTAGGAAGGAGAAAGAGATGCTTGATTATCTTCTGAATATCAGATAGAGAGGCTTTTTTTTCTCATTTTGTATGTTTGAGAAAGCAAGGGCTAAATCAAAATATTCATTATTGGAGGATGAGGGAACATCATATTGCGTTATTGGGGTATTGGTTGGATATATGGGGGAGGAGGCTGCTTCACCGTAAGATTCTGTAATTGATTTGATTGACAATCATAGTGTCATGACGTTCGATGACCATGGAGTTGATTGAGGGGTTGACTAAAAATGGTACTAAAACAGAAGAATTGGTTTTATTTGGTCCATTAATTACAGAGTTTTGGGACTCTATAACTGGAAATTGGTTTTTTGGATCAAGAATGACCTCAATCCTTCTAGGCAGTTCCTCAAATTGATAGAAGTTTGATGAGGGAGAGTGATTGAGCTTGAAAGATGTGGGAATGAATTATACATGTTGCTTACTTCTTGGAGAAGTATTGTATGTGATTAGCTTTTGAGCAAAGGTGAGATTTCTTAGGAACCCCTGGGCAAGCACAGACATTGTTGGATAATCTTTAAATGTTCAGAACATATGGTCCCAAGAATTAAGAATTAGGGCTCTATGGTAGGATATCATTGACAGGTAGAAGAACGGGCGATTTTAGTTGAGGTACCTTTCTTCACTCCTAAACTCAGCAATGATTTCTACTTCTTCTAATTCATTTTCTTCATCGTCTTTATCAAAAACCTCCATCATTTCTGTATCCTCATCAAGGGAAGAGGGGTCTTCATGGTTCTTTTCATGTACTTTACTTTTTCAGAAGGCGTAGGGGATTCATGATAATCTCGATCGCTTCCCCTTGATTAGAGAGCACTTTATCGCTCGTGGATTTCGACTATCTACTCCTCAATTTGAGCATAAATCTTCTTGTCATCTTCTTGTTGCTCCCCCTCAGTTGGGAAATATGTCTGATCTGATACAGTAGGACTAACTGCACTATTGAAGGTAGCAATTACTATTTCAATGATCCTGGTTTATTCCAAGGATTCATTGTGAGAACCAGAATCAAATTTAGCTTGGTCCTTCATTCTTCTTTCTTCTTCCTTGATCTTCAGCATCGCTTTCTTAAGTTCAAGAACAGCCTTTTTGACTAGTCTTCTCCTCACCCTTCTAGGCTCACGCTTAGCAGATTCTTCAGTAATCTATTCATCTTTATTAACGATTATTTTCTCAGGCTGAGTGGTCGTCTTAGTGTGACTGATAAGTCGGGACTCTACGATCGGTGAGCTTATGTACTCCACGAAAGTAGTTAGAGAAGACTTCTTTAAACGCAGACTGCGTTTTCCTTTCTTATGGAGCATCTGAGAGAGTAGTTTGTTCTTCAACTTCATCTTCATTTTGCTTCTTCTTCTTCTTCTTAGATGGATACTCTGGTGATAAGATTACGTCGTGGGAGACTTCCCTTGGAAGAGAGCGACCAGAAGACTTTAGAATCAGATCTTTGAGGCACATCAGTTGTTAATCCTTGAGGCCCTGCTTCCATTTAAACAATATCCTTTTAGTTTCCTCTTTCCTTTGCTCTTTCTGACCAAGGCAGAGGACTCCTGATTTACTTCTTCTTCATCTTCCCTTAACAAACAAATTTCCCTCCAGAAAGTGTTTCTTTACCTCTCCAGATCTCTCACTAGACTCAGTCGGAGTTAACTTTAAATTTTCTATTGGATTCCTTTTCCAGTTCAAAAATAATTTTTGGGTCATCCTCTTGTTTGGATTGAGAGCTTTACCTTCATTATCTTCAATTTTATCTCCCAGAGTCGATTGGAGAATGATTCTTATGAATCTTCTGTAGAACATCTTACTCAAACATTTTTGCCTTCTTGGAACTGAGAATCCATTTCCTAATCCATTCCAGGAGAAGAGCTCCATATTCTCAGCTTCTTGTTCTCCATGGGATTCTTTTTCCAATTTTTAAACAACCAAGGAGATAAGATTTTGTGAACTTTGAGAGGTTCTCCTTTATTATCTCTTATCTTATTTGTTAATTTCTTTTTCAGAATGATACTCATGAATCTTCCATATAAAACCTTAGTGATAGGTGTATCTAAGGATTTCTTCTTCCTAGCATCCTTTAGCCATTTGGACAATATATCGAACATTATAGCTCCAAAGTTGATCTACTGCTTCATGACGATTGCAGTCATGATTCTCGATTGCAGATCGCTGGCCATATCGTGTGCAGTATCTTTGCACAATATGCATTTTCTTGCAATCTCAGCAAGAAATTCAAACTCCTTAGGAAACTCTTTTTTCTTCATACCCTTGAGATTGGGGTTCTTCTCATAGTGCATTAACCTCATGCCTTCTTCAATGTTAACTTCTTCGAGATTTATCAGACCTTGGTTAGGAAACCCTAAACATTGGTTGATGTCTGATGCTCTTATTTTCAAATTTACTCCTTTAACTTTTGTAGATAGAAGCCTAAAATCTATCTTTGCATTTGAATAAAATTCCTTCACTAAATCAGCATAAATTAGGGTGTTAGATTCTAGGCATTTAGAAAATCCAGCATTCTTTACGAGCTCAAGAATGTCTCTGAAATTTTTTTCTGATTTTTTGAACTTCTTAGAGCCGAGTTGAACTCTAGTGATAATACGCCAGTCTTCCATTTCAAGGGTTTGACGTATATGACTTTTTGTCTGTAAGGATTTGGTGTTTTATGAAGGTAATTTGAAATGTATGGCTCGAGTTTTGGAACGTTTATGTTTTGGAGATATTTGGGGTTAAGGTTCGAAGAGGTTTGATGGAGTAGAGAGATTTATAGCTTTTTGGTAACTTCTTGGAAGTGTAACCACCACATATTTGAATTTTCATTTACAACTGTTCCCTCTACTTGTCAATAGGACATGTGTAAGTGAGTTATTGGAAGTATGATGCTTCAAAATCTGTAACTCCCCACATATGATCTTTTTTTAATTTTGACTTTCCTTTTATGAGCATTATTTCCTTTAGTTAACCATTTGACTTTTTCATTTTGTAGAGTAGCTTAATGAGATAATTGTGTACTCTACGATTTTCTATTTACTAAACGATCATCTTCAACAACCATGCTTCGGTAAATGATTCTTCATTAATTTTCAACTGGGAGTTGCATGATTCATCAACAACTTGAACTATTCTGAGAGGCTTCTGTATGCTCTGCAGAGGTTCTTGTGATGCATTCTATTTTAGCCCTTCTTCTGGATTAAGGAAGCTCGGAAAGGGTTGGCCTCTTAGTTTAAAACTTAAAGCTAGGTTTGTCTCTAAGGCACTTATCAGAAGAAGGACTGCTTAGACTTGGTGATAAGAATGTCATCACGGCATGCCTCTTTCCCAGAATTCATTTACCAACTTAGGATGCACTTTGATATTGGCATGTGTAAATGAGAAAGAATGCAGTGATCTTTAGTTGTATTATCAGGAGAGTGTATTGGGGAGGTGTTTGTATAGGCTATAATCGCAGGGTTAGTATACTCATACTCTACGATCAGGATGTTGATCATAAGGACTTTTTGATTGGGGCAGTATGGCTAACATGTTTATTAATCAAAAAGTTTTGAGACTCTACGATCGAAGATTAAGATTCATTTGGTTAATCAGCCTCAGAGTTTTGGGACTCTGAAACTGGAAAAGAGTTGTTAGGATCGAGTGAGGTATCAATCCCAAGGGTGGTTGGGGCTTTTCACACTACTTGAAGAATGATGTAGGTGAATGATTTAACATTAAGTATTTATTGGATAAAGTACTAGTTGTGAACTGGTGCTCTGTGAAATGATTCATCAGAGACGTAAGTGAGGGTGAACTGTCTTCTAAGCTCATATCTGATTTTAGCAATGAATTCCACTTCTTCTCCTTTATCTTCTTCGTCATGCAACCTCATAATCTTCATGTTTATTTTTACCTTAGCATCAGGTCCAACTATCTTCATTATTTGAGAGATCTAAAAGATTAGCTTTAGTTTGTTCCTTCCTCAATTTGAGCATTGCTAGGCTTAGCAAATTATTGCTCCCCCCACAGTTGATACTTTCATCTTAGAGGAAGATGGGCTAACTTTTGTATATACATCTTTGTAAGGTTGCCTTGCACTTTTCCTTCTAGCTGGACTCTTCTAAGCTGATCTGATATCTTCATAGTTGAATAAGATCCATTGGATCATAGAGTTTTTTCTTTAGAATTGGTTACTCCATGATTTGCTGACTAGGCACTACGAACGTAGGTTCTATTATTCATACTTTTAGCATCTTCTGTACTCAGAGTTTCACTTCTGCGATTCATACTTCATCACCATTTATTGATGGTCATGGATATAATCTTCCTTGATGTTCCTCTTGAGATGATATGTTTTGCCAATATTGATAAGCTTGGAAGGTCTTCTTCTTCTTGGCATGGATTGTAGACTCACATAATTTAAGGACCATGATGATCATGCCATGGGTTTCAGGTTCTCATGATCATGCTCATGAGATCCCATCATCCTTTAGCATATCTTCTAAAGTGAGTTCTGGTTTGTTAAAGAACATAGCCGAGGGATCTTGATCTTTACAACTAGTAGAAGCTTGAAGGGCTCCATCCTTTCTTTTGGATAGTTCTCCAGTAAGGTTAGATAACCTAGATATTTGCAGGTTAAGTTTTTTCTATTTTGGTACCCATTGCTATTTGGGTCCTGCTAGGTTAGTTTTCTCAAAATCCCCAGTCATTCAGACTTTTGGGTTCCCAAAATGTATGGGGATAAGTATTAACGATCATTAAGTATGTACACATATAAATGATGACAGTTATAAAACATGATTGTGAGTGTGTGTATGGTTTAAGCAATATTGATATATTAAACTTTCTCTTTGGTTGTTACACCTTCTGCTTTTTTAATATTAACAGATTTTGAATTTTCATATAGTGAGAATCAGCTCTATAGTTTGCATCTGGTTGGTTCGTGGAGTTAATCAATCTTCAAGAACCTTTAAGATACAACTGTAGAATTGGTCACACTTTATGTTTTATCAAAAACACAAAACATTGATTTGTATAAATTTCCATACATACCAACGCATTAGCAAAGGTCCAGCAACTTAGAATGCTTAGATTTTAATTTACTTAAGGCATACATCCGATATCTTCCAAAAACTTATTTTCAACCTCAAATATAGGTGGAGGGAGAGTTTTTCAACGAACAGTTTCCAACCTTAGATGTATTTCTCTCTTTTCCCTTTTTGAGAAAGAGAATAATCATTTGATAAAGCACTGTTATAGCACATAAGGTGATGCAATATGATGCGTGTATACAGTGATGAGGATACATACCTTGCCAATGTCAATCTCTTGACAATTAGTTATCCTGTTTATTTGCACAATGATATGATGCATAGTTGTGCATATCTTTGTATTGCCAATATTGACAACATTTGTTGCTCCATATCTTTAGATTAATCAAGCAAAGTCTTTAGATCATGATCAGAGGAAAGTCTTGGCAACTTGAATTCTTTGAAACCTTTGAACCTCAAGGTTCAGATTTATGAATTTTTCCAAATACATATTTGAGGAATTTTTCTTTCTAGAGAAGAAGCTCATAGCATGTTTAGGCATTTCATCACTGTGAAAGTAAGATTCTTAGTTCTTGCTTCATCTTGACTTCCCATCAATATGTTGTAGACTGCTGATTGACTATAAGCATTGTTAGATTGACCTGACAGAAATTTCATTTAAGAACAAGGACCAATCTGGATTGCATCAGGTGGATATGCATATTTTCCTACATATATAATTTTCAACTTATGAGCTCATCTTCACTCAAAAGTGACTTATAACTAATACTAATCTTAAAACTTATTTGTGCCGCGAATTAAACTCAAAGCTTTAGCTATTGGATACAATGTGAGAACCTGCTCTGATACCAATTGTACACAATAGATCTAGAAGGGGGGTTGAATAGATCCTTTTAAACTTTTTCTTTTTTTTTAATCTTGTTAAGTGATTAATAGATAATGAATAGAAGAATCAATTCATACACAACGGAATAGGTTAAGATTCCCTTCAAGGATATAGCATTAAACATAGTCTTAATGTTAGATTAGTTGCAAGCAGATATAGCAGTTATAGTACGAAATATAAATGACATAAGTAAATGACACTAGGGGTTTTAAGTGGTTCAGAGACTAAATGCTCATAATCCTCTCTTCTGTTTCAACAAGCATGGATTCCACTAAGGACTTGATCAACTTTGAATCACTAAGATTCCTTCAAGACCAGCAACCTTGGAACTGTAGACTAAGCCCAGCAGACTTAGAATCTCTTATACCCTTTGGTACTCAGCAAGCCTAGCAGACTTGACTTTGGTTTAGTCACAACAAAAAGGACTCCTAAGGCCCTGGATGTATAGATGGTTGTTTGTTGTAGTTGTTGAGTTGCTAAGATGACATTTATCTTGTTCATCTACTGATACTTAGTAGCTCCTTGTGATCGTATGACATTCAGAATTGATACTTGATCACAACTGATGAACTACTAAGATGTACATTTCACTTGATATCTTTGTTTACTTAGCAGTCTAATTAATCTCCCTGGTGCTTCTGATCTGTGTAGTTAATGCTTGACTTCATCGGATATTCAACATAACACACTACCCCCACTGAGGTACTACTAAGTCTTGCATATCAGCTCGACTCTTTCTGGTACTTAGATGTCTTTGAACACTGGTTATTTTGTGCACAAATTCGACTCTATATCTTTTTCTCTTCAGCTCAAAGTGTTCATGGTGAAAACGTAGAGTGGCTCTTATATTCTGCTTTCTGATTTGCCACTCTAGTTATTGTTTTCTTGGTCTTTCGGCTCTCAGCAAAGATGCCACTTCGTTGACATTCTCCTTTTCATTAAGTGAAGCTTCTGCAGTGTATGACTCTCACTAGATATGCTTTTCTTACTCTTAGGTAGTCTCACTCACACTGAGACTCTTTCTCTGTTAAGCTTTATATTTCTCACTTCATCTCAAGTCAACAACCCTTTTTTTTTCTTTAAAGCTTCAACTTTCTATATATTCATCCATCAGCTTCCCGTTGGAATATAGCCGTAAAGAGCTATTTAAAGAGCTTCTTTATGAGCATTTAATGCATCAGATATTCTTAGATCTTTGATGTAGACATACTGGGTTAATGTGACAACTCCCTTTTTTTTTACTTGCCTAACATGTCACTTTCAGTAGACTAGTAGGTAGTCACCTTTCTTTTTTTCTTTTGGCTCTTCGATTTAGGTCAAGGATGTTGTTGAGAGCACATCGGGATCCTCAATTCACAACGTTCGAATGTTAGTCTTCTTTGTTTAGACATTCTCACTAATTAGACAAATGTCTTCTACGATTTTGACGCTGACCTACATGAACTCTACGATTACTTAGTCGTAGCTTATGTGGGAATCGTAAGGTGTCTGACTACTTTGGCTTTTTGGTTTGCGTGTCTCTTTGATTAGTCATGCTCAGTTTCCTTAATTTTCAGCCTTGTGATCTCTTGATTATACTACATGGTGAGGCTGAGCATTGACCTTCTCTTTATCTCTCCTCTGGGTCAGGTTTACAATTATCTCTGTAGTTGCTCTATCAGATTCTTCTATTGATTAGTAAACACTACGATCGTTGTCTTAATGCTATGATCGTTGTCTTCTGATGAGACTCTTTCTGAATGGATTTTCACTTCTCCATCAGCCTTGCTGTAGAGTTAGTGCTTTGATATAGATCTATGTATACACTTCAGGATTGATCATCTGTTGAGAATCGTAGACTACTCTATGATTCTACTCTAGCATTGCGAGCACTTGACTGACTATAATTTTCATTGGTGAAGATTTGTAGACTCCACGATTCTTGAGCAAAGCCTGCGATTCTTGACTTTGCTCGGCAGACACTCAGCAGACTGTCTTTACGATTTCGAGAGTGACTTTCTTTGATAGATTGCGATTCCGCCTTGCCTTCTACAATATCTTGGCTGGCTCGTCAGACTACGATTCTGACTTGTAGACTCCATGATTTTTATCGAGGCTTACGACTCTTGTTTTAGCTCGGTAGGCGCTTGGCAGACTACTTCTACGGTCTCGAGAGGCTTGCTCGGCAGACTATGATTCTTCCTTAACTCTCTTGGCAGGCAATAATGGCTGACGAAGTGCTTTTCGATAAGACATGCCTATTTATTACACTTTATAAGATCAACCTAACAAGTTTGATCTTTCTACTCATAGTCCTTATACATTATGATCTTTTGAAGGACTTCACAAGGTTACCCATTCATATCAGATCAAACTAACACATTTAATCTTTTCAATCTAAGTCCTTGTCCATATTCTCTATCATCTATTAAGGACATTACAGCTTTTATCAATGTAGACATATTTTTATATTCATTTATCATTTTCATCATCAAATTATATAAATAAAGAATAATATCCGCATGCATATTCCTGACATGGTGTAGTCATCTACTACCACTAATGAGTATCTCTTTCCTCTAAGGCTTATAGTTGGGATAGGCCCAAAAAGATCCATGTGAATTAACTGCACGGGCTTAACATTTGAGTTGACTGCTTTACCTTTGAATGAGCTCCTTGTCTGTTTTCCTAGTTGACAAGCTTTGCATGGTCTTTCTTTGACGAAGTTAAATTTAGGCAAACCTGCTACTAGGTCTTTGGAGGCTAGTTTCGACATGTTTTTGAAGTTCAAATGAGATAATCTTCTATGCCATAGCCAACTTATTTCTTCGGAGGCTTTGGTAAGAAAACACATTGTCTCATCAGAACTTAGTTCAGCAAGGTTGGCTACGTAGACATTTCCTTCTCTAATTCTAGTTAGCTTTTAGTGAAGAGGTCTTCAGATCTCTGACTTGATATTTATTGTTGAGGAAGGTGACTTGATGACCTTTGTCACAAAGTTGGATGATTCTAAAGAGGTTGTGCTTTAGCCCTTTAACATAAGCTACTTTGCTGAAAGACACAACACCATTTCTAGCTGAGCCATATCCTTTAGTCTTTCCAGAGCCATTGTCACCAAAAATGACTGTAGGACCCTTCTTCTCTTTGAAGTTAGAAAGGAGAGCTTTGTTTCTAGTCATATGCCTTGAGCATCTACTATTAAGATACCAGGTTGTCATAGTGGAGTTCTATACCTGCAGTAAGATTTAGCTTTCATTTTGGTACCCAGACTTGCTTGGGTCCTACTCTGTTAGTTCCCTTGGGGACCCAAATCTACTTGATTTTAGGTCTATGGTTTACATGGTTGTAATAGCATGATGTAGCTTTATGACCATATCTATCACATACAAAACATCTAAAATGATGCATGCTTGTGTGAGTGTGTAAGTGTGTGTGTGGATTCTTTCTTAACATGGACATGTGTGAATATATGGTACCCTTTTCCTTATGTTGATTCTTCTTTTTCCATACTGCTCTGTGATTCAGAGATTTTATAGAGTGAACCTCAACTCTACAATTCTTTCTTGTTTGGTTCATGGAGTCGGTTTTGTTTGGCTCTACGAACCTTCAAGGTTGGAAAGTAGCAGTTGATTTACTCTTGACTTTTTTGAATCCTAGACCAATATGGGATCTGTTATGTATAAGGACATTACTTTGATCAGAAGAGCAAGGATTCATCGGCTCTATGCTCTGTGTAGATTTCACAAACGTAATGCTTCTATTGAGATTTGAAGCACTGCTGATGTTAGTTTTCAATGATTTTTTCACACATGATTCAAAAGGAGAGTCCGCAAAACCTAGACCTCATCTGTCAGAAGAGTTTCTTTGACTAGAGATCAAAGAGTCCATTGATGAAGAAGACCTGTTCCATATTAGGATTGTCTTTTCCAGCTCCTTAATTTTAGAAGTTAGGTTTAACTCTCTTTGTGCGCTGAGCTCATTGATCTTTTTTAAGCTTTTATTTTCAGCTTCAAGATTAGAGAGAGAAAAGGTTCTTTGAAGTGTTGTCTCCAGTTCTGCTTGAACTTTCTCTTTCTCTTGTTGAAGAAGAGAATAATCTTTTGACAGAACTCTGAACAATTTCATGTATTGATGTAGATTAGAGTTTATATCATGCAATGCAGTTCTTAAATAATCAATATCTACATCAGGAGAGTTAAAATCAAATATGTCATCAATGATGATTTCATGATGGTCAGTATTTTTCTTGTCTTTGGCTTCCTTGGCCATCAAACATAGGTTGTCCATTTGAGGTTCTTCATCTTCACTTGACTCAGAGTTTGTATCATTATCTGAGTCACTCCATGATCCTCCGGCTACAAGGCCTTTGTCTATTCTTTTGAAGCTTCTTGTAGCCTTTGAATTCTTTCCTTAGGTTTGATTGCCTCTTTAGCTCTTCTCTAAGATGTTTGTTGCATTCTGCAATGAAGTGACCTGGCTTGTTGCAGTTGTATCATAGATCTTTATTCTGCTCCTGATTACTTCTGTTGTTGAATCTTTTAGGTTTGTTGCTTCTTCCTTTACGCATGAATCTTTTAAGCCTTCTAACAAGTATAACAATATCTTCATCATCATTTTCTTCAGTTTCAGATTCATCGACTCGAGCCTTAGAGGTGGCTTCTGTTGCTTTGAGAGCAACTCTCTTTTCCTTCTTCTTTCCTTCTGATAGGGTTTTTGCTCATTGAGTCAGCTCCAGTTCATAGGTGAGAAGATTGCCATACAACTGTTGCACAGTCATCTCATGAAGGTTCTTTGATTCTCTGATGATTGTGATCTTTGCATCCCACTTACTCGGTAAGGCCCTCATAAACTTGATGATGAGATCTTTGTTAGGATATGTCTTTCCGAAAAAGAGAGTTGAGTAGTACATTAAATCTTTCATATGTAGAAGTAATGTTCTCTCCTGGTATGTAAGTGAACATTTCATATTACTGAGTAAGTAGAGATTATTTGTTCTCTCTTACTTCTTATGTTCCTTCATGCATGATCAGTAATGCTTCCCATACTTCCTTTGTTGTTTTGCAGTTGACCACATTTTCAAATAAATCATCTTCTAAAGACTGGAACAAAATGTTTTTGGCCTTCTTGTCCAGTTAGACAACTTTCCTCTCATTGTCAGTCCATTCTGAATTTATCTTGATTTGTGTTCGGTTTGGTTCGTCAGGAGTTGGTGCAAGCTTTGTATGTATGTAGGGCCCATTAAGCACTATTTCAAATAGATCATCATCTATTGAATCCATATAAGCTTGCATTCGAACTTTCCAGTTGAAGAATTTATCTTTGTTGCACATTGGTGGTTTGCTGCCTCCACAAAGCTTAGATTCGCTTATGATGTGTACCATTGATTTACTCAAGATTTGTAGGCTTTAGTTGAGAAAACCTGCTCTGATACCAATTGTTAATTCCCAGAGGCACGAAAATTATCTAGAAGGGGGGTTGAATAGATATTTTTAAAAACTTTTTCTTTTCAAAAATTAGCTTAACAGATTTGTTAATTAATAAATTAATTAACCACAGCAGAATGTATGATTTAATTATCCCCTTTAAGATAAAACAGAAATATAGTTCAAGTAGCAGTTATAACAGATATAGAAATTAAGAAGTGACTGAAAGTAAATGACACAGTTGTTTTAAGTGTTTCAAAGTACTCAAGACTCCTAATCCACTCTTCTACTCCAGAAGTAGGAAATCCACTAAGGATATAGGTACAACTTTGAATCACTAAGATTCCTTCAAGACCATCAGCCTTGGAACTCTATTTCACTAAGAACTCTTCAAGCTCAATAGACTTGAAACTTTAGTTCACTAAGAACTCTTCAAGTCCATCATATTTGGTTGGAATGTGATGAGAGTTTGTTTGTTGTTGTGCTACTCAGTTGCCTTAAGAATAAGTTCTGAAGAACTGAGTAGCGAAGCAAGATATTTCTTTTGATTCGTAGATTGAGGCTTTGACAGATTTTCTTATAATTTGTGCGTTCTTACTTATTTTAAATCTTCAATTTGTTTGCCTTATGTAGGAGCCTTTGAAATCTTCCCTTTGAAATGATTTATCTGGAGCATTTAATCCTTCAAATATTCTGTGATCTTGATGTTGACATTCTGGGTCTGTGTACACTCTTTTTTGACTTACCTGACACAACAGGCTGCTTTCTCACCTAACACCTCTCGAATGTTACTTTCAGCAGACCAGTTGGAAGTTACTTTCTTTTTCCTTTTTTTCTTCACTTTAGACTAAGAATATTGGTGAGAGTATTGGGATACTCAATTATCAATGTCCATATGTCAGTCCTCACTGTTTGAGATCCTCTCTTATTAGACAAGTGAGTCTGACGATTCTGATATTGACTAATGAGCATTATGATCGTTGTCTTGCTACTATGATCATCGTGTATTGATGAGTGCTTCCAAGAAATTCAGTCTAGATTGCTTATCTAATGAGAATCATAAAGTACTCTACGATTCTGCCTTAGCATTGTAACGCTTATGTGACGCCCCCAAAATAGGTATACATCACCCATCTTGGATCGCCAGATACATGGTACATAATACAACTACAACTTAATTATATAACTGTCGTGCAGAATACGACAAAACATAAGTTGTGAGTTTTAATACGAATATTGTCTCCTAGACAATATCCAAACTCAAATTCAATCTTATTACAATTATTATCACACTATTTCACAGAATAGTGAGGACTACTATAGCCACCATCTGGACCGTCAATTCATTCCCCGACTAGTCCTAACTATATTCTCATTTCCTGAAGAGAATAATGAAAGAAAAGGGTGAGATCAAATAACCCAATAAGAAATATTATGACTAAGATAATGCAGAATAAATTATCCTTAGCCTTCAACAGTATAACAACTGATATAATACAATAGACAACAAGTTTTAGGTCAACAACTGCAGCGGAATAAGCAATCTATTAGAATAGTCAAGAAGAGCATGATATCTACTATCTTCTATGATTTAAAAGTTTACCATCAATTTTATCGTTGAGACTCAGCTTAATAAATAATTCACATCACTGAATTATCCATGCACTACGGGCCAAGGATATTCATTAGTATCACGACCACGAATTATCCATGCACTAAGGGCCAAGGATATTCGTGTTTTCACCAATGGTCATGATCATTCCAAACAACAATTCATCTTTGCACCCTTGGCCAAAGAGAACGAATGGTTATGATCATACCAACATCTGTCCATCAATGCACTACGGGCCAGTGAGGACTTTTAGCACATCATTTTTAACATTATTCATAATTATACCGAATAATCCTTGGTTATAATCATACCAATCAACAGTCCATCTATGCACGTAAGCCACAGATGACTTTCATCACAATATAAGCATGAGGATGATGACAATGATATAAAAATTCAATTAAATGAAAGCAGGGATAAATTTTAAAGATTTATAATTTAATTTATCCAGAATTCAATAATATCCAAATTGTCATCATAATACTACTTTGTGGAGTAAAATTCAAGAATAATATTGTATCAAAAATAATTTGGACCAAGAAAAATTAATTTTTGTCATGAATAGTACCCCGGGTAAATAGTACTTCGTGAATAGTACCCCGTGAATAGTACTTTATGAATAGTACCCCATGAATAGTACTTTATGAATAGTACCGTACGTATGAATAGTGCCGTATAAATGAATAGTACCCATGAATAGTACTCCGCATGAAAAGCTTAAAATTCAACAAGAATGTTCAGAAAAATATCCTTGTGAAACGATACTAGATGAAGCGTACATTTCAAGGATATTCTACTAATTTCACAGAGTATAGAAGTAATACTTCAACAAAATGAGTGTAAAACTAGGGATACGAAACGAAATAATATTACTTACATACTACAGAGTATGGAAGAAAATATTATTTCATACGAATATTGAACAAAAAATAATATCCCTTACGAATAAGAAATAAATAACATCCCTTACGAATATTAAACGAAAATAATATTCCTTACGAATATTAAACGAAGACAATAAATATTGAACGAAAATAATATTCCTTACGAATATTGAACGAAAATAATATTCATACGAATACGAAAAATAATATATCTTCAGAATATGAAATAAATAATACCCCTTACTACTGTGGAATGAAAATAATATTCCTACAGATATTGAACGAAGATAATATTCCTTACGAATATGAAAAATAATATCGTAAGCAAAGATGAAATAAATAATACCCCTTACCTCAGAAGAAGACTGGATACTGGAATAATAAAGTAGCAGAATTAATACTCTTCTTCTTTCTCTCTATAGCTTCTCTCTCTATAGTTTCTCTCTATAGCTTTTCTCTCTATAATTGCTCTTGTAAGTCTTAGTAAATTGGTGAGAATGAAAGAAGAATGAGCTTCTATTTATAGGGAAATATAGTTTCGATAAATGCACGTTTTGAGGCTCAAAATATTACAGTATAATACCTTCATCTTTTCCTTAATTTTTAATTTAGTCCTGCAAGTATTATCAAACTTACACCACCTCCCCTAATAGTACATGCATGTGAATCAATAGTACATTCATGTGAATCAATAGTTCTATGCATGTGAAAAAATAGTTACAGTATAGTACCTTCATCTATACCTCCATTTTTAATTTAATCATGCAAGTATTATCAATCTTACACCACCTCCCCTAATAATACATGCATGTGAATCAATAGTACATACATGTGAACAAATTGTTATAAGCATGTGAATTTATAGCAATTAATTACTCATTTATCTAATTAATTACCCGATTGGTCAATATAACCTCTAGAAATCAATTATTATCGAAATAAATGTCGATTTCCACTAAAACTAATAATTCCAACACAATGGAAATATCAATTTCATCTTTAATCAACACGAACTTATTCATCATTAATATTATAACTCACAGTATTTAACAACCAAATTATTCCTAGGAAAGAGGGGGCTTTCCAATAAGAATTTCTCCTTATTGGCGCGCAATTAGGTGGACAAACCCTTTCCTCGACAGAACTTTCTAGACATCGTCAATATTGCAAATAATAATATGAATAACTTTGTAGTCTCAATTATTGATTTAAAAATATTATGCAGATACTGTGACAATAATTGAATCAATAATATAAGATATATTATGCAGCAATTACTATAGCAATAATTGAGTATAACTGAGTGAATTCTCATGTAAGCATCAATAATCAATACTGTGTGCTACTATGCAACCACACGTATTACTGTACTTTTACCACCGGGTAGTTCAATAGTATAACGGTAAAACTTTTGCCGTTATTTTTATAAAAAGATATTTCTGTCGTTTTCTAACTCCGGCAGTAATTCCATTGTGGGGTCCACCAATGATTGTGCTGTTGTACGAATATTCCCTGTTAAATCGAATATTCTCCGACCAAACGAATATTTTATAACAAATTACTCATCAGCTTTTCTCGTGGCTTCATCAGCTTTTGGCATTCCCATTCCTGAGGATAGAGAAAAAATTGGCTCAACCGCTACATCATGTAGCGGCACACTCAGAATTAAAAAAAACATGGCCCCATTTGTACGGAAAGTTTGAAGAGGTAGGAGTTTAAAATGAAAAATAATAAATTAATGCACATAATAAATTAATATTAAAATTTATTGGGTTAGCGGAACATTATAAAATAAAAAAGTGGGACCTGTTCACACTTTATTGTCTAAAAATAAAAATTTGAAGACAAAACCGCTACATGTTGTAGCGGTTGGTGTATTTTAAAAAAATTCCTCTTTTTTTTATAAAATCTGACAAGGTAGGACCCATTTATATAATTATAGACCGAAAACAAAAATTTAAAGATCAAGTCGTTACATGTTGTAGCGGTTGGTTTATTTCAAAAAATCCATTTTTTTTATAAAATCTGACAAAGTGGGACCCATTTACACTTTATTATTAAAACAGAAGTCGCTAGTTGTTGTTAATCGAGCCGCTACATGTTGTAGCGACTGGGAATATATTATTTTCAATCTCAGCTTTCTATTTAATTGATTAACGGTGACATATTATTAGTTCTTTAGAATTTTGACAGGTAATCGGTTAATGGATTAGGCCTACGGATTATATATATATATATATATATATATATATATATATATATATATATATATATATATATATTATATAATATATATATTATTATCGCCAATCACGCGCGTCCATCACCAACAACACGTCTAATCCTGCACGAAAACAAAATTCCACGTAGGAACTTGACGGTCTGGGCTGCTGGGAGATAGCTCTGGTATGAGAATAAATACATGCTGGAAACATTTTAACAATGGAGGGTTATGGTTTTAGCGCTTAAAGAATTATGAATAATGGGTGTACCTGTGAAATATAGTATATTCTTATATTTATAGTTTGATCACATCACCTTTAACGCCATGTCCCCGAATTGGAATAAAATTCTTTACCATAGTAACTACCATACTAGGATATGAGTCAATCTTCTTAAAGAAATGAAGTCGAATCTAATCATGATATTTTCTTTATGAATCACAGATTCCTTAAAGCTCAATCCGCTGTCCAGAATATACCATATAGTGAGAAAGAATCCTCCACGTGACTTGGGGCCCACCAAACCATTCGGGCCCACCTAATCATGCCCTCTACTCTTTAGTTATAAGGGGTTATATAATAAAAGAATACCGATTCCAATAAGCCTAATAATTAAATATTAAATGTAAGACCTCAACTTTTATGAATAAAGAATAATTTTCCTAAATATCTTTTTGAATATTATGGTGTGGATTTGATATAATGTTATAGTTGTGGGTAATATTTATAAATTTTGCAAAGTAAGTAAGTTGTTATAAAATATTCGATTGGTCAGAAAATATTCGTTTTAACAGGGAATATTGGTACGATGACACAATCATTGGTGGACCCCACAATAGAATTATTATCGGAGTTAGAAAATGACAGAAATATCTTTATATAAAAATAACGGCGAACGTTTTATCATTAACTGTTGAAATACCCGATGATAAAAGTACATTAATATGCGTGATTACATAGTAGCACACGGTATTGTATAGTATTTTTTTATTATTGATGCTTACATGAGAAGTCACTCAGTTTATTTCAATTATTGCCACAGTAATTGCTACATAGTATCTCATGTTATTGATTCAATTATTGTCATAATATTTTATATTATTAAATCAATAATTGAGACGACAAAGTTATTTATATTATTATTTATATCATTTACGATGTCTAGAAAGTTTTGTCGAGGAAAGGGGTTTGGTCACCTAATTGCGCGCCAATAGGGAGAAATCCTTATCGGAAAGCCCCCTCTATCCTGGGAATGATCTGGTTGTTAATATTATGAGTTATAATATTAATGATAAATATTGTTAAAAATGTGTTTTGTGAAGCTAAGTGAGTTGAGATAAATAGAGGGGGTTTTATTGAAGTATTTTTTGTAAATTTTTCTTATCATATAGACCTCTACTTACCCATTTTTTAAAATAATCGGCAGAAAGTTATTCATTATATATATAATATATATATATATATATATATATATATATATATATATGTGGTGAGTGGTGTGGTGGGTGGTGGTAGATGGCGTGGAATGGAGGGAGTATATATATAAATATATTTTATAAGTTTTGTTTTTTATGAAAAATAGAATATATTATATTTTATTATGAATAGTGTTTGCATAGTAAAATCAAAAATTATTTCAGAGCATTTAATTGTCATGCCGTGATTTCCCCATTCTAATGCAAATTCGTGATTTTTCCTAAATAGTATCCTTCTATTCTCCTATAAATAAGATGCTTAGTTTAGAATTAAAAATCACACCAAAATAAGAGAATTTTTTTCTATAATATTGAGCGTATTTCTTTAGAGTTTAAGAAAGATTTGAGTGTAGAAAACGGTTCAAGTTTTCTTCAAGAATACCTCCGCCCTACCAGTCAAAAATACTCTCCTTTTAAGGTAAGGGATATTATTTTTGTTCAATATTCGTAATAAATAATATTTTCTTCCAAACTCTCTAGTATGTAAGTAATATTATTTTATTTCAGATTCTGAGTTCTACACTCATTTTGTTAAAGTATTGCTTCTATACTCTTTTAAATTAGTAGAAAATCCTTAAAATTTGCGCTTCATCTAGTATCTTTTCACAGAAATATTATTCTGAATATTCTTGATAATTTTTAATCTTGTCATACCGGGGTACTATTCACAAGGTACTATTCATGAAGTACTATTCATGGGGTACTATTAACTTGGGCACTATTCACCCAGGGTACTATTCATGACAAAAATTAATTTCTTTTCCGTCTAAATCATTTTTGATACAATATTATTCTTGAATTTTACTCCACAAAGTAGTATCATGTTGACAATTTAGACATTATTGAATTCTGGATAAATTGAATTATAAATCATTAAAATTTATCATTGCTCTCATTTAATTGAATTCTTATATCATTGTCATCATCCTCATGCTTATATTGTGATAAAAGTCATCTTTGGCCTGTAGTACATAGATGGACTGTTAATTGGTATGATTATGACCAGGGATTATTCGGTATAATCATGACCTGTAATGTTACAAATGATGTTGTAAAAGTTCTCATTGGCCCGTAGTGCTTTGATGGACAGTTGTTGACATGATCATGACCATTGGTGATAACACGAATATCTTTGGCCCGTAGTGCGTGTAAGACCCCAACTTATTATTTAATAAAATTATATTTCCTCTAATTTTATTATGTTGAAATAGTAAGGGTTGATTTGATTAATGTGGTGAGTTATGGGTAAAATACGCAATTATTTCAAACATACAAGTAGTTATAAAATATTCATTATTGTTGAGGAATATTCGTTTGGTCATGGAATATTCTTCTTTGTCGGAGAATATATTAAATGCACGACGGGCAAATTTTGTGTGGGCCCCATAACGGAAAGCGATTGGAGGAAGAAAACGACAAGAATAAGTTGTTTATAAATAATCTGGCGTAGTTGTTATCGTTAATATTGTTAGAATACCGGTGGTTTAAACACAAGTAGTTACGGTATTACACAATTATTGATTCTTACGTAAGAAGACACTACTCAATAATTATTACGATAATTATTGTTCAAAGTATTTTATTTTATTGATTCAATAATTGCTGCGTTGATATTTTATATTATCGTTGTTTTAATAATTGTCATTACAGCATTATATTTTTTATTATCGAGACAATAATTCATATTATCTGAATAATATTATTAGATAACATTATTGGCAATGTCTAGAAAGTTCTGTCTAAAGAGAGGTTTGGTCATCTAATTGCGCGCCAGTAAGGAGAGATCCTTATTGGAAAGCCCCCTCTTTCTTGAGAACTGCCTGGTTGTCAGTAATGTGATTCTGTAATATTATTTGTGAATATTTTGTAATTATATTAATATTATATTAAATTTTCTGCTTTGGTGTTCTAAGCATTTTCCTATAAATAGGGTGCTTAGGTTAGAATTGAAAATCGCTTTTAAACTGAAATCTCTCTCTCTTCTCTCTCTCGATATATTGAGCGTATTCTTGTGAGTATACTTTTGAGTGTTGCTATATACTTGCAAGTTCAAGTCATAGTCTATATCGGTGTTTCAACTAGAAATCTTGTCTTTCGAGGTAAGGGATGTTATTTTCTTTTTTAAATGATATTATTTTCTTCAATATCATTATGTTAGAAATATTGGTTTGAACTTTTAATCAAATTTGGAACTTTTTGTGTGGAGTTACTTATTCACGATACTTGATCTATTCACTTAATACTAAGACTATTCATCAAAAAATGAAAAAAAATTCCTTTTCGTCTAAAATATCTATTATGAATACTAGCTTTGATTGTAACCATGTTTTGATCATTCTTGAATTTTACTTCACTATGATTATTTATGAGGTATTGTTGGACATGAAATAGCTGAAATACGAATCCTTGATATTTATTCTTTTATTTCACTGGATTCGTTTCCTTTAAAATATTTTTCATCATCCTCAATCCTAAATGATGATATTATTGAATATCTTCGTCCAGAAAGTGCAAAGATAAATGATTTTATAATGAATATCTTTTGGCCCGTAGTGCAAAAGATGTACAGTGTTGAGATGAACATGACCGAGTGATGAATATCTTTGGCTCAGAGTGCAAAGATGAATATATGATTCAAGATGTGCATTGATTGATGTTACAGGGATAAAATAATGATGATGGACTTTTAAATTCATAGATTATAGTAGATTTCATTCTCTACGTAACTCATCTATGAATTATTATTTTCGCTGCTGATCTGAAACTTGTTGTCTATTGTATTCTATCAGATTTTTCCCCGTTGAAGACTAACGATAATTTGTTCTACATTATCTTAGTCATAATATTCTTTACTGGGCTAGTTGAGCTCACCCATTTCCTTTTTGTTCCATTTTTCTTCTCAGGAGGCGAGAATATAGCGAGAACTAGTCGGGGTATGGAGTGATGGTTCAAGATAGTTGTTTTAGTAGTCCTCACTATTCTATAAAATAGTGTATCAATAATTGTAATGAGGACTTAGTTGGGTATGTATATTGTCTAGATGACAATATTTGTATTTAAACTCACAGTTTATGGGTTGTATTAATAAAGTTGTAGTTGTTTCCGTACCATGTTATTGACGGACTCAGAATGGGTGATGTATACCTATTTTGGGGCGCCGCGGTTGGTATCGAGCTTAGGGATATGATCTCTGGCGGAGATCGGGGAATAGAACTAGGAGGGGAGAGGCGAGTAAATCCTTTCGCTAGTGTGTCCTACCTAAACTTATTTGTTAGTTGGTCAATATATAGGATATTATGTGATATGTTGATTTCTTAATTAACCCTTATTTTATGCAAGATTTGAGAATGTCGATTGAGAATGTTATGAGTGGAGTAAATGAGACCGTGGAGACGCTTCAGACTTCACAAATGAGAGGAGAACGTCAAACAGTAGGTAATGTTCCTCCTGTGAACAACGCCTAATGGCGGCGAGATGATGAACGATGGGATGTTTAGAAGTTTTTTGTAGTTCATGCAAAAATCGCACGAGGGAGACTCGTGCACAAAATACAGTGGAAATGATAACAACGCTTGCAGTTGTCACGCGCCAAGCAGATTCAAAGAGTTGGGACCACGTAATTGCAGGGAAAGCGGAACCGATTAAGGCGGAGACGTGGGTCAAACAAATTACCAAGATATTCGATGTCTTGGGATGCACGGAAGAACAGAAGGTTCCATTCGCTACTTTTATGTTCCGTAATGAGGCAGATTACTGGTGGGAATCTGTGAAGCGTACCCATCCAGCTGCACTCAGCAAGTCTTGGGAGACGTTTCAAAAACTGTTCAACGATAAGTACTTTCCTGAAAGTATTCGTCATATGAAGGAAGTGGAGTTTATTAGACTGGAACAAAATAACATGACGGTGTCCCAGTATGAGGTGAAGTTTGCAGAGTTATCCAGGTTTGCACCTTATTTGGTGGAGAATGAGGAACGTATGCCGTGGATGTTTCTGAGAGGTTTGAAACCCGATATACGTCAGTATCTAATTTCTCATAAATTTTCTCTCTATTCAGATGTTGTCAACAGGGCTCAATTGTTAGAGCGAGATAACGAGTACGGTCAACCGAGGGATCACAACCAGGATCATACTGGAGATAGCAGTCAATAGAATAACGATAACCAGCGGAGAAAGAAAAAGACGAACAAAAATGGTAACCACTCTGGTGGTAGTCATGGCCATGAGAATAGAAGAAACAAGTCGGGAAGAGATTTTAAAAAGAGGAGATTCAACAACGACCATGTGAAGACGTCAGCGCCAGCAGCAACTGGTTCTAAGGGAGGAGAACGACCACCGGTCATATTCTACAAATGCGGGAAAGAGGGACATATCAGTCCAAACTGTCCACAACAGTTCAAGGTATGTTATAATTGTGGAAAGGAAGGACATATCGCTCGAGATTGTACGGTAGCGAAATCAAGTCCAGGGGGGACGGTGACTCAAAAGGCTGTCCCAGAAAAGTCGAAGTTAATGGTTCCTGGAAGAGCGTTTGTTGTGACTGGTCAAAATGCGAGGAACCCAAACGAGGTGATCACGGGTAAGCTAATCATTAATTCTTGCGAAGTTTATACCTTACTTGATACCGGTGCTACCCATTCATTTATCTCTCCTACTTGTGCTCAACATTTAAACTTGACTCCGGAGAAATTAGACTTTGATTTATCTGTGGAGACTCCATTAGGAGAAACTTTCATCACATCCACTGTTTATAAATCTTGTTTGATCCAAGTTGTCACCATCACATTACCTGTTGACCTTATCTCTTTAAAGATACTTGCTTTTGATGTAATTTTAGGATTGATTGGTTAATCGCTCATCATGCCAAAATTGATTGCTTTCGTAAGGTTGTTAGTTTTCATATTCCCAACCAACCCTGTTGTATTTAATTCAAGCAACTAAACCATTAAAATCAATCTTCGTCATATCTAGTCATAAAGCTATTCGTTTATTGAAAAACGGATGTCAAGCTTTCTTAGCCCATGTTATGGATTTGAATAAAGACACGTCGATTTGAATAATATATTCTGTTGTTAGTAAATTTCACGACGTATTTCACGAAGAACTTCGAATGCCTACCCCGAGGCGTGAAGTTGAATTCTTTATTGATCTTGAGCACAGTACAAAGCCCATTTCTAAAACCCCATATCGAATGGCTCCTATTGAACTTCGTGAGTTAAAGGTCAAACTACGGGAGTTGTTGGACATGGGGTTTCATTAAATCCCAAGTACATCTCCTTGGGGTGCTCCTGTTTTATTAGTAAAGAAGAAAGATGGGAGTATGCGACTTTGTATTGACTATCGGAATTGAACCATGTCACCATCAAGAATAGGTATCCACTACCTCGTATTGATGACTGTTTGACCGATTACAAGGAGCACAATTCTTTTCAAAGATCGATCTTCGCTCGGATATCATCGATTGAAGATTAGGCGAGGATATTCCAAAGACTGTCTTTAGAACTCGGTACGGGCATTATGAATTCTTAGTCATGTCTTTTAGATTGACTAATGCTCCTACGGCTTTCATGGATATGATGAACTGAGTATTCAAGGATTATTTGGATCGGTTCGTTGTTGTCTTTATTGATGACATCCTCATATATTCCAAAAGCCGTGAAGATCATGAGCATCATTTGAAGCTGGTACTCCAAAGGCTTTGTGAAAACAAGCTATATGCCAAGTTGAAGAAATGCGAGTTCTGGCTTAAGGAAGTAGCATTCCTTGGGCATGTGGTGTCTAAACATGGAGTATCTGTCGACCCGGCGAGGATTGAAGCAATACAAAGTTGGGAGCAACCGAAGTCGGTGATCAAGTACGTAGCTTTCTGGGCCTAGCCGGTTATTATTGGAGATTCGTGGAAGGGTTTTCTTGAATCACTACTCCATTAACTCACCTAACTCGGAAGGATACAAAATTCGTTTGGAGCGAGGAATGCGAGAAGGGTTTCCAAGAACTTAAGAGGAGACTTATTTCGGCACCTGTTCTAACAATACCATCTGGTTCGGATGGATTTGTTATCTATAGCGATGCTTCAGGCAAAGGGTTAGGATGTGTTCTCATGCAACGTGGGAAAGTCATAGCCTATGCCTCGCGACAACTTAAAGAATATGGGAGGAATTATCCTACTCATGATCTAGAGTTGGCAGCAGTTGTTTTCGCGCTAAAGATCTGGAGGCACTATCTATATGGGGAGAAAGTGGAGATATATTCAGACCATAAAAGCCTCAAATATTTTTTCACTCAAAAGGAACTCAACATGCGGCAACGACGTTGGCTCGAGTTGTTGAAAGATTACGACCACACTATTCAATACAATCCTGGAAAAGCGAACGTGGTAGGCGACGATCGAGTGAGTAGAAGATCATATGCGAACGAAAGTGCGATGATGTCAAGTATATGCATAGAGCCAACTTTAATAGAAAAAGTTAAGGTTTCTCAAGCCACCGACCTGGAGCTGATGCGTATGAAGAATAAAGTACAAGATGGTGTTATTCTAGAAGCAAGAATCGATGAAGAAGGAATACTTTGAGTCCACTCCAGACTTTGTGTTCCTAACGACTCTGATTTGAAGTACAAGATTATGATGGAGGCACATAATACACCGTTTTCAATCCATCCTGGAAGTACCAAAATGTATCGTGATCTTCGACATACATTTTGGTGGAATAATATGAAGAAAGAGATTACAAAGTTTATCTCGACGTGTTTAACTTGTCAACGTGTAAAGGCGGAGCATCAAGTGCCTAAGGGTCCATTGCTACCACTTGAGATTCTGAAATAGAAGTGGGAACACATTACCATGGATTTCGTTATGGGTCTTCCTACGGTTTCTCAAGGTATCGATGCTATTTGGGTTATTGTTGATAGATTAACCAAGTCTGCTCATTTTTGCCGTCGTCACGGAGACTTATTCCCTTGAACGTCTTGCTAGTATGTACGTAAATGAGATTGTGAGGTTGCATGGCATGCCAGTATCCATAATTTCGGATCGTGACCCAAGATTTACTTCAAGATTTTGGGTTAGCTTGCAAAAAGCTTTGGGCACATATTTACGATTTAGTTCGGCATACCATCCTCAAACGGATGGACAATCAGAGAGGACTATTCAAACTCTTGAAGATTTATTAAGACTCTATGTCCTAGACTTCAAAGGGAGTTGGGATAAGTATTTACCATTGGTGGAATTCTTCTACAACAACAGTTATCATACAAGCATTGGTGTGGCCCCATTTGAAGCATTGTCTGGACGAAAGTGTCGCTCTCCAGTATGTTGGGACAAGGTGGGTGAAGCAACATTGTTGGGACCCGAGTTGGTACGTATAACTACGGAAAAGATCTAAATGATTCAATAACGTATACAAACAGCACAAGATCGACAAAAGAGTTATGCGGATCTTCATCGAAAGGACGTGGGGATCATATATTGTTGCGTGTTGCCCCATAGAAGGGAGTTATAAGATTCGGGAAAAGAGGAAAGCTCAATCCACGATTTATTGGTCCATTTCAAATTCTTGACCGAGTAGGTAATGTAGCCTATAGACTCGTGTTACCTCCGAGTATGTCTCATGTTCATAATGTGTTACACATATCTGTACTTCGTAAATATGTGAAAGACCCGAACCACGTTATTGAGTTAGAACCAGACGAGATAGCCGAAGACTTAACGTACGAAGAGGTACCTGTCAAGATCTTGGATAGGAAGGAACATGTCCTACGCACAAAGGTCATACCACAAGTTAAAATTTTGTGGAGGAACCATGTTATAGAGGAAATGACCTGGGAGTTGGAAACGGAAATGAAAGCGAGGTATCCTCACCTTTTCGAAACACCAGGTACGTACGTCAATTTCGAGGACGAAATTTCATAAGAAGGGGAGGTTGTAAGACCCCAACTTATTATTTAATGAAATTATATTTCCTCTATTTATTATGTTGAAATAGTAAGGGTTGATTTGATTAATGTGGTGAGTTATGGGTAAAATACGCAATTATTTCAAACATTCAAGTGGTTATAAAATATTCATTATTGTTGGGGAATATTCATTTGGTCGTGGAATATTCTTACCGCTTCAGAATATAAATGCGACGGTAGCGCAAATTTGTGTGGGCCCCATAACTGAAAGCGATTGGAGGAAGAAAACGACAAGAATAAGTTGTTTATAAATAATGAAAGATAGTTGTTACCGCTGATTATCTTGTTAGAATACCGATGGTTTAAAACACGACGGTATTTATCAGATTACACCAATTATTGATTCTTACGTAAGAAGACACTACTCAATAATTGTTACGAAGAATTCTTTATTCAAGATTTTATTTTATTGATTCAATAATTGCTTTGTGTTGATATTTTATATTCTTCGTTGTTTTAATAATTGTCATTGCAAGATATTTTCTATTATCGAAGCAATAATTCATATTATCCTAATAATATTATTAGATAACATTATTGGCAATGTCTAGAAAGTTTCGCTTCAAGGAGAGGTTTGGTCATCTAATCAAGCGCCAGATGAAGGAGAGATCCTTATGGAAAGCCCCTCTTTCTTGGGAAACCGCCTGGTTGTCGAGAATGTGATTCTGTAATATTATTTGTGAATAATTAATTATTAATTTATATGATGTGGAAAATATTGATTTTATGTGGATATCCGGTGTTTCAACTAGAAGTACTGTCTTTCGAGGTAAGGGATGTTATTTTCTTTTATAAATGATATTATTTTCTTCAATATCATTATGCCAAAATATTGGTTTGAACTTTTAATCAAATTTAGAACTTTTTATGTCGGGGTTCTTATTCACGATACTAAGACTATTCACTTAATACTCAAGACTATTCATCAAAAAATGATTTTTTTTTTCCTTTTTGTCCAAAATATCTATTATGGATACTAGCTTTGATTGTATCCATATTTTGATCATTCTTGAATTTTACTTCACTATGATTATTTATGAGGTATTTTTTGACATGAAAATAGTCAAATACTGAATCCTTGATATTTATTCTTTTGTTTCATTTGGATTCGTTTCTTTTAAAATATTTTTCATCATCCTCGGTCCTAAATGATGATATTATTGAATATCTTTGGCACTCAGAGTGCAAAGATAAATGATTTTATAATGAATATCTTTGGCCCCGTAGTGCAAAGATGTACAGTGTTGAGATTAACATGACCGATCGATGAATATCTTTGGCTTCAGAAGTCAAAAAGATGAATATATGATTCAAGATGTGCATTGATTGATGTTACTGGGGATAAAATAATGATGATGGACTTTTAAATTCATAAATTATAGTAGATTTCATTCTCTACGTAACTCATCTATGAATTATTATTTCATCACCGATCCAAACTTGTTGTCTATTGTATTCTATCGATTTTTCCCTGTTGAAGACTAACGATAATTTGTTCTACATTATCTTAGTCATAATATTCTTTACTGGGCTAGTTGAGCTCACCCTTTTCCTTTTTGTTCCATTTTTCTTCTCAGGAGGCGAGAATATAGCGGGAACTAGTCGGGGTGTAGAGTGATGGTTCAAGATAGTTGTTTTAGTAGTCCTCACTATTTTGTAAAATAGTGTATCAATAATTGTAATGAAGACTTAGTTGGGTATGTATATTGTCTAGATGACAATATTTGTATTTAAACTCACAGTTTATGGGTTGTATTAATAAGGTTGTAGTTGTTTCTGTACCATGTTATTGACGACTCAGAATGGGTGATGTCTACCTATTTTGGGGGTGTCACAGTGCGTGTGTAATTTGTGGATTTGATACTAATGAATATCCATGGCCCGTAGTACATGGATAATTCAGTGGTGTGGATTGTTTATTAAGCTGAGTCTCAGCGATAAAATTGATGATAAACTTTTAAATCATAGAAGATAGTAGATATCATGCTCTACTCGACTCTTCTAATGGATTATTTATTCCGCTGTAGTTAAACTTGTTGTCTATTAATTGTATTCTATCAATTTAACACTGTTGAAGGCTAACGATAACTTATTCTTCATTATCTTAGTCATATTTTTTCTTATTGGGCTAGTTGAGCTCACCCTTTGCTTTCATTGTTCTCTTCAGGAAATGAGAACGTAGTCGGGACTAGTCGGGGAACAGAGTGACGGTCCGAGATGGTGGCTGTAGTAGTCCTCACTATTCTATGAAATAGTGTGATAATAAATGTAATGAGGACTCCATTTGAGTTTGGATATTGTCTATGAGACAATATTCGTGTAAAAACTCCCAGCTATGTTTTTTATCATATTGTATAAATGAAGTTTGTATTTAAATTATGTACCATGTATTTGGTAACTCAAAATGGGTGATGTATACTTATTTTGGGGGCGTCACAGTTGGTATCAGAGCTTAGGGATATGATCCCTGGTTGAGATGTGAGACTAGAACTAGGAATGGAGAGACGGGTAAATCCTTCGCTAGTATGACTTACCTAATCTTATTTGTTATTTAATTGGTCGGTCAGAATATAGGAATAATATGTGGCATGTCAATTAACCCTTGTTTTGTGGCAGTGTTTGAAAATGACATCTGAAAATATTGAGATAAGCAATGGAGCACAAGAGACCGTTGAGTTACCACAGATCAATAACCAGGATAATGTGCATCAGGAAGGCAACAATCCTCATGTAAACAACAACACCAACGACTAAATAATGAACGATGGGATGTTCAGAGGCTTTCTGCAATTCATGCAACATCAGGTGAGAGAGACTCCCGTATAAAATGCAGGTGGAAACACTGGCAACTCACGGATGCTCACCGCTAACCAGTTCAAAGAGCTGGGACTACCGGAGTTTTTGGAAAAGCCAGAACCACTTAAGGCAGAGACGTGGATAAAGTAGATCACCAAGATATTTGATGTCTTGTGATGCTCCTAGGAGCAAAAGGTTCCCTTTATCACCTTCATGTTGCGAAGAGAGGCAGATTACTGGTGGGAATCTATAAAACGTACTCAACCTGCCACATTAAAGATGTCTTGGGAGAAGTTCCAAGAATTTTTCAACGACAAGTAATTTCCCGAAAGTATTCATCACATGAAGGAAGTGGAATTCATCAAGCTGGAGCAAAATAATATAACCGTGTCGCAGTACGAGGCTAAGTTTGTCGATTTATCCCGGTTTACATCCCATTTATTTGATAATGAGGAGAGAATGACGCAAATATTTCTAAGTGGTTTAAAACCCGAAATTCGTAAATACCTCATTTCTCACAAACTTTGTTTGTATTCAGATGTTGTAAATAGGGCTCAATTATTGGAGCGCAATAATGAGTCAACCCAACCAAGAGAGAGCAGTCGGCAAATCGATAATACCAGTGGTAGCAGTCATCGAAGCAATGACAACAAATGTGGAGGGAATCAACATGCCAGAAATAGTAACCACTTCGGTGGTAATCATGGCCAAGACAATAGAAGTAGAAATTTCAAGAAGAGAAGGTTCAACAATGATGAAAAGTAAGCAGCACCAGCACCCGTTTTCAAGGAAGGAGGACGACCATCGATCGTATGCTTCAAATACGGATGGGAGAGACACATCAGTCCAAACTGCACGATGCAGACCAAAACATGTTATAATTGCGGAAGAGAAAGTCACCTAGCTCAATTTTATCGATCAGTAAGACCCCAACTTATTATAAATAAAATTGAATTTTCTTCTATTCATTATTCTAAATTAATAAGGTGTTAATTTGATATAATGTTTTGGTTATGGGTGAAATGTACAAATTTTGCAAAATAAGCAAGTGGTTATAAAATATTCATTCTGTCGGGGAATATTTATTTGGTCGTGGAATATTCTTGTTGTCGGGAAATATTCGTACGACGGTGCAGTCATTTGTGGGCCTCATAACGAAAAACGTTTGGATGAAGGAAAACGAAAAAGTATGAGTTTTTATGAATAACAGCGTAATTGTTACCGTTAACACTGTTGGAATACCTGGTGGTTAAATACAAGAATAATGTCTGGTGGTCGCAGAAGACACAGATTGACACAAAGATTGTTGAATTATTGATTCTTACGTAAGAAGGCATTACTCAATAATTTTTACAGTAGTTACTGCTCAATATTTTATTTTATTGATTTAATAATTGATGCATTGATAGTTTATATTATTGTTGTTTCAATAATTGTCACTGCACAGTATTTCCCATTATCACATCAATAATTCATATTATTTGAATAATATTATTAGATAAGCATTATTGGCAATGTCTAAAAAGTTCTGTCAAGGAGAGGTTTGGTCACCTAATTGCGCGCCAGTAAGGAGAAATCCTTATTGGAAAGCCCCCTCTTTCTTGGGAACGGCCTGGTTGTCATAATTGTGATTCTGTAATATTATTTGTGAATAATTAATTATTGATTTATATGATAAAAAAATATTTATTTGATGTGAATATAAATGATGGATTTATTTATTTTATGTGGTTATTAATGAAGAAATTAATATTGAGGTGTTTTATTAGTATTTTGTCGGAATGGAGGTATTAAAAATCATCCGTTTGTGGATTTCGGATATTTTCTGTTTAGAATTTGGAAAAACTCAAAGCTACAAAATTGTAGAGAATTCGATTTCGTGTGGAATGGACATAAAATTTGTATTTTTCTGATAAATAGGCAATTTTCTATGAATTACTGAAGTTTCGAAAAATAAAATAATTTTTATTAATTTATGGGTGGGACCCACTTTTGTGATTTAAAGCATGAGGGCTGCTGGGATTTATTTTCAAAAGTGGCATGCTGGTCTTTAATGGCTAGCATGTGTAGAATGAAGAATAAATAAAAATAATATTTTATTATTTAGTCTCATATGGCATTCTAGCATTTTCTTATAAATAGACGCTTAGGTTAGAATTGAAAATCACACCAGAAATAAGTTTTCTTTCTCTCTAGATTATCGAGCGTATTTTTGTGAGTATTTTGATACTTTGAGAGTTGCTGTTCGGTACAAGTTTCCTTCGGCTTTATATTTGATATTCCGATCAGAAGTACCGTTATTTTGAGGTAAATGGATGTTATTTTCTTCTTAAATGATATTATTTTCTTCAATATCATTATGCCGAAATATTGGTTTGAACTTTTTAATCAAATTTGAAACTTTTGTGTCTGTCGGGTTACTATTCACGATACGATACTATTCACGATACTGAACACTATTCACTTAATACTAAGACTATTCACCTAAAAATGAAATTTTTCCTTTTTGTCCAAGATGTCTATTATATGGTTACTATCTTTGATCAGTATCCATGTTTTGATCTTTATTTTGAATTCCGCTTCACAATTGGTTATTATGAAGTATTATTGATCTTCGATAAACCTGTTATACTAATCCCTAATATTTGTCTTTCGTCTCTCACCGGATTCGCTTTTCTTTAAAATATTTTTCATCATCCCGGCCTTAAATGATGATATTATTGAATATCTTTGGCCTATAGTGCAAAAGATGAATGATTAATCGATGAATATCTTTGGCCCGTAGTGCAAAAGATGAATATGTGTTGAGATGAATACGACCAATCGGTGATATAAATGAATATCTTTCGCTCAGAAGTAAAAGATGAATATTTGATTAAAAATATATATGGATTGATGTTACGAGGGATAAAATATTGATGATGGACTTTTAAATCTTAGAAGATAGTAGAATTCATTCTCTACGTGATTCTTCTAATGGATTGTTGTTTTCATTGCATTTGTTGATCTAAAACTTGTTGTCTATTATATTCTATCGATTTTTCCCGTCAAGACTAATGATAATTTGTTGTATATTATCTTAGTCATAATATTCTTTATCGGACTAGTTGAGCTCACCTTTTTCCTTTTTGTTCCATTTTTCTTCTAGGAGGAGAAGAACATAGCAGAGATCGAAAGCCTGGGTATGGAGTGATGGTTCTAGAAAGATGTTTTTATAAATCCTCACTATTTTCAAAAAATAGTGTATGAATAATTGTAATGAGGACTTATTTGAGTGTTGATATTGTCTAGAAGATAATATTTGTATTTAAACTCACAAAGATATGTGTTGTCGATTTTGCACGCACAATTATATTATTGAAGTTATAGTTTGTTTTCTCGTATCATGTATTTGGCGACTCAGAATGGGTGTCAGATACCTATTTTGGGGCGCCACGCTTGGTATCAAAGCTTAGGATATGGTCTCCAAGTGAGATCGGGGAATAGAACTAGGAGGGAGAGATGAGTAAATCCTTCGCTAGTGTGTCCTATCTAAGCTTATTTGTTGGCTCATCATAATATAGGATATTATGTGATATGTTAATTTGTTTAATTAACCCTTTTTTTATGCAAGATTTAAGAATGGTCACGAGAACGTTAACAATGGAGTGTATGAGACCGTGGAACAACCTTTAGTCATAAACCAGAGAACGTGCAACAGGAATGCAATATTCCTCCTATAAACAACGCTACCGAGCAAACGATGAATGATGGAATGTTTAAGAGCTTTTTGCAGTTCATGCAAAATCGCACGAGGAGACTGTGTACAAAATACGGGTGGAAGTGATAGAAACACTGGCCTATCAAACCAAGCAGCTTCAAGGAGTGGGACCACCAGATTTGGGAAAGCCCGATCCGATTAAGGCGTAAAATGTGGGTCAAGCAAATTACCAAGATATTTGATGTCTTGGGATGCACGGAGGAATGTAAGGTTCCATTCGCCACCTTTATGTTCCCGTGGAGAGAGGAGACATCGATGGGAATCTATGAAGCGCACTCCAACCAAACCGCACTCAACATGTCTTGGGAAAGATTTTAAACTGTTCAATGACAAGTACTTTTCCGAAAGTATTCATCATATAAAGGAGGTAGAGTTTATTAGATCGAACAGTAACAACACGACTTGTGTCTCAAAGACGAGGCTAAGTTCATGAGTTATCCGTGTTCAGACCTCATTTGGTGGAGAATGAGGAACGATGACGCGGATGTTTCGAGAGGTCTAAAACCCGAGATTCGTCAATACCTTATCTCTCATAATTTTCTCTATATTGAGATGTTATCAATGAGGCTCAATTATTAGAGCGAGATAATGAGTATACTCAATCGAGGGACCACAACTGTGGTCATACCAAAGGATAAAGAAATCATCAAAGCAATGATAACCAACGAGGAGGAAAAATACGGACAAAAGCAGAACCACTTGGGTGGTAATCGAGGCCATGATAATTTAAAAGAGAGAGTCTAGTGGAAATTTGAAGAAAGAGAAGCACACAAAGATCAACATCAACAAATTCTGGGGAGGAGAACCACCAGCCATTGTGTGTTATAAATGGGGAAAGAGGGACATATCACCAAACTACCCACAACAATCCAAGGTATGTTATAATTGTGGAAAGGAGGGTCATATAGCTCGAGAGTGTTCAGAGCAAAACCAAGTTCAACGGGATGGTGACTCCAAAGGTCATTCCGGATAAGTCAAAATCACGGTTCTCGGAAGACCATTTATCGCGATCGCCAAAACGTGAGGAACCGTAAACGAGGTGATCATGTAAGCTAATCATAAACTCTTGCAAAGTTTATACCTTACTAGATAACCTGTTCTACACATTCTTTTATCTCTCCTACTTGTGCTCAACGCTTAAACTTGACCGAGAAATTAGACTTTAACTTATCTGTTGAAACTCCGTTAGGTGAAACCTTCGTTACATCTACAGTTTATAAATCTTGCTTGATCCAAGTTGGCACTATCACATTACCTGTTGATCTTATCTCTTTAAAGATACTTGCTTTTGATGTGATTTTAGGAATTGATTGGTTAACCACTCATCATGCCAAAATTGATTATTTTCGTAAGGTTGTTAGTTTTCATATTCCTAACCAACCTGTTATGCGAATTCAAACAACTAAACCACTAAAATAAGTCACTGTCATATCAAGCCACAAAGCTATTTGTTTATTGAAAAATGGATGTCAAGCTTTCTTAGCCCATGTTATGGATTTGAATAAAGACAAGTCGATTTGGATAATATTTTCATTGTTAGAGAATTTCCGATGTATTTTCAAGAACTTCCCTGGCCTACCCCGTAAAGTGATGTTGAATTCTTTATCGACCTTGAACCGCACAAAACCCATTTCTAAAACCCCATATCGAATGGCTCCTATTGAACTTCGTGGAGTTAAAAGTCCAACCACAGGAGTTATTAGACATCGATTTCATTCGCCCCTAAGTACATCTCCTCGGGGTGCTCCTGCTTTATTCAGAAGAAGAAGAAAGACGGAGTATGCGACTTTTATATTGACTACCGAGAATTGAACCATGTCACCATCAAGAATAGGTATCCGCTATTTTACCTCGCATTGATGATGACCTTTCGACCGATTGCAAGGAGCACAATTCTTTTCAAAGATCGACCTTCGCTCGATATCATCATCACCAAGATTAAAACCGAGGATATTCCAAAGATCGCTTTATAACCCGAGACGGCATTATAAATTCTTAGTCATGTCTTTTGATCGACTAATGCTCCCGCCGCTTTCATGGATATGATGAACCGAGTATTCAAGGAATATTTAGATTAGTTCGTTGTTGTCTTTATGATGACATCTTCATTTATTCCAAAAGCCGTGAAGATCATGAGCACCATTTGAAGTCGATACTTGAAAGGCTTCGTGAAAACAAGCTTTATGCCAAGTCAAGAAATGCTAGTTCGGCTTCGAGGAAGTAGCATTCCTTGGGCACGTGGTGTCAAAACATGGAGTATCTATTGAATCTTGCCAAGATCAAGCAATACAAAGTTGAGAAGCAACCAAGTCTGTGATCAAGTGCGTAGCTTTTCGGGCTTAGTTGGTTATTATCTGAGATTCGTGGAAGGATTTTCTCGAATCGCTACTCCGCTAACTCAATTGACTTGAAAGATACAAAATTTTGTATGGAGCGAGGAATGCGAGAAGAGTTTCCAAGAGCTCAAGAAGAGACTCATTTTCGCACTGCTTCGCAATACCATCCGTTCGGATGGATTTTTTATATACAAACGATGCTTCGAGCAAAGGGTTAGGATGTGTTCTCATGCAACATGGGAAAGTCATAGCCTATGCCTCACTATAACTCAAAGAATATGAGAGGAATTATCCTACTCATGATCTAGAGTTAGCAAGCAATGCTTTTGCTGCGTTGAAAAACTGGAGACACTACTGTATGGGGAGAAAGTGGAGATCTATACGGATCATAAAAGCCTTAAATACTTCTTCACCCAAAAGGAACTCAACATGCGGCTACGACGTTAGCTCGAGCTATTGAAAGATTACGATCATACCATTCAATACCATCCTGGAAAAGCAAACGTAGTAGTCGATTTATCGAGTAGTAAGATCATATGCGGCACGAAAAGTGCAATGCTGTTAACACAAAGACCCATTTTGTACGATTTACAAAGGATGGAGATTGAGTTAAAGACTCCAGGTACCCACATGATGATGGCGAATATACGAGTAAAACCGACTTTAATCGATAAAGTTAAAGCTGCTCAAGCTACTTTTAATTCGGGGTCGCGTATGAAGAAGAAAGTGCAAGAAGGTGCTATTCAAGAAGCAAGAATCGATGAAGAAGGAATACTTCGATTCAACTCTAGACTTTACGTTCCTAACAATTCTAACTTGAAGCATAGAATCATGATGGAGGCACACAATACCCCGTTTGCAATCCATCCTGGGAGTACCAAAATGTATCATGATCTTCGACATACATTTTAGTGGAACAATATGAAGAGAGATCGCGGAGTTTATCTCGAGGTGTTTAACCTGTCAACATGTAAAGCGAGCATCAAGTGCCAAATGGTCCATTGCAACCACTTGAGATTCGAAATGAAGTGGGAACACATTACCATGGATTTCAACATGTGTCTTCCCAAAGTTTCTCAAGGCATAGATGCGATTTGGGTTATTATTGATAGATTAACCAAGTCTCCGCTCATTTCTTGCCTATACGTGAGACTTATTCCTTGAACGCCTTTGCTCAGATGACGTGAACGAGATTGTGAGATTGCATGGCATGCCAAGATCCATAGTTTTGGATCGTGACCCAAGATTCACTTCAAGATTTTGGGTTAGCTTGCAGTAAAGCTATGGGGCACGGATTTACGATCTGGGCCAAAGATACCATCCTCAAATGGACGGGCAATCGAAAAGGACTATTCAAACCCTCAAGATCTATTAAGACTCTATGTCCTAGATTTCAAAGGAAGTTGGGATAAGTACTTCACATCTTTGGTGGAATTCTCCCACAACAACAGCTTATCAAGCAAGTATAAAAATGGCTCCATTTGAGGCGCCAGATGGACGAAAGTGTCGCTTTTCAAGATGTTGGGACGAGGTGTGTGAAGCAACGTTGTTGGGACCAGAATTAGTACGCATGACTACAGAAAAGATCCAAATGATTCGACAACGTATTCAAACCTCACAGGATCGACAAAAGAGTTATGCTGATCTTCATCAAAAGGACGTGGAATTTAATATTGAGGATCGTGTATTGTTACGTGTTGCTCCATGGAAGGGAGTTACAAGATTTGGAAAGAAAGGAAAGCTCAATCCAAGATTTGTTGGTCCATTTGAGATTCTTGACCGAATAGAAAATGTGGCCTATAGACTCGCGTTACCTCCAAACATGTCTCGTGTTCATAATGTTTTTCACATATCTATGCTTCGTAAATATGTGAAAGACCCAACCACATTATCGAAAGTTAGAACCTGCACGAGATAGTTGAAGATTTAACGTACGAGGAGGTACATGTTAAGATCTTGGATAGGAAAGAGCATGTTCTACGCACCAAGGTTATACCACAAGTTAAGGTTTTGTGGAGGAACCATGTTATTGAATAAATGACCTGGGAGTTGGAATCGGAAATGAAAGCGAGATACCCTCACCTGTTCGAAACACCAGGTACGTACGTCAATTTCGAGGACGAAATTTTATAAGGATGGGAGGTTGTAAGACCCCAACTTATTGTAAATAAAATTGAATTTTCTTCTATTCATTATTCTAAATTAATAAGGTGTTAATTTGATATAATGCTTTGGTTATGGGTGAAATGTGCAAATTTTTCAAAATAAGCAAGTGGTTATAAAATATTCATTCTATCGGGGAATATTCGTTTGGTCGTGGAATATTCTTGTTGTCGGGGAATATTCGTACGACGGCGCATCCATTTGTGGTCCCAATAACGGAAAATGGTTGGATGAAGGAAAACGACAAAGTATGAGTTTTTATAAATAACGGCGTAATTTTTACCGTTAACACTATTGGAATACCTGGTGGTTAAAATACAGTAATACGCGTGGTTGCACATGGTATTGCATAGTATTGTTGAATTATTGATTCTTACGTAAGAAGTCACTACTCAATAATTGTTACAGTAGTTACTATTCAATATTTTATTTTATTGATTCAATAATTGCTGCGTTGATAGTTTATATTATTGTTGTTTCAATAATTGTCACCGCACAAGATTTTCCATTATCGATCAATAATTCATATTATTTGAATAATATTATTAGATAAGCATTATTGGCAATGTCTAAAAAGTTCATCAAGGAGAGGTTTGGTCACCTAATCATGGCGCCAAGAAGGAGAAATCCTTATCGAAAGCCCCTCTTTCCGGGGAACTACTGGTCATCATAATTATGATTTTGTAATATTATTTGTGAATAATTAGTTATTGATTTATATGATAAGGAAATATTTATTTGATGTGAATATAAATGATGGATTTATTTATTTTATGTGGTTATTAATGAAGAAATTAATGCTGAGGTGTTTTATCAGTATTTTGTCGGAATGGAGGTATTAAAATCATCCGCTTGTGATTTTTGGATATTTTCTATTTGGAATTTGGAAAACTCAAAGCTACAAAGTTGTAGAGAATTCAATTTCAGTATGGAATGGACATAAAATTCAGATTTTTCGATAAACGAGCTATTTTCTATGAATTATCAAGTTTCAAAAATAAAATAATTTTTATTAATTTATGGGTGGGACCCACTTTTGTGATTTAAAGCATGAGGAAATTTGCTGGGATTTTTTTTTCAAAATGGCATGTTGGTCTTTAATGGCTAGCATGCGAGAATGAAGAATAAATAAAATAATATTTTATTATTTAGTCTCCTGCCATGTTTCTAAAGATTTTCTTATAAATAGCGCTTAGGTTAGAATTGAAAATCACACCAAAAACAAGTTTTCTTTCTCTAGATTATCGAGCGTATTTTGTGAGTATTTTGATACTTTGAGAGTTGTCGTTTCAAGACAAGTTTCCTTCTGCTTTTATATTTGATATTCGATCGTAAGTACCTGTTATTTTGAGGTAAGTGATGTTATTTTCTTCTTAAATGATATTATTTTCTTCAATATCATTATGCCAAATATTGGTTTGAACTTTTTAATCAAATTTGGAACTTTTTTGTGTTGGAAGTTACTATTCACGATATGGCAATTATTCACGATATTAAGACTATTCACTTAATACGCACTATTTAAAAAAAATAAAAATTTTCCTTTTTTCCAAGATGTCTATTATGGTTACTATCTTTGATTGTATCCATGTTTTGATCTTTATTTTTGAATTCGCTTCACAATTGGTTATTATGAAGTATTATTGATCTTCGATAAACTGTTATACTTAATCCCTAATATTTGTCCTTCCGTCTCACACTGGATTCGTTTTTTTAAAATATTTTTCATCATCCTCGCACTTAAATGATGATATTATTGAATATCTTTGGCCCAGTAGTGCAAAGATGAATGATTAACTAATGAATATCTTTGCCCAGAAAGTGAAAAAAGATGAACAGGTGTTGAGATGAACATGACTAACTGGTGATATAAATGAATATCTTTGGCCTGTAGTGCAAAGATGAATATTTGATTAAAAATATATATTTATTGATGTTACAGAGGGATAAAATATTAATGATGGACTTTTAAATCTTAGAAGATAGTAGAATTCATTCTCTACGTGACTCTTCTAATGGATTGTTGTTTCTGCTGCATTTGTTGATCTAAAACTTGTTGTCTATTATATTCTATCATATTTTTCCCTGTTGAAGGCTAATGATAATTTGTTGTATATTATCTTAGTCATAATATTCTTTACTGGGCTAGTTGAGCTCACCCTTTTCCTTTTTGTTCCATTTTTTTTCTCAAGAGGTGGTAAACATAGCAGATCGAGTTGGGGTATGGAGTGATGGTTCTAGAAAGATGTTTTATATCCTCACTATTTACGTAAAATAGTGTGTAATAATGTAATGAGGACTTATTTGAGTGTTGATATTTTCTAGAAGACAATATTTGTATTTAAACTCACAGTATGTATTGTCGTATTTTGCACGACAATTGTATTATTGAAGTTGTAGTTTGCTTTCTGTACCATGTATTTGGCAACTCAGAATGGGTGTTGTATACCTACTTTGGGGGCGTCACACTCATCATGCTAAAATTGATTATTTTTGTAAGGTTGTTATCTTTCATATTCCTAACCAATCTATTATGAGAAAGCAACCAAACCACTAAAGTTAATCACTGTTATATCAAGCCATAAAGTCATTCGTTTATTGAAAAATGGATGTCAATCTTTCTTAGCCCATGTCACGGATTTAAACAAAAATACGTAAGATTTGAATGATATTTCTATTGTTAATAAATTTCCTGACGTATTTCCTAAAGAACTTCCTGGCATACCCCCAGAGCGTGAAATTGAGTTTTGTATTGACCTTGAACCCGGTACAAAACCCATTTCCAAAGCCCCATATCGAATGGCTCCTATTGAACTTCGGGAGTTAAAAACCCAACTGCAGGAATTGTTAGACATCGGTTTCATTCGTCCTAGTACGTCTCCTTGGGGTGTTCATGTTATATTTGTAAAGAAGAAAGATGGTAGTATGCGACTTTGTATTGATTATCGGGAGTTGAATCATGTCACCGTTAAAAATAGGTACCCGTTGCCTCGCATTGATGACCTGTTTGACCAGTTGCAAGGAGCCAAATTCTTTTCGAAGATCGATCTTCGTTCTAGATATCATAAGTTAAAGATTAAAACTGATGACATTTCAAAGACTGCTTTCAGAACTCGGTACGAGCATTATGAATTCCTAGTCATGTCTTTTGGATTAACTAATGCTCCTGCTGCCTTCATGGATATGATGAACCGAGTATTCAAGGAATATTTGGATCATTTTGTGGTTATCTTTATTGATGACATCCTCATATACTTCAAAAGCCGTGAAGATCATGAACAACACTTGAGGCTGATACTCCAAAAGCTTCGTGAAAACAAGCTTTATGTCAAGTTGAAGCAATGCGAGTTCTGGCTTGAGGAAGAAGCATTCCTTGGGCACGTGATATCAAGTCACGGAATATCTGTTGACCCAGCGAAGATTGAAGCAATACAAAGCTGGGAGCAACCTAAGTCAGTGACCGAAGTACGTAGCTTTTTGGGCTTAGCTGGTTATTATCGGAGATTCGTGGAAGGGCTTTCTCGAATCGCTACCCCATTAACTCAGCTGACTCGGAAAGATATAAAATTCGGTTGGAGCGAGGAATGTGAGAAGAGTTTTCAAGAACTCAAGAGGCGACTCATTTTAATACCTGTTCTGACAATACCATCTAGTTCAGAGGGATTTGTCATCTACAACGATGCTTCAAGCAGAGGGTTAAGATGTGTTTTCATGCAACATGGGAAAGTCATAACCTATGCCTCATGACAACTCAAAGAATATGAGAGGAATTATCTTACTCATGATCTAGAGTTGGCAGCAATCGTTTTCGCGCTTAAAATCTGGAGGCATTACCTGTATGGGGAGAAAGTGGAGATCTATACGGATCATAAAAGCCTCAAATATTTCTTCACCCAAAAGGAACTCAACATGTGGCAATGACGTTGGCTCGAGCTGTTGAAAGATTACGATCATACCATTCAGTACCATCTTAGAAAAGCGAACGTGGTAGCTGACGCATTGAGTGGAAGATCATAGCGGGTACGAGTGCGATATTGTCAATGCAAAGGCCCATTTGGTATGACTTACAAAGAATGGAGATAGATTTAAAGACTTCAGGGACCCACGTGATGATATCAAATATACGAGTAGAACCGACTTTAATCGATAAGGTTAAAGCTGCTTAATCTACGAACCTGGAGCTGATGCATATGAGGAAGAAAGTGAAAGAAGGTGCTATTCCAGAAGCAAGAATCGATGAAAAAGGAATACTTTGAGTCAATTCCAGACTTTGTGTTCCTAACGACTCTGACTTGAAGTATACAATCATGATGAAGGAGCACAACATACCGTTTGCAATCCATCCTGGGAGTACCAAAATGTATTGTGATCTTCGACATACATTTTGGTGGAGCAATATGAAGAGAGAGATAATAGAGTTTATCTCAAGGTGACTAACTTGTCAACGAGTTAAAGCGGGGCATCAAGTGCCAAAAGGTCCATTGCAACCACTTGAAATTCCAGAATGGAAGTGGGAGCACATTACCATGGATTTCTTTACTGGTCTTCCCAAGGTTTCTCAAGGCATATATGCAATTTGGGTCATTTTTGATAGATTGACCAAGTCTGCTCATTTCTTACCTATACGAGAAAGTTATTCACTTGAACGTCTTGCTCGTATATACATAAATGAGATTGTAAGACTGTATGGTATGCCAGTATCTATAGTTTCTGATTGAGACCCAAGATTCACTTCACGATTTTGGGTTATTTTGCAAAAATCTATGGGCACATATTTACGTTTTAGTTCAGCATATCATCCTCAAACGGATAGGCAGTTAGAGAGGACTATTCAAACTCTTGAAGATCTATTAAGACTCTGTGTCCTAGACTTCAAAGGAAGTTGGAACAAGTTCTTTCCATCAGTGGAATTCTCTTATTACAACAGTTATCAAGCAAGTATTGGCATGGCTCCATTCGAGGAGTTGTATAGACGCAAGTGTCGTTCTCCAGTATGCTGGGATGAGGTGGGTGAAGCAACGTTGTTGGGATTAGAATTGGTACGCATGACCGCAGAAAAGATTCAAATGATCCAACAACGTATAAAAATCTCACAAGATCGACAAAAGAGTTATGTTGATCTTCATCGAAGAGACATGGAATTAAATGTTGGAGATCATGTGTTGTTACGTGTTGCTCCATGGAAAGGAGTTACGAGATTTGGAAAGAGAGAACAGCTCAATCCTCGATTCATTAGCCCATTTGAAATTCTCGATCGAGTAGGAACTGTGGCTTATAGACTCGCCTTACCGCCAAGTATGTCTCGTGTTCATAACGTTTTTCATATATCCATGTTACGTAAATATGTGGAAGACCCGAACCACATTATTGAGTTAGAACCAGATGAAATAGCAGAAGATTTAACATATGAAGAGGTACCTTTTCAAATCTTGGATAAGAAGGAACATATTCTACGCTCTAAGGTTATACCTCAAGTCAAAGTTTTGTGGAGAAACCACGATGTTGAGGAAATGACATGGGAGTTAGAATCGAAAATGAAATCAAGGTATCCTCACCTCTTCAACATATCAGGTACGTACACCAATTTTGAGGACGAAATTTCATAAGAAGGGGAGGTTGTAAGACCCAAACTTTTATGAATAAAGATTAATTTTTCCTAAATATCTTTTTGAATATTACGGTGTGGATTTGATATAATGTTATAGTTGTAGGTAATATTTATACATTTTGCAAAGTAAGTAAGTTGTTATAAAATATTCAATTGGTCGGGGAATATTCGTTTTAACAGGGAATATTCGTACGACAACACAATCATTGGTGGACCCCACAATGTAATTATTGTTTAATTAGAAAAGCATGTAAATATCTTTTATAAAAATAACGGTGAAAGTTTTACAGTTAACTGTTGAAATACCCGGTGGTAAAAGTACAGTAATACGTGTGGTTGCATAGTAGCACATGGTATTGTACAGTATTTTTTGATTATTGATGCTTACGTGAGAAGTCACTCAGTTTATTTCAATTATTGCTACAGTAATTGCTGCATAGTATCTCACGTTATTGATTCAATTATTATAACAATATTTTATATTATTAATTCAATAATCGAGACAAGAAAGTTATTTATATTATTATTTACATCATTGACGATGTCTTGAAAGTTCTGTCGAGGAAAGGGGTTTGATCACCTAATTGAGCACCAATAGGGAGAAATCCTTATCGAAAAGCCCTCTCTTTCCTGGGAATGATCTGGTAATTAATATTATGAGTTATAATATTAATGATAAATGTTGTTAAAAATGTGTTTTGTGAAGCCAAGTGAGTTGAGATAAATAGAGGATTTTTTATTGAAGTATTTGTTATAAATTTTGGTTATTATATAGACCCCCACTTACCCATTTTTCAAAATAATCGGTAGAAAGTTATTCAGTATATATATATATATATATATATAATGTGTGGTGTGGTGGGTGGTGGTGGATGGCATTGAATGGAGGGAGTATATATCTAAATATATTTTATAAGTTTTTTTTCATGAAAAATAGAATATATTATATTATATTATATTATATTATGCATAGTGTTTGCATATTGTCTGCATAGTAAAATCAAAATTATTTCAGACGAATTCGTTGTGCCCGTGATTTTCCCCACTATGCATGTGACGCCCCCAAAATAGGTATACATCACCCATCTTGAGTCGCCAAATACATGGTACAAATTCAAATACAACTTAATAATACAACTATCGTGTAAAATACGACAAAACATAAACTGAGAGTTTTAATACGAATATTGTCTTCTAGACAATATTCAACTTAAATGGAGTCCTCAATACATTTATTATCACACTATTTCATAGAATAGTGAGGACTACTAATGCTATCATCTGGACCGTCACTCCGTTCCCCGACTAGTCCCTGCCACGTTCTCATTTCAAGAGAACAATGAAAGTAAAAGGGTGAGCTCAACTAGCCCAGTAAGAAATATTATGACTAAGATAATGCAGAATAATTTATCGTTAGCCTTCAACAGTGTTAAACTGATCAAATATAATAAACATCAAGTTTAACTGCAGCGGAACAAACAATCCATTAGAAGAGTCAAGTAGAGTATAAAATCTACTATCTTCTATGATTTAAAAAGGTTTTTCATCACTTTTATCGCTGAGACTCAACTTAATAAATAATCCACATCATCGAATCACCCCTGCACTACGGCCAAGGATATTCTTTAGTATCGCAACCACAAATTATCCATGCACTACGGGCCAAGGATATTCGTGTATTCATCAATGGTCATGATCATGCCAACAACTGTCCATCAATGCACTACGGGCTAATGAAGACTTTTATCACATCATTTGTAACATTACGGTCATGATTATACCGAATAATCCCTGGTCATAATCATACCAAGTCCATCTATATACTACATGCCACAGATGACTTCAACATAATATAAACATGAGGATGTTGACAATGATATAAGAATTCAATAAAACAAGTTCAAGGATAAATTTTTAAAGATTTATAATTTAATTTATCCAGAAATCAATTAAGTCCAAAATCAACACGACATCGCTTTCAGGAGTAAAATTCAAGAATAATATTGTACCAAAAATAATTTGGACCGAAAACGAATCAATTTTTATCATGAATAGTACCCCGGGTGAATAGTACTCGAGTGAATAGTACCCCATGAATAGTACTTTGGGAATAGTAACCCCGTGAATAGTACTCCGGCATGAAAAAGTTAAAATTTATCAAGAATGCTCAGAATAATATTTTCATGAAAAGATACTGGATGAAGCACAAATATCAAGGATATTCTACTAATTTTATGGAGTATAGAAGCCAAAACTTTAACAAAACGAGTATAGAATTCGAAATCTGAAATGAAATAATATTACTTACATACTACAGAGTATGGAAGAAAATATTATTTCAAGCGAATATTGAACAAAAATAATATCCCTTACCTTGAAAAGAAGAGTATTCCAACTGGTATAGCGGAGATATTCTTGAAGAAAATTTTCATTGTTTTCTACGCTCAAAGCTTTCTTAAACTCTAAAGAAATACGCTCAAGATTATAGAAGAAGAATTCTCTGATTCTGGTGTAATTTTCAATTCTAACTAAGCATCCTATTTATAGGAGAATGGAATGAGTACTGTTAAGAAATAAAATCACGGATGAAATAATTTATCAAATCACGGGCATCTTACCACATTACAGACGATTGAATTCTAATCAATTATCAAGTAAAAACAAAAAACTAAAATATAATATATATATATATATATATGTATGTATATAAGCACATGGTGCATTGAAATCATCTCCTTCCCGTGACCAATTTTGTAGGATTTCCACCCCCCATTTTTTTCTTCCAACATGGGTCCCACGTGTTTCCCTCCCACCAACATCTCATAATCACAGGTGGATCACATTATATTTATACTAAACAACTTTCTACCGATTATTTTAAAATGGGTAAATGGGGATCCAAATAATAAGCAAAATTTACAACAACTACTTCATAAAACTCCTCTCAATATTTTTAACAACATTTATCATCATTATTATAATTCGCAATATTTAACAACTAGGTCATTCCCAGGAAAGATGGGGCTTTCCAATAAAGATTTCTCTCTCATCGCGCATAATTAGGTGACCAAACCTCCATGATGTAACTTCTAGACATTGTCAATATTACAAATAATAATATTAATAACTCTATCATCTCAATTATTGATTTAATAATATATAAAATATCGACAATAATTGAATCAAATAACATGAGATACTATGCAACAATTACTATAGCAATAATTGAACAAAACTGAGTGACTTCTCACGTAAGCATCAATAATCAATATCGTGTGCTACTATGCAACCACGCCAGACATCGCATTTCTTTTAACACCGGTGTTTCAACAGCTTAACTGTGAAACTTCCGCCGTTATTTTCATAAAAGATATTTTTGTCATTTTCTCAATCCCATAATAATTTCGTTTGTAGGGTCCACTAATGATTGTGTCGCCGCATTTAATATTCCCCGACCAATCGAATATTATATAACAATTTACGTACTTTGCAAAATTTATAAATATTACCCACAACTAAATTCACTTCATAATATTCAAAAATGACATTTATAGAAAATTCATCTTTATTCATAAAAGTTGGGGTCTTACAGTGCAGTCCGTGATTTTTCCTAAATAGTATCCTTCCATTCTCCTATTAATAGGATGCTTAGTTTAGAATTGAAAATCACACCAGAATCAGAGAATTCTTTTTGTATAATATTAAGCATATTTCTTTAGAGTTTAAGGAAGCTTTGAGTGTAGAAAACAGTTCAAGTTTTTTTCAAGAATATCCCCGCCCTATCAGTCAGAAATACTCTCCTTTTAAGGTAAGGGATATTATTTTTGTTCAATATTCTTAAGAAATAATATTTTCTTCCATACTCTGTAGTATGTAAGTAATATTATTTCATTTCAGATTCTGAATTCTACACTCATTTTGTTAAAGTATTGCTTCTATACTCCTTAAAATTAGTAGAATATCCTTGAAATTTGCGCTTCATCTAGTATCTTTTCACAAAAATATTATTCTAAATATTTTGATAATTTTTAATCTTTTCATGCTGGGGTACTATTCACGGGGTACTATTCCCGAAGTACTATTCATGGGGTACTATTCACTCAGGCACTATTCACTCTGGGTACTATTCATGACAAAAATTGATTTCTTTTCTGTCCAAATCATTTTTGATACATATTATTCTTGAATTTTATTCCACAAAGCAGTATCATTTGACAATTTGGACATTATTAAATTCTGGATAAATTGAATTATAAATCATTAAAATTTATCCTTGCTCTCATTTAATTGAATTCTTATATCATTGCTATCATCCTCATGCTTATATTGTGATGAAAGTCATCTTTGGCCCGTAGTGCATAGATGGAATGTTAATTGGTATGGTTATGACTAGGGATTATTTGGTATAATCATGACCTGTAATATTATAAATGATGTGGTAAAAGTTCTCATTGGCCCGTAGTGCTTTGATGGACAGTTGTTGGCATGATCATGACCATGGTGATAACACGAATATCCTTGGCCCGTAGTGCATGGGTAATTCGTGGATGTGATACTAATGAATATCCTTGGCCCGTAGTGCATGACTAATTCAGTGATGTGGATTTTTATTGTCGAGTCTCGCCGATAAAATTGATGATAAACTTTTAAATCATAGAAGATAGTAGATATCATGCTCTACTTGACTCTTCTAATGGATTGTTTATTTCGCTGCAATTAAGCTTGTTGTTTATTGTATTCTATCAGTTTAACAGTGTTGAAGGATAACGATAACTTATTCTGCATTATCTTAGTCATATTATTTCTTACTAGGCTAGTTGAGCTCACCTGAACTTTAAGTAGTTACACTTAGAAGGGGGGTTGAATAAGTGTAGGCACAAACTATGTCCAACATTTTTGATTAATAAAAATTCCTTTGAATGCAGCAAGCTGGATTATAAAATCAGGATTTTGATTCAATCGATTTACTGAATATAAAGAATGCAGGCAGCTGGATAGATAGCAGAATGTTAATGAACAGAATGTAGTCACATAAACAATGTGATTTTTACGTGGTTCAACTACTACCCTCTAGAATAAGAGTTTAGTCCACGTCCAATACCAACTAGTATTGGAGACTCACTTTTATTAACTTCTTCCAATTACAATACAAGTTCTAGCAATTAAAACACCTTTGTTCCCTGTGCACCTATGCACTCTTAAGCACCTATGCTTCCCTTAAACTTGACTGTAATAAGTTACAAATTCAAAACAGGATTACATGTAATATTGATTGAGATAGGAAAAAATAAAATACACACTAGAGGTCTAATGATCAAGCAATATATTACTCACCAACTCAAGGCTCTAGTATGGAATGAAATGATATGCAAGAAGAATATCACCAGAATATATTCTATATGTTCTTCGTAGCTGCAACTCTATTCTTAATGCAATCTATGTCTGTCTCAGTGAAAAACAATTTCGTAGCTTGTATGATATAACTTGTTGTGTATGTTTTTCGTGTATAAATGTATTAAAGAGCTCAGTTTATATTGACCACTTCCAGAATATTACCGTTGCAAAGGTTTGTTGTTGTGATATGCTAATTAAAACGCTTTACACAAATCTTGTCGTTTTATATTGATCATGATATTCTCAGCTTGATTTTAATCACAGAGATTCTATTTTCTGAGATATCACACCATCAGTATTTAAGGCATAATTGATTTCCATTGCATGGGAGAAAGGCTTGATGCAGATTTCTTACAGTCCCAATTACACAGTCGACAGTTATTATCTTATATGCCCATACACATGTGCTGGCATGTTTCCATATATCTTAACATGCATTGGTCCGTTAGAATTATCCAATTAAGTTGTTCAAATCGTGAGACGAGATTATGACACATGATTTCTGCTATGAATGTGCAACATATGGTAATATATGCAATCAACTAGTTAACTTAATTAATTTCCTAGAATTAAGACCCTTGATTTATGACGCAATATATGCAGCATGATTTATGATATGTGCTTACGCGAATCAAGGAGATGACAATGGATAGATTTATGGTATTGACTGCAATCGATCATTTACTTCAGATCTACCATATATGTATTGAATATTCAAGGTTTGATTTCATGTGTCATGCTAAGTAACATCGGTCATGCATATTTGAACTAGTGAGTTTAGCAGGTAGCTCACGTATGAGAGTGCAAGTATGATTGTAATGCACATGTCCTAGAGCCTTATTTTGGAAAGTAATAATCGCTAAGATCTTACATATATTCCTAGGACACAAATTTGGTTTGCATTGGCATCTTGACGTTTGAGCCTTCCTCTTTGAGATGTCACTGCTTTCCTGAAATGGTATATAATAGAATTAGTGAAATAATATGGTCATCATCAAAACATAGAGTATGACATAAGTCAATATTCTCCCCCTTTTTGATGATGACAACAAGATAATTATGGCTCCCCCTAAAACTATGCATTTCAAGAGAGTTACAGCCCCCCTCAGTTCATGCATACCATTGACTGCATATATGCAGTGTTTGAGTAACCCTGCATTTTGTAATTTATGAAAAGTTTAACAGTAACCCTGCATTTTTTGGTTAGTCCACAACATGTTAAGCAGAAGCAGAAATTATAGTAAACTATTTAAACCATCATCCATCAAAAAAAATTAAACCATCGTCTTAATAACACAGGTTACCATGCATGAAAATTTAAAAGATAGTCAAATAGGAATAGGAAAAGCAGAAAGCAAGCATAATTCTTCTCCCCCTTTGGCATCTATCAAAAAGGTGTACGCAGAAGGCCAAAAGGGGGCAGGGTAGCTAGTCATCCTCCTCCTCAAGATTAACGTGATTGGCTTCGCGGGCTGTGAAATAGGGTCGGTGATGCCTGCGATGTTCGATCTCTTCAAGGGACATTATGTTGGCAAATTTGGGAGGACGAGCAATGAAGGTAGGAGGTGGGAGAGAAAGGTCCAGAAAGTCCCCTTGATATTCTGCCATACAATTGCATTGGGGCCATTCAGGGATGCGTGACTGGACTTGATCGGCTTGCAGCTCCTCACTCAGGTCATTCATGCGGCGCTCGGTAAAACGTCCAAGAGTCCCAACTTGATGGCTGATGAACTTAAGCTTAGTACTTAATTTGCAGGCATTGCGGTTCATCTTCCGTTGCAGGGCTTCGACCATCACCCGAGTATGCAACTCGAATCCAGCTTGAAGGTCTATGAACTCATCTTCCACATTACGAAACATAGCAGTAAGATCATCATGACGAATGGGAAGTTTGCCTTTTTCAAGTACGGAGAGACGGAGTTGAATATCTTTGACATCAGAAGTGATTTGGGCTTGATTGTTTTCTATGGAGTGAAGGAGAGTGAGAATTTCTGGGGAAGGAGGCAGTGAAGTGGTAGGTATGGTTTTGGAAATCTCAGGTACCACAGGTATGAACTTTCCTTTAAGTAGTGTGATATGAGCCCCTTTGAGGTAATTAGAATTGATGGAGTTAGTTAATTTGATAGAGCTTTCATCGTCGAGTGGGATTTGGAAGTGAGTAAACAATTTGGTGAGGAAGCAGCTGTAGGGCAGACACTTTTTGGAATGTTTAACACAGTGAATCATGTGTTTTAGCATCATGAGTAAAAAATTAAAAGGTTGGCCGGTCATTATTAAAGCCACCGAGACGAGGGAGGAGATTGTACCGTAACAGTTTGTGAAGAACAATTGCAAGAGGAGACACTTCGGTGGTTTTAGGAAGGGTGACGGAGGACACTGTTGGATCATCCAAAACAATGTGAAGCTGTACTAGGGGAGACAGAGGAGTAGAGATAGGCCCTTTGAGAGTGAAGGGGCAGTCACCGGTGTATGGGATTGACAGTATATATAAGACCCCAACTTATTATTTAATGAAATTAAATTTCCTCTATTTATTATCTTAAAATAGTAAGGGTTGATTTGATTAATGTGGTAAGTTATGGGTAAAATGCGCAATTATTTCAAACAAGCAAGTGGTTTTAAAATATTCATTGTTGACGGGGAATATTCGTTTGGTCGTGGAATATTCTTACTGTCGGGGAATATTCGTACGACGGCACAGCCTTGTGTGGGCCCCATAACGGAAAGCGATTGGATGAAGAAAACGACAAGAATAAGTTGGTTATAAATAATCTGGCAGTAGTTATATCTTTATTATCTTGTTGAATACCCGTTGGTTAAAAACAAGAAGATATTACGATATTACACCAATTATTGATTCTTACGTAAAAGGGCACTACTCAATAATTGTTACAAAGAATTATGCTCAAGAGATTTTATTTTATTGATTCAATAATTGTCGTTGATATTTTATATTATCGTTGTTTTAATAATTGTCATTGCAGAGTATTTTTTATTATCGGAGCAATAATTCATATTATCTAAATAATATTATTAGATAACATTATTGGTAATGTCTAGAAAATTCTGTCTAAGGAGAGGTTTGGTCATCTAATTTCACGCCAGTAAGGAGAGATCCTTATTGAAAAGCCTCCTCTTTCTTGGGAACTGCCTGGTTGTCAGTAATGTGATTCTGTAATATTATTTGTGAATAATTAATTATTGATTTATATGATGAGGAAAATATTGATTTTATGCGGATATAGATGGAGAGAATTTTTTAATGTGACAATTGTTGAAAATTAATATTTTATCTTTTTCTGATAAAATAATTTATTTACATATATTATTTTAATAATATATTGATGGTGATATTTTACAATGAATGTGTGATATATGAGTATATGAGGAGGAAGAGTATTTTTGTGGCATTAAATGATTAACACATGTTTTTGTGTGTCAGAGACCCCAATTCTCAATCGAAATTTGATTATAAATGTAAAATCGCCTGGTTTGTGGATTTCTTGGTCAATTTTGTTTGGAATTTGGAAAAACTTTCTTCTCGCAAAGTTGTAGAGAATGAAATTTTCTATGAAAATGCATGTGGTTTGAATTTTTCTGATAAAAGGGCTATTTTTATGAATTATTGAAGTTCCAGTAGTTCGAAATAATTGATTTTGAAAGTTTTAATTATTTTTAATTACAAAAACATTTTTTTTTTGCTTGCAGGGTCAGATTAAACATGTGCAAGGTGGTGAATTCACTACAACAAAGGCTTATCAATGATCAAGACGCGTCCGCAGATAGATATATTCATGATCGAAAGTGTCGCCGATAGTCGTCAGATAAAATCTGGGTCGCTGGATGCACATCAACACCACTATTAGCGATCGAGATATCATCATGATCGCTATGAAATAATCAAATGACAAAACCGGTCGCCGAAATGAGTCAAGATGGTCCAGGCCAAAGTCGACGTGGTCCACGTGTCGTCACGATTGATTATCGCCGATCGCTCGCGGTCGGCCGACATCGCGGCCGTCGCTATTATCGTTTCAAATGATCGCGACGCGGTCGCCGATATGAAAAAATTACGTACCAAATTTTTGCCGCTTTTTGCGTAATTCCCAAAAAACCTGCACTCTATTTTCTACCGCTTTATCCCAACACACATACACACCAAGATAAACAACATACAAAACAATATAAACATCCATCGCCCACCAACACATATACACCAAACTAGTATATAAACCTTTAAAACCAATATGATTTGAATAAATATAATAACATTTCAAAACTTGTTTAAGTAACATATATACAAACATCCAAATAATGAATATACAAGTACAAGGTTATGTCAAGCGCCATCCCTCCTCGATCACCCTCGTAATTAACAAAATAATAAAACAAGTTACAAATATAATAAATATGTTGACATCGTATATATTAGGACAATACATACAACAAATTGATTTTATACTCGTCGCCATCCCCATGCCGTCTCTCCTCACGTCGCCGCCGCCATCGCTTCAGCCTAACTCCTCAGATCAAGAGCCCCTGTGTGCCCGCCCAAAGATCTTCGTAAGATTTCGATTCGACATATAGCTCTCACACACCAACCGAGTATGAACAAATTGGATGACTCACGATCAGAAGACTGGTAGAAGAGTCGCCTCGAGCCATCAAGGATGGGGCGCCGCCGTTGTCCTCGACCTTTAATGTAGTTCTTCTTCACAAATGACGCCTCTCCCACAACTCTTGATCAATAAAGCGGACGTGGAGTGCCTTCAGATAGCGCCATTCAATAAACGCTTATAAGTATCCCGTCATTATGTTAACACTTAAATAGTTAAAAATAATATTTTGTAAGTATTAATAAACAAGATCAAAGTTATTAAAACTTATTACCGCTTATCCGGATAGCCTCAAAGCACTCATCACGGTAATACGCATACATCCAAACCAATGGATAGGTCGACCTTGAGACCGAGACTCCTATACAAAAAACAAAGACAATATTACTAAGTAAAATGGGATATTTTCTACAATTCATGATTGTAAACATATTAAAACTTGTAAATACGCATTCGGGCAAAGGATATGTCGAATCGTGAAATACCGCCGCCTCAGATGTTCCTTTTTAGCCTTTTCGCCATCGGATACACCCGAGGCTCTGTTTGGTGGCGTAGCTTTTTTCTTTTTTTTCACCCAGCCTCTCATTTCCATTGGCACACATCTCAAATTTATATGGATCGGGTGCACCACCTGTGGGCTATGCAGGCATATAATCCTCTCCCCGCCCGGATGGTCGATCTCAGATTGTGAATGGCTTTTTGTCGTTTTTTATCCAAGTTGTCCTTGGTGCGTGACCGCACACTTTTGCCGTAATAATGTCTCGAATCATCAAGCTCTCGCAAGGCCCTCCCATCTATACCGCTTTCGCAAAAAAAAAAATAATAATAACATTACTAAATAATTATCCTTTGAATATTATATAAATATTATTTGTCATAATTAAAAAAACATACCAAATTTCGCCCAAACAAAGATCTCTTGTGGGCGATAGGTGTGCTCGCCTAACGTAATCATTGTGTGTAGCCAATTTCAGTAAACACAAATTGTGATATGCACTGACGACGATCTTATTATCCTAAAAATCACTATAATATACAACATCAATTAGCATATATTAAAGCAATTTACATCTAAGTTATAATATTTGTGAACATTTTTCAAACTTATACTTATAATACTTAAAAAAATTCGCCATAGTCTCCCTATAATATAGACTAGCCACATGCACGATTTCAAGATGCATATATGGACATTTCTAGGCACCCAAGACACAAACCAAGAGAAATATACAAATTTTCAATACAATAAGACCAAAACAAAACATTACCAATATAATATCAATCAAAACATTACCAATATACAATAAATGGAATCTTAAATGCTTTTATATAAATGATATACGCGGACGACGTATATTCTTGGAGGAGGGCTTAATCAATAAGAATCCGATCATCGGATTAGTAGGGCCTTGGGCACATTATTAGGCCCCCTACCCAAGCCGCGCTTTTTCGCTACCGCTTCGTAAGCCATCTCAGATATTACAAATTTCAAGATGTTATTAGAGTCATATTTGATTACACGATATATGACAATAAACACGATAAATGATATAAACATGTATATATATGAATATAAAATGACAATAAACAAAAGTCAGATTTAAATAGTTTAGTACATAAACATGACAAATGATATAAACATGTATATATATGAATATAAAATGACAATAAACAAAAGTTGCATTTAAATAGTTTAGTACATAAACACGATGTTGATATAAACATGTATATATATGAATATAAAATGACAATAAACAAAAGTTGCATTTAAATAGTTTAGTACATAAACATGACAATGATATAAAAACATGTATTGCTAAACATACATTTCATGAGTTCAAATGTCAATGTCTCGATTCGTAATCATCTTGATATACGTGTTGCAGATTCATAACCATCATCCGCTTCAGATTTCGTGGTCGATTCTACCAATAACTCTTCCTCCTCAAAGATCAATGTCATCCGACACAAGTATTGACTCAGATCTAATTCATGTGGTTCATCTCCACCATCTAACTGGATTACTTCATTGTCGCCCTCCACATTTATTATAGTCCGACTACGAAGCATCCGCTTCGTAAATCTCCCCATCAACTACTTCTACACGACTACGCGTGGGAGTATGAATTACAACTTGCCAATCTGTAGGCGGTCTATCCCTTTTCCTAACAGGACTAGGAGTGTAGTATACTTGTACTGTTTGAGTTGGTAAAACAAACGGTTCGTTGGAGTACGCAGACCTATGGAGGTCAATATCGACGATTCCATGTCTGTCAACACGTATCCCTTTTTCTGAATCAAACCAACTAAGACTTGAACAAGTGAATATGACTCAGACGCGCTCCTCATAACGAAAACTCTACGATTTCCTCCAACTCCCCATAAAAGGCACGCACCAAGCTCATTGTAACAATCTCCTGGACACACACTCCGAGAGTTCGTTGTTCTTTTATCGCTACCATATGCCTTTTGTGTGAAATTCACAACCATTTATTTTGTAATCATCATGGCCGACTTTGATCCTCGTCTCGTCCCATAGCTAGACTTGTACATTAGCCTAATCGCTGATCCTCAACAAAGCCTACAAAAACTCCATCTTATTAAATGAAGTCATAGTTAAACTCCATCTATATATATATATATATATATATACACTACGTGTTTAAAATTGAACTTACTTTGTCCTTTAGCCAAAGTGCAAAGTTTTTATCCCGATTGATTTGAATATCTTTATCGCTTATGTCAAGATGCTTCACTTTTAACTCATCATCGCATAATCTATACCATGTTATAAACATTAACATATTGGAATAAATTTTCAACTTAAAAGATAAAATATCAAGTTTACATGTGTACCTCACAAATTCGCCAATCTCCTCGCAATCGAGAGAAGAATGTAAGTATGCATGACATGTAATTCTTGCTCGAGAGGAATACGCGCTTCCCTTTTCCATAAGCGCATACCGATAGACCAAATACAGAGAGCCACCATTTAGTTCAACATTTCCCCATCATCATGTCTCGATACTGATTGGCCTTTGTCAAGACTTCGTCCGAAAATAGTCCGAGACAAACGTAGATATCTCATCAAAATCTGTATGCCTCGTGATATCGACCCCTCGACATAAGCTCTATTCTTCACCTTCCTCTTAAGGTTTCCCATCACCCTCTCGAAAGGGTACATCCATCTATATTGAATGGACCCCCAACACGAGCTTCATAGGGAAGATGGATTTGCAAATGCTCCATGGAGTCAAAAAACCGTGGGAATATTTTTCCAGCTTTACACGTGATCTCTATGATGTTCTTCTCAAGTACAAACATGTCCTTCTCATTCAATGATTTTGAACACAAGTCTTTGAAGAAACGACTAAGATCCATCAAAGCATCCCATATTGGTTTATCAAGCAGATCCCGAAATGCTATAGTATGTAGTCTCTCCATGAACACACGATACCACGACTCTTCATCCCTTGCAATTTCCCACCCGTAACACACCTTGCAATGTTCGACGATATCCATCCGGGTAGTTTCAGAGACTTAACCCATGTGCACACATCTTCAACTTGCTTTTTGGACAATGTGTACCTCAGATGCGGTTTGACAATCTTACCATTAGGAGATTCATAAAGTTCTAATCCAGACGCCATAAATATCTTTCATGTCCAAACGCGCCTTTATCGTTATCTTTTGTCTTCCCCGTAATATTCATCACAAAGTTGTTAAACACATTGTCAAACACATTCTTCTCAATATGCATCACATCTAGATTACGATTTAATCAAATTTGTAGACCAATAAGGCAATTCCCAAAAGATGCTTCTCCGAACCCGTTATGAGATTCACCAAACCCATTGATTATGTTTGTCGATCAACCTTACCAAATGGGATAACCTAATCTCATCACACGATCTCGCATCTCCGTTCCCGACAATCGCAAGCAAGTGCATATCATTATCTACTTTCCTTTCTCAAGTGTTCTCTATTTCTTCAAACGAAAGTGATCTACCCAGAAGAACCGACGATGACAACCAAACCAACAAGGCTTTCGACCTTTTGATAGATTAAACGACTTTCAGATGCTCCATACAATACGGACAAGCCAACTTCCCGTGTGTACTCCATCCACTAACATACCATAAGTCGGGAAGTCACTTATAGTCCACATAACCGCCGCCCTAAGGTTGAAATTTGTTTTCGTTGCAACATCCCAAGTCTCAGACTCCATCCTCCCACAATACCTTTAACTCGCCTATAAGAGGTCTCAAGTAAACATCTAAGTTCTTTCCAGACTCTTAGGACCGTGAATCACGAAAGTGAAAGAAATAAGTATGGCCGTTTCATACACATCCAAGGAGGCAAGTCAGACGAGTAACAATCACAAAGCCAACATGAGTACCGAATAAATTGAAAGGCCAAACTGATTGAAACCATCGGTGGACAATCCAAGCCTCACATTTCTAGGTTCCAATGCAAATTGTGGATGTGCTAAGTTGAAATCTTTCCAAGCCCCGCCCATCTCATGGATGATTTAGTTCTCCATCTTTAATGGAGATTTCGCATGCCAACTCATATGTTCAAATTGATCTTGAAGACATGTACAATCTTTTTAGTCGATGTGTTATTGGAAAATACCTTAGAATCTTAAACGATATACTTGATTTTTTTGTAGTCACACCTCTTTATTAGGCCTAAACCGATCATGACCGCAAAACGCACCTTGTCATCGCTCATTTTCCTTATAAAATAACATGCAATCGTTGGGACATGATCGATCTTTTGGTATCCAAGACCCAACTTCTTCACCATTTTCTTACAAAAGTAATAGTTACTGTGTAATTTCTCACCGTCAGCAACATACTCTTAATTGCCTTCAAGAGTGACTCAAAACACTCATGGCTCATGTTGTGATCAGCCTTCGATGTTAAGTAATGTCGCCCACCGCAGCATAATGTAGTGTGTTTGGTGCAACCATGCCACAATGGCTTGCTACCCTCGCCTAACAACTTAAAGAAGTCTTTCGCATCGTAATTCATAGGTTACTCTCTCGCCTTGCTCCCAATCAAAATCGCCCTCGCAATATCATGGACCATTTCATTCATAACGATGAGTACTATCGCCTCAATTGTGTACTTGTGTGATGCCACCATCTCTCTCTCTCGCCCATGTGCCCACCAAAGATTCTTCATAATTTCTCATGAACCCGTAAACAAGTAAATGATAGTTTACCATGTCTCTCGTCCATATAATTTACATTCTTACACTTTAAACATGGACATCGATTCATGCGATTTACCATTCATACATTCTGGGTGACTATACGATACTCCAAAAACACTTGGCAACCAAATTTCTAAATTCAATCAGAAGATTTATCCGGCACTTGACTTTCGTCGTGTTATCCAACTACTTATTCCTAATAGAGGTCCATGATTCCACGGTACTACTACATGCATAACATTATAAATGTTAATTAACATATGACTTGAGCATACTTGTAACCATATGACTTGAGCATACTTGTAAGCATGCATAACTTGGTTGAGCAATTTATAGCTTCTATAACATTTTGTAGCTTTATTCTTATATACATAAGTGTTAAATACCCTTGTTAAAAAGATAAAAAAGCCTCTTTATTGACCATGTGTGTCTAGTTACCTTCTCTATTGCACTAACAGCTTCCTCAAAGATCGCTTATTTTGGCTTAACAAAATTTCAATAGCTTACCATGCTAACAACCAAGTTTGGCTTGGCCTCGTGAGGCTTGGCTAAGCTTCATGCGTGGCCTCGTGTGGCTCTCGTTGCCCCAAGCCCAGCCCATCAACTCTAATAGCCCCTTAATAGGCTCTAGTGGATCAACAATAGGCTCGTTAATAGTATAAATGTTCGCAACTCACCCGACTAATAAAAAAAAATTCACCGTAGTCTCCCTATAATATGGACTAGCCACATGCACGACAACATGTATATAAAGTCATTTCTAGGCACCCAAGACACAAACCAAGAGAAATATACAAATTCCTAATATAATAAGACCAAAACAATAACGATAAATCAGTATCAAGACTAGATAAACCAAATTACATTTCTAGAAAACACACTAATAAACCAAATTACAAATTTCTAGATCCAATCTAGGTTTGTGTCTATCAATGGGTAAAACAAAGATCAAGACTAGATAAACCAAAGCAATCTACGGGTTTTAGGAATGGAATTTATAGGAAGATTAATGGGAACCACCAAGAATCAAGACATCTAAATAAAATCAAAAAATAATCCTACAAAATTTGCTATATTGCAAAATGTAATAAGGAAACTAAAAGTTTAGGGATATACGTGTCGTAGCATGAAACTTAATTTCTACTTAAATAATCGCCGAGATAAATGTTACTATTCCATATATATATCAAATATACACACTATACCTAAACATGCATAAACAAACCAAAAATTGATACATTCTTTTCTCGCTCATACATTACATATCAAACTCAAATTTATACAAATTAAAACTTAATTGTAGAATATGTATTTACACAAATCAAACACTAATTGCAAGATACAATACAATACATATCAAATCCAAATTTCCAATATATCAAACCCAGTTGAATTCAAATTTCGATTAATATATAACAAATTAAACCCTAGATTAAATTTCAAAACTCAAATTGAACACTAATTCATTCGAGGATTCATCATTTTATAACAAAATAAATTAAAACCCTAAATTAAACACAAATTCTAGCATATTAAACAAACAAATTAAACCCAAAATTAGTTTACCGGTTGTGGTGAAGTGGTGGTGTGGCAGTGGTGAAGCGGGAAGTGCAAGTGGCAATGCAAGCAAGAAGGCAGGTGTCCTCTTCCCTACTCCCTCTTCTCTCCTCGTATCTCTTTTCTTTTTTTTTCTTCATCGATATCACGAACCCGAGTCCGAATAAGTTTTAGTTGATCAATGATGGCGTCAGCCGATCATTGCGGTCACGATTTTTTATGACGTGGTTCCCTTTAGCGATCGCAAGAATGCGGTCGCCGATATATATTGGTCGCAATAAATAAACGCCACCTTTTCACACCAATTTTTGGGAGGAAAACTAATGTCATTGATCGAAAGCAATGATCGCATGCGGTCACTGATAGTAAATTGCGACCAGATTCAATTACGGTCGCTGATGTTGGTCGTTATAAGTATTATCTGCGACCGGATATGCGGTCGCTGATATCCTTGGTCGCTGATAGGCCTTTTTCTTGTAGTGATTCAGATTCAAGAGGCGGGCTTGACAATTTTGTAAATATAATAATATTATATTAAATTTTCTGCTTTGGTGTTCTAAGCATTTTCCTATAAATAGGGTGCTTAGGTTAGAATTAAAAATCACACCGCTGAAATCTAAATCTCTCTCTTTCTCTCGATATATCGAAGCGTATTCTTGTGAGTATTTTAATACTTTGAGTGTTGCTATACGGTGCAAGTTCAAGTCATAGCCTATATCCGGTGTTTCAACTAGAAGTACTATCTTTTCGAGGTAAGAGATGTTATTTTCTTCATATATGATATTATTTCTTCAATATCATTATGCCGAAATATTGGTTTGAACATTTTAATCAAATTTGGAACTTTTTGTGTCGGAGTTACTATTCACGTATACGGCACTATTCACGTATATGGCACTATTCATGAATACGGCACTATTCATCAAAAAATGAAAATTTTCCTTTTCGTCCAAAATATCTATTATGGATATTAGCTTTGATTGTATCCATGTTTTGATCATTCTTGAATTTTACTTCACTATGATTATTTATGAGGTATTTTTGGACATTAAATAGTTGAAATACGAATCCTTGATATTTATTCTTTTGTTTCACTGGATTCGTTTCCTTTAAAATATTTTTCATCATCCTCAGTCCTAAATGATGATATTATTGAATATCTTTGGCCTGTAGTGCAAAGATTAATGATTTTATGATAAATATCTTTGGCCCGTGTGCAAAAAAGATGAGCAGTGTTGAGATGAACATGACCGATCGATGAATATCTTTGGCTCAGAGTGCAAATATGAATATTTGATTCAAGATGCATATTGATTGATGTTACAGGGATAAAATATTGATGATGGACTTTTAAATTCATAGATAGTAGTAGATTTCATTCTCTACGTAACTCTTCTATGAATTATTATTTTCGCTGCGAATATTGATCTAAAACTTGTTGTCTATTGTATTTTATTAGATTTTTCCCTGTTGAAGACTAACAATAATTTGTTCTATATTATCTTAGTCATAATATTCTTTACTGGGCTAGTATAGCTCACCTTTTTCCTTGTTGTTCCATTTTTCTCAGGAGGCGAGAATGTAGCGAGTACTAGTCGGGGTATGGAATGATGATTCTAGAAGTTGTTTAGTAGTCCTCACCATTTTTGTATAATAATGTATCAATTATTGTGATGAGGATTTATTTGGGTTTGGATATTGTCTAGAAGATAATATTTGTATTTAAACTCACAATTTTTATGATGTAGTAATAAAGTTGTAGTTGTTTCTGTACCATGTTATTGACGACTTAAAATGGGTGATGTATACCTATTTTGGGGGCGTCACAGTATACTCCCTAAATCCATAGCTATGAAGAACAAAGATTTACCTTTAACAAAGGAGGTGTAGCAGTCGCCATTATTCTCAAGATTGATATAAAACTGCTGAACTAATTTTGGGTAAGCTACCGAGGGAGGAGTGCTTAAGGAAGACAGACCACATGACTCAAAAAGACGATGAAGAGGAGAGTTTTAGTAGTAAAACATGTCTATTGATTTTTCATAGACAAAGGTTTTGTAACATATAGATGACTTAAAGCGAAGTTCGAAGTTGTGACCTCTAAAGAAGTCATCAGGAATATCATGCATGGAAACAGAGAGAGGGTTTACCGTCATAGGAGGGGAACTGAGTGAAGATTCCTTGACTGCTCTCTGTTTAGTGATCGTTGACGTCCCAATCGGTGGAGGAGAGGGTAAGCTAGCTTCAGATTTGACCGGAGAGGAATCGTCGGAGAAGGTTTGGACCGAGGGCTGCATCTGTTTCAGGCGTCGAGTAGTAGTAGGATGAGGAGGTGGTGATGGTAGTGACATCTCGTCGTCTGATTCGTCACGTATTTGTTTGGATCGCCGTGTTTTCATCTTCATGGTTGGGGTTTGAGAGATGTGTAGAGGCGCAGAGAGAGTTGAGATATGAAGAAGACAGAGAGAGAGAGAGCTTGGATTAGTAAAGTATAGTCTATCTTTTAAAGGCTGTGTGTTACCGAGATTTGGAAAGACGTGTTGCTGTGTTTGGGAATGAAGATCTTGAGCAGATACAATGAGCGTTATTATGGCACCTAGATATGCCGTGACTGTCTACTTTCCTTAAAGCATGCAGATCATATTTATATCAAACACATCCCGAGTTCTCTTCTTAAGGTACAGAACCGATCTTCCCCTAAAGGTTTTGTAAAGATATTTGTTAATTGTTGCTCAGTGGGGATGAATATCAATCTTATTAGTCTTTTGGATACATTGTCTCTAAGAAAATGGTGTCGGACTTCAATGTGTTTCATGCGAGAGTGTAGGACTGGATTTTTAGAAATATTGATGGTACTCGTATTATCATAGAATATAGGCACATTGTTAAAAATAACATCAAAATCGCACAATGTTTGACGCATCCACAATATTTGAGAGCAGCAACTTCCTGCTGCTAAATATTCTCCCTCAATAGTGGATAGGGCAACTGAAGTTTGTTTCTTGCTATGCCATGAGACGAGACTTTGTCCCAAAAATGTACAAGTCCCGCTTGTGCTTTTTCTATCTATTTGGCAACCTGCATAGTCAATATCTGAATACCCCATTAGATCAAAATTATCACATGTTGGGTAAAATAGTCCTAAGTTTGTAGTACCACTCAAATATTTAAATATTCATTTAACGACCTGTAAGTGGGATTCTTTTGGATTAGCCTGAAACCGAGCACATAGACACACGCTGTACATTATATCAAGTCTAGAAGCAGTTAAATATAGGAGGGATCCAATCATACGTCTGTATTTTGTTACCTCTACGTCCATACCTTTTTCGTCTGCTGTGAGTTTTATTGATGTACTCATTAGTGTGGTCTTTGAATTTGAATTGTCAAAACCGAATCTCTTGAGTAGCTCTTTTGTATATTTGGTTTGATGAATGAATATACCTTCATGATTTTGTTTAATTTGGAGGCCCAGAAAGTAATTGAGTTCTCCCATCAAGCTCATGTCAAACTCCTTGTGCATGCATTTGAAAAACCACTCACAGAGAAAATCATTAGCAGCACCAAATATAATATCGTCTACATATATTTGTACAATAATAATATCTTTATTTTGACGTTTAATAAATAATATAAAGTCGATTTTACCTCGTATGAACCCATTTGATAGGAGGTACTTACTTAATCTTTCATACCAAGCCTTTGGGGCTTGTTTAAGTCCATAAAGTGCCTTCTTTAGCTTGTATACATGTTGAGGGAACTTGTCATGCTCGAATCCAGGAGGTTGTTTGACATAGACTTCTTTATTTATGTAGCCGTTGAGAAAGGCGCTCTTGACATCCATTTGGTGTAGCTTAAACTTTCTGAAACAGGCAAATGATAGTAATATACGAATGGATTCCAAGCGAGCTACTGGGGCAAACGTTTCTTCATAGTCTATTCCTTCTTGCTGGTTGTACCCTTGAGCTACTAGTCTAGCTTTGTTTCATGTAATTGTTCCGTACTCGTCAAGCTTATTTTTGAATACCAATTTTGTTCCAATAATGGATACATCTTTTAGAGGAGGTACCAATTCCCACACTTGACATCTTTTAAATTGTTGTAGTTCCTCCTGCATTGCTAGAAGCCAATTTTCATCAAGGATGGCTTCTTTGGCATTTTTTTGTTCAATTTGGAATATGAATGCTGAGAAAGCACATATATTTTGTGCTTTTCTTCTAGTAATAACTCTGTCATTTATGTTCCCAATGATGTTCTCAGGAGGATGGTTTTTGATGTATCTCGCTGATTTTGGAAGTTGAATATCATGTATAGATTCTTCAGTAGCTTTTGAATTTTGGTCTTGTTGTTTGTCCATTTCAGCTTGCTGGATATATTCCTGATTTTCATTTTCAGCTTGCTGGATAGAGTCTTGGTCCTACTACTCCTCTAATTCATCATGCTGGATGGATTCAATGATCTTACTGTTTTTCTTTATTTGGTAGCCTGGATTTACAGCCGTCTCTAAATTTCCTGCATCATCTTCTCTTTCTTTTGGAATATCATGGTTAGATTCGTTAAATTTGACATGTATAGATTCTTTGATACTCATCTTTTGCACATTGTAAATGCGATATGCTCTACTGTTTTGAGAGTAACCAATAAATATTCCTTCATATGATCTAGCATCAAACTTACCCAGATTTTCGTTAGTGTTAAAAATAAAACATTTAGATCCAAAAACTTTAAAATAGCTTATGTTAGGAAGACGATTATTTAACAGTTCATATGGTGTTCTCAAAGTTATTGGACGAATCAATACTCTATTTAGCACATAACATGATGTGTTTACAGCTTCGGCCCAAAATTTCTTAGGAAGTTTACTTTCTTGAATTAGAGTTCTAGCCATTTCTTGTAATGTTCGATTTTTCCTTTCCACCACTCCATTTTGTTGTGGAGTTCTAGGTGCTGAAAATTCATGAGTGACTCCTTTTTTATTACAGAATATGATAAAATCCTTTTGAAATTCAGTACCATGATCACTTCTTATTTTTATAAGCTTAAGACCATATTTAGTCTCTAAATTTTTTATCAGCTTTTCAAACTCTTTAAATGCTTCATCTTTTGTTCTAAGAAAAAGTACCCACGTATATCTAGAGAAGTCATCAACTATCACAAAAGCATAGAATTTACCATTTAAACTAGCATGCCTTTCAGGACCAAATAAATCAAAATGGAGCAGTTGTAAGGGAGAGGAAGTTGATACCATGTGTTTGGCTGTGAATGATGTTCTTACTTGTTTTCCAAGTTGACACGGTTCGCATATACCATTCCTCTCAAAATTTATTTTGGGTAGCCCTCTTACCAAGTTCTTTGATGACAACTTTTTGATGAAGTCCATATGAACATGTCCCATCCTTCTATGCCATAGATTTGCTTCATCTTGGATGGTTGCAAGACACAATTCTTCCTCCTGTTGCTCAAAATCAAGAGTATATATTTCCTTCTCTTCGAGCAACTAGGGCAGCATTGTTAGCACCATGTGAAATTGTACATTTATCTTTCTCAAAATTTACTTGATGTCCATTATCCATTAATTGACTAACACTGACAAGATTGAACTCTAGACCGTTAACAAGATGAACATCATTAATATTAACCTTACCATTTCTGATTTTACCTTTCCCGATTATTTTGCATGAATGATTATCGCCGAATGTGACAGTTCCATGTTTCTTTTTGACATTTAATTCCACAAACTTTGATTTGTCACCCGTCATGTGACGTGAACATCCGCTGTCAAGGATCCATTTTTGAGAGGCTACTTTGGCTTTGAGACATACCTGTATGAGAGAAATACAATTTATCTTTTTGGTACCCATATCTTTTTGGGTCCACTCGTGTTAGTTGGAATCATATCACTTTTCTTTACCCATACAGCTTTGCTTCGATTGTTCTTTTTCTTTCTTGAGCAGTTTATTTCTAGGTGTCCTTTAACGCCACAATTTTTGCAAGTAGTAAAAGGTGTGCAATAATTTAATTTAAATGTTGATTTAGATTTGAGCATTTCAATTTCTTTTCTATGTGTTGGGTTATACCCTATGCCTTGTTTATCATAACTGGGTCATTGTTTTCCTAACATGACATTTAGATTTTCTTCCCCATGAACAAATTTAGTTAAAAAGGTTTTTAATGACTCTATTTCCTTTTGCAGTTCATCAGTTAAAGGGGTTTTATTAATCAATTCATCACCAAATGCATCAATGCACATGTCTCTCATTTTTATCTCCTTGTTTAATTTTTCAACTTCATCATTTAGTTGTTTTACCTTGTTGAACAATATTTTATTGTAATTATCTAAGAAGTCATTTTTCGCTGCTAATGTTTTTTCCTCATTGGTATGTGTTATTCTTTCTAATTCTTTCTTTTCATCTATCAATGCTTCTACTTCGCCCATTAGTCTGTTTACTAGATCTTTTAAGTACATATTTTTTCCTTTTAGTTTCTCATTTTCCCGTTTTAGCATAATATTAGAAAGAGGTACCTCACTGGACTCACCTTCAAGTTTGATTCTTTCTTTGAATTAGTCCCTTAAGTTTTCTCGACATCATGGCTATTTCATTATCCGAATTATTTTCAAGTTCTTCTTCAATTCCTGCCCTTAGAGCTAGTACTTTCTTTCGAGGAATTTCTTCCTCGTCATCATATCTTTTCAATTGATGCTCATACTCTTCTAGTTCACCAAAGAGAGTTAATGTATCCATAGAGGAAATATTTACAGAATCTTGAAGAGTTGTAATTTTGGATGCAAACCTTTTGGGCATAGCCCGAAGTAGCTTACGATTGATTTCGCTTTGTGGTATTGACTTGTCGAGCAACTTTAAGGAGTTTACAAGTACTAAAAATCGTGCTTGAGCCATTTTGATTGCTTCGTCTCTTTCCAGTTTGAACATCTCGTAATCATGCATGAGCATACTTAGCTTAACTTCTCTTACTTTGGAAGTTCCTTCGTGACTTACCACTAAAGTATCCCATATCTCCTTTGATGTGTGTTGCGAAGAAACTTTATCTATTTCAGATTGCACCATGTCATTTGAGAAGAGTGTTTATTGCTTTTGAATCGTATTATGACAAAGATGTATGTTTTGTAGAGAGTCCATCTCAAGTAGAGTTTTTGGAGTGCCATCATCTTTCCTTGGGATTACCGGTCCATTCTCTACCACCCACCATTCCCATGGGTCTCGCTTGAGATATATCCGCATCCAAAATTTCCAAAAGTTATAGTTTTCTATTCCGAAGAGTAGAGGAGGTCGGTTTGTTGATTGACCTTCGTGGTGAGCGTGTCCAAGTTGTGCCATGTCAGAATCTTTCCCTACAAGTCACCTTTAAGACCAAGATAAGTAGAGTCAAGCTCTGATACCAAATGAACTTTAAGTAGGTACACTTAGAAGGGGGGGTTGAATAAGTGTAGGCACAAACTATGTCCAACTTTTTTGATTAATAAAATTCCTTTGAATGCAGCAAGCTGGATTATAAAATCAGGATTTTGATTCAATCGATTTAATGAATATAAAGAATGTAGGCAGCTGGATAGATAGCAGAATGTTAATGAACAGAATGTAGTCACATAAACACCAGGAGTTTTATGTGGTTCAACCATCGCCTCTAGAATAGTAGCTTTAGTCCACGCCCAATACCAACTAGTATTGGAGACTCACTTTTATTAACTTCTTCCAATTACAATACAAGTTCTAGCAATTCGAACACCTTTGTTCCCTGTGCACCTATGCACTCTTAAGCACCTATACTTCCCTTAAACTTGATTGTAATAAGTTACCAATTCAAAACAAGATTACATGTAATATTGATTGAGATAGGAAAAAATAAAATAGACACTAAAGGTCTAATGATCAAGCAATATATTACTCACCAACTCAAGGCTCTAGTATGGAATGAAATGATATGCAAGAAGAATATTACCAGAATATATTCTATATGTTCTTCGTAGCTGCAACTCTGTTCTTAATGCAATCAATGTCTGTCTCAATGAAAAACAATTTCGTAGCTTGTATGCTATAACTTGTTGTGTATGTTTTTTGTGTATGAATGTATTAAAGAACTCAGTTTATATAGACCACTTCTAGAATATTACCGTTGCAAAGGTTTGCTGTTATGATATGCTAATTAAATCGCTTTGCACAAATCTTGTCGTTCTATATTGAACATGATATTCTCAGCTTGATTTTAATCACAGAGATTCTATTTTTTGAGATATCACGCCATCAATATTTAAGGCATAATTGATTTCCATTGCATGGGAGAAAGGCTTGATGTAGATTTCTTACAGTCCCAATTACACAATCGACAGTTATTATCTTATATGCCCATACACATGTGCTGACATGTTTCCATATATCTTAACATGCATTGGTCCGTTAGAATTATCCAATTAAGTTGCTCAAATCGTGAGACGAGATTATGACACATGATTTCTGCTATGAATGTGCAACATATGGTAATATATGCAATCAACTAGTTACCTTAATTAATTTCCTAGAATTAAGACCCTTGATTTATGACGCAATCTATGCAGCATGATTTATGATATGTGCTTACGTGAATCAAGGAGATGACAATGGATAGATTTATGGTATTGACTGCAATCGATCATTTACTTCAGATCTACCATATATGTATTGAATATTCAAGGTTTGATTTCATGTGTCATGCTAAGTAACATTGGTCATGCATATTTGAACTAGTGAGTTTAGCAGGTAGCTCACGTATGAGAGTGCAAGTATGATTGTAATGCGCATGTCCTAGAGCCTTATTTTGGAAAGTAATAATCGCTAAGATCTTACATATATTCCTAGGACACAAATTTGGTTTGCATCTTGACGTTTGAGCCTTCCTCTTTGAGATGTCACTGCTTTCCTGAAATGGTATATAATAGAATTAGTGAAATAATATGGTCATCATCAAAACATAGAGTGTGACATAAGTCAACATCACCCTTTTGATTTCATTGTTCTCTTCAAGAAATGAGAACGTAGTCGAGACTAGTCGGGGAATGGTGTGATGGTCCGAGATGGTGGCTGTAGTAATCGTCTCTATTCTATGAAATAATGTGATAATAAATGTAATGAAGACCCATTTAAGTTTGGATATTGTCTATGAGATAATATTCATGTATAAACTCTCAGATACGCTTTTTGTCGTATTGTATAAATGAAGTTTGTATTTAAATTTGTACCATGTATTTGGCTGACTCAGAATGGGTGATGTATACCTATTTTGGGGGCGTTACAGTTGGTATCAGAGCTTAGGGATATTACCCCTGGTTGAGATGTGAGACTAGAACTAGGAGGGGAGAGACGGGTAAATTCTTTGCTAGTATGACCTACCTAAGCTAATTTATTATTTAATTGGTCGGTCAGAATATAGGGATAATATGTGGCATGTCAATTAACCCTTATTTTGTGGCAGTGTTTGAAAATGACATATGAAAATATTGAGATAAGCAATGGAGCACATGAGATCGTTGAGGCACCACAGATCAATAACTAGGATAATGTGCATTAGGAAGGCAACAATCCTCATGTAAATAACAACACCGACTAAATGATGACGATGGGATGTTCAGAGGCTTTCTGCAATTCATGCAACATCAGGTGAGAGAGACTCTTGTACAAAATGCAGGTGGAAACACTGACAACTCACAGATGGTCACCGCTAAGCAGTTCAAGGAGCTGGGACCACCAGAGTTTTTGGGAAAACCAGAACCACTTAAGGCAGAGACGTGGATAAAGCAGATCACCAAGATATTTGATGTCTTGAGATGCTCCGAGGAGTAAAAGGTTCCCTTTGCCACCTTCATGTTGCGAGGAGAGGAAGATTACTGGTGGGAATCTATAAAACGTACTCAACCTGCAACACTGAAGATGTCTTGGGAGAAGTTTCAAGAATTGTTCATTGACAAGTACTTTCTCGAAATAATTCATCACATGAAGGAAGTGAAATTTATCAAGCTGGAGCAAAATAATATGACCGTGTCGTAGTACGAGGCTAAGTTTGCCGAGTTATCTCGGTTTGCATCCCATTTGGTTGATAATGAGGAGAGAATGACGCGAATGTTTCTAAGAGGTTTGAAACCCGAAATATGTCAATACCTCATTTTCTCACAAACTTTGCTTGTATTCAGATGTTGTGAATATGGCTCAATTATTAGAGCGCGATAATGAGTCAACCCAACCAAGAGAGAGCAGTCAGTAAATCGATAATACCAGTGGTAGCAGTCATCGAAGCGGTGACAACAAACGTGGAGGGAATCAACATGCCAGAAATAGTAATCACTTCGGTGGTAATCATGGCCAAGACAATAGAAGTGAAAATTTCAAGAAGAGAACGTTCAACAATGATAAAAAACAGCAACACTAACACCCGTTTTCAAGGAAGGAGAACGGCCACCGATTGTCTATGAGACAATATTCATGTAAAAACTCTCAGCTACGCTTTTTGTCGTATTGTATAAATGAAGTTTGTATTTAAATTCTGTACCATGTATTTGGCGACTCAGAATGGGTGATGTATACCTATTTTGGGGGCGTCACATTAAATGAAAGAGGGTGATTACCAAATGCTACAAGAGTTTAGTCTTAGGGGGTGTTTGATAAAAACTTAATAAATCTGAATTTGAATTTGAATGAAAAAAATTGTTTGATAATTGACATGTCAGAAACATCTGAATAACAGATTTTTATTATTTTACCTCTCTAAAAAAATTCAAAATTATTATAAATGTATTTAATATTACTTAATATAAGAGTTAATTTGTAAAAAAAAAAAGAACTTCATTCAGCTCATTCAGCCAAAAAAATGACACTAAACCATTCATCCCAAATCGTCTGAATGACTTACCAATTCAGCCATTCAGACGATTTTTTTTTCAAAACAAACACACTTAATGGCTGACCGATTCAGCCATTCAGATCTAAACAAATAGCCCCTTAGTCTCTTAATAATCAAGTTAAAATCTTATTGGAAAAAAAATTCTTACTATTAATTATGTAATTCACTAATACTTATATGAATCTATTTGTACTTATTCTGATATGCTTCCAAAGTGGAAATATTTTGATTTTTTTTTGAAAAAAACATGTAAAGTTAACATTAAGTTGTAAGTTTGTGAATTTAAGAGGAAAATAACAAAAAAAAACAAGTAAATTGTGGGGATGAAATTATGAAAATAGATAAAAGGAAAGGGTCAAACCAGCAATATAGACATTTTAAAATTATTAAAATAACCTAGACACTCGCAACTCGTGTTTCCCTCGTATCGTATGAACCATGGTATATTTCCCCTCACTTCTAAGTAGTACACATCTTGAAGAAGGCAAAGTTTGAATTTTGTAATTGTTTTGGAGACCAGTTCCAGTTGCTTACAAACAATAACGACTTCAAATCTCCTCCGGCAAATAGGTGGAGCACGGGTAAGATGCTAACTTTTTCAGTCGATTTTGATTTTGCGTTAAAGGCCATTAACTGTTCGACATAATGCTTCAGTGATTTTTTTTCTTAATTAGAAGCTCAGTTTGGTTAAATTAACGACGGATTCTTGGAAACTAGAGAAATAGAGTTAATCCAAATCAATTAAAAGCATGTACGTGAGAATTAAATTCATTTTATTAGGGAGAGAAAGAATGATTCTGGCATTTTTCACGGCACTAGTTTGAGAAAGTAAAGAAAGTATCAACTTATTAGTGGATTCTGAATTTCGAATACCACTAGGCAGTAGTAAAATTAAGCACACATATGAGCTTGATGTTTACATTTGTTATTTAGGGTATTATTGAGAGAGATGAAGATACAATTTTGGTTTTGCAAGAACTTTAGTTGTCAAACTAATGTATTTTCGGTATGCATTGTCTTCAAGGTTAAGCAAATGGAGAAAGTAACAACCTTTGCACGAGCATCGACAATGGGAGGTTTAAGAGCAATTGAAATCTACGAAAATTATAAATTACAGAAATTTGAAATTTTAATGGATCTATGAACAATTTATTCTCAAAATTTTGGATTTTCTACATCTTCAAATTTGGAACTTATGTGTTCCAATGTAGAGTGGCATTCTGAATTTAAGTGATGTGTATGTTTTGAAACTCATAGTCTTATTGGAGACAAGACCCAACCCAAAGGGAGAGAAATTTAAGGCTAGTGTTGGGCTAGGTCTTGCGGATTGGATCTATTCCATTATGGAGTAGGACTCTTCCTATAGGTAGCTTCAGTATACGTGTGTTGTACTACTTTGATTAGGGCATATTTACAGATATTGGGTGTAATTTGGGGATGAGGGTTTAGAGATACGTTCTCTTAATTGTGAGTTTTCTACATAGTTCTTGTACTTCTCAGAGTCAGTATAGTGGATTAATCTCTTTATCGACTGTGGACGCAGGACAAAAGCTGTACCAGATAATTATTGTTCGTGTTCTCTATTTTGTTTCCTGCTTTCAATGTTTGTTTAGAGGAATTATTTTTAATTGTCATAATATATAGAATTATGATAATAACTTGCGTTCCATAAGTTAATGTGAATTTACTGTAATTAGATACATGCTAGTACTTATATTATTGTATCATATTACAAATTCATGTAAATATTTGACGTGTTTGGTTCATGAAGAAGTACTGGTGACGATAAGAAAATGAGCATTGTACCTAAGGAGACAGTTGAGGTCATAGCACAAAGCATTGGAATTAATAATTTGTCTCCAGATGCTGCACTTGCTCTTGCTCCTGATGTGGAATATCGTATGCGTGAGATAATGCAGGTACATCAATTTTCTGTTCACAAGAAAGGACCTTCTTAGCTGTTTTGTTATCTTATATGAAGTAGTGACTAGTCATTAAATAACTTCTCAGATCAAATTCCTGGTTTCAATGCTGAGGCCATACAAGTCGACTAGGCTTTGGATTATGTGTGCATCACTTACTTTAAAGCCTTATCTTTCACTTATCAGAAATGAAAAGAACAGAAAAACTTTTGAAGTATGTTGCGGACACAACTAGTAACATATTGCTGTCTGAAGTTGTACGGTTACTGTATAAGATCTGGATATTAAACTATAAGTTGTTATATTATATAAAGATAAATATATTGGCAAGCACTATGAATCTTTTATCTATTTCATTTTCTTCTTTGGACTCTTAGCAAAACAGCATAATATTAAATGCTCAATTTTCATTTCATAAACCTCGAAGCAATCTCATAGACTTGTGAAAAATATTAGCAATGTTGAGCTATCAGAATAAGTATGATAAGTAATATATTCTACTATTGCCGGTATTCTTTTATAAAACAATCTAGTTGGTACAACATACATGCGGTTTATACCACTAGAAAAGAACTGAACATTGAAGTTTCTTATTGGATGAAAAATACATGACAGCTATCCTATTACCTCTATAATCTTTCATTTTGAGTAAACATAATACAAACTACAGAAATCTGTCCAAACTTGATCTCTCATGCATATGCACCAAGCTTAATGTTCTTATCCATCTGATAATATTAAGTAGAAATTTCAGTCAAAGTTTCATATAAAGAGAAATAGGAATATTAATTCCATATCAATTTGATGCCTGTTATAGAGTTTTTTTTCAAGGCATTGAGTGTTAAGCTTCGTATTATGATTCTCTAAATTAATATCAAGATTTAAGAAACCATTACATTTCTAGGAGAAGTTTGACGAGACTTGACCTAGCCAATGCTAGAGTGGGTTGGCAGTTGGCTTCCTAACCACTAGTCTGAACCATTGGTGTCAAGCTTCCTCTTAGGATTATTTTGCTCAATGCAAATAATACAATTTGGTTGTTCCTTTGTTTTCTGGACACATACATTATGGCCTTCTAACAAGGCAACGAGATAATTGAAAAAATAGCTCTTTGAATAGTACAAGACTAGAAGTTACAGGACACACTTCCGTTGTATTTGTTTCTGATCAGATAAAATATATGTATTAGGCATGAAGAGCTGTCATTTGCTCTTGAACTGTTGTTTAATAAGGTGAAGCTGAATGAGTATGGTGTTTTATTTACCTTGAATGAGTGTTGTGTTGTATTTACCGGAATAGTTAATTCAGTAATATGATGCCGGGAATTTTTTTACCCCTGTAGGTTGATGCTTAGAACTTCTTTCTAAGGAGGAAAAATTGTGCAGTATATTTTAGTAAAATAAGAAAATTAACAACCTAATGGAATTTCTTGTTTTGAAACTGCAGGAGGCAATCAAATGCATGCACCATTCTAAAAGAACTATATTGATGACTGATGACGTAGATAGTGCACTTAAATTAAGAAATGTTGAGGTGAATTTCAAATAATTGAATTTTATCTTATGGTGTTACCTTTATGTCTAATATTCGTTTGGGACTTTGACCTGAAGATTTATTGGAGAATCATCTAGAAATGGTTGCATGCAGACCTTACTGTAAACAGAGGATTTGGAATTCCAATGATTCTATCTTTTTGTTTTGTTAGTCTTCATAGGTTATTGAGTAATTGTTTGAGTAAGCCTTGAATGAGCCCCTCGAAAGCTTGATGCAAATAAACGAATTTTTGTTCTACGTCTCTGAGCTATGTATCCACATCTAAATTTGGTCATTTAATAAATGAAACTTTGACGAAAAACTAACATATTTCCTTTCTTTCACATGAGTTTTTTAAAAATTAATTTATGCATTATAGTAAGTAGTTCACCTCTTTGGTAGAGTGAACTATTAACTTTATTGTGCTACCATGTGGTGTTTGGTTAAACATGAGACTCTAATACAGGCATATTTTGCAGATTTTTTATCCACCCTTGGCTTTATTGGAATAGGCTTCTTATTTGCATTATTTAATGTTTAGTTCCCATTGATAAATTATGAGAAGTTGAGATCAAATGCATGTTCATTATTTCATGTATCTTGCTTTAATGTTACATATCTGAGCAGAAAAGGCTAGATGTTAATTTTATCGCTTCTCAATGCATGGAAAAGAGCATAAAAAAAATGTATCTGTTGTACTTAAAAGAATTAATGTGTAAAAGTTTTGGAAACGTTTTCTTGACTTTTATAAAACTTATCTTAAACATGCATTATGAACCGGTTTTGAATGATATTTTACCTCAGCCAGTATATGGTTTTGCCTCTGGTGATCCTTTGCGGTTCAGAAGAGCGCTTGGACACAAGGATTTGTTTTACATTGATGACAAAGATGTGGATTTTAAAGATGTAAGAAAGTTCGATTTTGCAAACTGTATAAATAGTTGGAGCAATCTTCTATGTTCCCTTATCTTTTCTCCATTTATTTGATTCATAGGTGATTGAAGCTCCTCTGCCTAAAGCACCATTGGATACTTCAATTGCTTGTCACTGGCTGGCTATTGAAGGTGTACAGCCTGCTATTCCAGAAAATGCTCCAGTTAAAGGTCTGGTCTGTCTTTAATGTTAAGGACAAAAAATAATAATATGTTTTCCCGTAGTTCAAATCTGAATGCAATATGATTTCAGCTCACACATCACCAAAGCAGCTAGTTTTTTAGTTTATATATTAATATGTTTATTATAACCTTTAGCAAGTCCTACAAGCATGCTAATGAATTCTAGCACCTTTGAAATCCTTATTTGTATAATGGAATCGCATGCAGTTATTAGTTAAGTTGATCATATAACGAGACACGTTGATAAACTTTTAGCTTGAAATATTTATGATAATTGTATCTATACCATGGGAAATTTAAACTATCAACTTGGGGATTTACTTCACTATATTAGTTCGTAGTCCTGAATAAATGATTCCCTCTGATCTTCAGGCCTCATTTTTATATATCTCACTTTTGTAAAACCCCATTCTGTTGCCTTAACTATCAGCTGTAGTGGTGAAGCTGCCTTTTGAATTTATTTCTTATTTGCAGCTATTACTGCTCCTGAGACAATAAAAGCTGAGCAAAAAGATGATGAACTACCTGTCGATATTAGATTACCTGTAAAACATGTTTTGTCTAGAGAGCTTCAGGTATATGATTTTATTGTTTCTCCTTTACATAGTTTCTTATTTTTCTTCATACTATTATTATGCTGACATCACCTTTTCTGTTGCAGTTATACTTTAATAAAATTACTGAGCTCACATTAAGTAGGTCTGATTCGGTTCTTTTCAAAGAGGCCTTAATGAGTTTGGCCACCGACTCAGGACTGCATCCTTTAATTCCTTACTTCACATGCTTTATTGCAGATGAGGTATTTTTCAGCTACCTTTTAATTAAAGCAAGTGAATTTTTTTGTCCTTTTATTGCTCATACCAAGTCTTCTATTTCCGCTGATGTTAGGTTGCACGTGATTTGACTGATTTCAATCTGCTGTTTGCTTTAATGCGTGTTGTTTGGAGTCTTCTCAAGAATCCTCACATACATATAGAACCTTATGTAAGTCGCATGTTGATTCATTTGGTTTGTATGGTAATGCTGACAAGTTTGGAACTAGACTTGGTATATCTATTATACCTAGATCGCGATTCGATGCAGTATGTGGACCAAGCGATGGTTTATCTAATGGGTCATTCTTTCCCTTCTCAGCTACACCAATTGATGCCATCAGTTGTAACCTGTCTTGTTGCAAAAAGATTAGGAAATCGGTTAGCGGACAACCACTGGGAACTGAGAGACTTTACGGCAAACCTCGTCGCCTCTATATGTAAAAGGTTAGACTTGTAATTTGTTTTATTTTGTTTTACCATGGGAAATGATTGCTTTATTTCTGTAGGATGAACCAATGTTAATCTCATATGGAAACATGTTTTCAGTTTACTTATTTCGGAAGGCAGATAAATTAGTTGTAAATGAGCTTCTGTAATCAAGTAGATTGTTAGAATGAAGCTTCTGACACGCTAAGGCTTTAAATACTTTGTAATCTGTCTCCTGAATTCCTTTGGTGGTTGGGCCATGGGTTTATCGCTTCACACTATGATTTATTTATTAATCAACCTCATTCAAATTCTATTTCTACCGTCCCGTGTGATCCCCAATAATGGATTTTGGTCATTATAATTTTAAACAGTGGATTGCTTGAACTTTTCTACAGAATGTTGAAGAGTATATTGTATGATAACTATTCAGGTGATTTACCTCTGATTTTTAAATTTGTATTCTAGAAATTGTCAGTATATACTTTGTCCGATGCTAGAAATTGGTAATATTGTTTTTGTGAAATAGAGAAGGAAAGATTTCTTAAATTTACCTTTTATTGTTATTCAATCACTGCTTTTAGCAATTCATAGACATTGATTTGTTATTCTATTTAAACAATAAATTTGTTATATATCAGGCCACTTCTATCTCGATATAGTTTTTTCTGATATAGAAACAGAGTTAGATTTTAAATACTTCCAAGAGTATATTAGACAAACCATTGGTCTGCTTTTCTGTGAGAGAGACTTGTAATTAGAAAGATAGGATATGCAAATACCTGGAATAGTTTGAATATTGCGTTTGATTTATATGTAATAATAATAATTTATATGTATGTATGATTATTACTCAGATCTTATTTGTATAATATACACTTTGTTTCTTCAAAAAATTGTACTTTCTTTACATGGAAGAATGGCATGTCTACAATCAAGGGTTGTTTGTCATGTTTTGACACGCGGCAAGAAGTGTTATACATGTGTTTAATGTTGAGAATTTTTACCTTGGGGAATATTGGATATATATCCTAGTCTCTGAGAAGTATAAACATTCCATGTTTGGCAAGGGCACATTTAAAATTTTGAAGTTTCTTGCTCTCTACTATTCTTCTCCTCAGTTTAACAATATTTTTTTGCAGGTTTGGGCATGTTTATAATAGTCTCCAAACACGTCTCACTAAAACTTTGCTCCATGCATTTTTGGATCCAAAACGAGCAATGACTCAACATTATGGTGCCATCCAAGGGTTAGCGGCACTTGGACCTAATGTGGTATTTTCTGCTTTCAAATCCTAGCTCCAGTATTCTTCTTCTTTTTTATGTTTTGTTTTGGCCTCTTCTTGATTAGTATCTTATTAATATATCAGACACATTGATTAATTGTTCAAATAAATCAAACGAAGGAAATAAGAGCTGATGGAGAGCAAGAGAATAAAGATGGCCTTTATAGTTTTCTTTCATGTTTAGTGATAAGATATCTATTATAAGCACCCAAAACTTGAAAGACTTTTTTTCTTTATCATTATACTGTGCTCCCAGTAGATCCAACATTGAATAAGATAGGAGTATTTACAGTTAAAAAAGGAAAAGTCTTTGCCATCGTCATACATACAGATTTCTTATACCTTGTTTCTAGTATTTAACTTTTCCATGGTATTTTTTTGTTGCAACCTCTGACACTGCATTTGGGCAGGTTAAGCATATATACTTCCAAATCTTGAGAGCTATCTAAAACTTCTTGAAGCAGAGATGCTTTTTGAGAAGCAAAAGAATGAAATGAAAAGGCACGAAGCTTGGCGTGTTTATGGGGCCTTGCTGGTTAGTAAATTGTAGAAACAGATGCTTATGGTATGACATGTCACAATATGTGATTGTGCTTGTTGTAACAAGGCCTTTCCGTTTTCAGCGTGCTGCAGGTCAAAGCATGTATGATAAGCTAAAGATGTTTCCGTCTTTAACTTACCCTCCTGCACATACTGTCTGGAGGACCAATGCAAGGGTTATTACAAGAAGTCCAACAAGTACGTTCTACGAACATCCCTTTTGGTTTCATTAAGCACTATGCCTTCCACTGATAATTACCATATTCTTTTTTCGTCCCATGTATAGTCAACCGAACAATATAATCGGAAAAATTTAAGTAATATAGCTTGAAGTATTCGGTTGATGTGATTGGGTAAGCAATATAATATGAATATCGGCAGAGGATTACTCATTATAAACGTTTGTTCTTAGTAGATTGTATTTGTTGTCTGACCCTTATTCCATCTTTATACTCAAAGATAAACGCAAGGCAAGTGTGGAAGACTTGGGGCAGCAGTCTCCCTTGAAGAAAATTGCTAATGATGGCACAATAGTTACACCGTCAGATAACTCGTTGCTGACTGACATGCAAGTAGAAACAAGGGTTCCTGCTTCTTTGGGCGTTTCTGATGCAAGTCCTTCGTCATCATCACAGATCCTTAGCGAGAGTGAAAAAGGCAGCAGAGGAAGAAGAGATGGGGGTGAAAACGAGGCATTAAGGATGAGAGCTGTCCTCAACCAAGCTTGGAAGGATGATTTGAAATCTGGGCAGCTTTTGGTATCATTGTCTGAACTGTTTGGTGAAAGAATTTTCTCCTTCATTCCAACTCCAGAGTTGTCTTTGTTTCTGTAGCAATTTGGAAAAACAAATGCTAGAGTTTATGCTATAAATCTCTGATACACAAATAGATGAATTTAATGTGCATCATGTATGGTGGTGTTTCATGGCTTGGGATTTTGGGACTCTGATTTTGGAATGTTCCCAGAAAATTATGCCTTATATAATACACACACACAGTCAGGTACAAACTCTCCATCACCATCCGATTTTTGCTAGGTTAATTAATTCAAGAAAATTTAACCAGTCACAAAATAAATCAGAGTCCAGAAATTAAATGATCAAAGACAACATATTTATCTCCCTCCGTCCCAAATTAATTGCTCAGTTTTGACTTTTTTAAGTCAAGATGACTATTTTTAGAATTAATAATTAAGTATATATAAATATATTTCTAAAATTATAAAAATTAGGGTTAGTAATAAATTGTATATACTTTTTTTTGGTTATAATTTTTTCACCTATATTTTAAAAAAAATAGTAAAAAGATTAGTTTTAAAAATGATCAATTTAACTTAAAAAATCAAAATTGAACAATTAATTTGGGACGAGGGGAGTATTTCGGAAGACAGCACATTTTTATCAAGTTCAGATAAAAATGAACACGACACTAACCTAGGGATCTAACCCTGGCTAGAGCATGCATGCATGCATGAGCGGGAAAATGAACAGAACTAACCCACTTGCATGCACTTTATTTATATTTTGGATAAGTAGGTATGCATGACTATATGGTTGGTTAAGTATTAGTTGAATTCATATTAACTGGAACCACATGGGTTGATTAATTATTTTTATTTATTTAAATTGGTTAAGATTTGGAATTATATTTTTAAGGGTCATTAACATTAATATACAATAATTAGAAAGTATTTACAAAAACAATACATCCACAAAATAATTACAAAAATAACGTAACACAATAATACGTTGCTAAAATCACGGAGCATTAACTCCTTACACGTCAGTTACCGACTTTCATATTTGCAACCAACCGATTCTAAATTCAAACTAATGAAGAAAACAGGCAACTACATATCGAAAAAACAGAGCAACGACAGATCGGAGAAGACGAATTCTCTGACGGCGATGCAACTTTGAGATCGGAGAATATCGGAGAAGATCAACAACAACTTCGAGATCGGCAGACCGCATTACGAAGTTTCATATGTAATTATACATTGTGTTTATGCTTTTGATTTACAATCAGTAACCAGAAACTTACGTACTATACTGATTGTTGATTGTTGATTGATTCGTTACAGATTTGTATACTGAGGTATTTGAGTTTAAAGTTTACATGCATATAGTTACCCCGTGGTTACTACATACTCGTATATTAGTTACCTTTCTTAAGTTTTTTGCTCTTTAATTGGTCACAAAGTCAAGATTATCGATTGTTTTGATTGCAAAATGCATGTAAAATATGTTTTATATTACAGTTACTAAGTACATATAAATTGGTTTCTGTTTATTATTGATTTGGTTACTGTATAATGTTTATTTGGTTGCTGTATACTTTTAATGTATATTCTACTGATGTTTTTTATATTGATGGTTACTTATTAGATACATTGGTTACCTTCCTGCAACTGTTGGATCTTTAAGTACATATTGATATTTTTTTTATATTGATTGTTTTTGCTGTAAAATGCATGGAAAAATATGTTTTATGTTATGGTTACTAAGTAAATATATGTTGGTTACTGTCTAATCTGGATTTGGTTAGTATATAATGCTGACTTGGTTACTGTATAATATTACCATAGTTACTGCATAATATTACTGTGTTTTATACTAATTTTTTTATATTGATGGTTACTAATTAACTACATTGGTTACCTTCATACATCTATTAGTCTTTAATTTGTAACAAAGTCATTACTGATTGTTTTGGTTATAAAATGAATGTGTAAAAATGTTTTTTATATTCTGGCTACTAAGTACATATATCTTGGTTACTGTCTAATATGTATTTAGATACTGTAAGGTGTTTATTTGGTTACTGTATAATGTTATTGTGTTTTATAATTATTTCTTTTATATTGGTGGTTACTTATTGACTACATTGGTTACCTTCATACAACTGTTAATCTGATTATATATATTGGTTGTTGTATACTATTTAATTGGTTACTGTATAATGTTTATTTGGTTGCTGAATAATATTAATGTACACTTGTACTGATGTTTTTTATATTCATGGTTACTTATTAGCTACATTGGTTACCTTCATACAACTGTTAGTCTTTAGTTAGTAATAAACACATTATACTGGTTATTTTGGATTGTAAAAAGCAATGAAAAATGTATTTATTTTCTGGTTACTAAATAGATATATGTTGGTTACTGTTTAATCTGAATTTGGTTACTGTATAATGTTGTTATGATTACTGTATAACATTAGTGTGTTTTGTACTGGTTTATTTTATATTGATGGTTACTTATTGACTACATTGGTTACCGTCATACAACTGTTAGTCTTTAGTTGGTAACAAACACATTATACTAGTTATTTTTTACTGTAAAATTCAATGAAAAATGTGTTTTATGTTCTGGTTACTAAGTAGATATATGTTGGTTACTGCCTGTGACGCCCCCAAAATAGGTATACATCACCCATCTTGAGTCGCCAAAAATATGGTACAAAATTCAAATACAACTTAATAATACAGCGGTTGTGTAAAATATGACAAAACATATTCTATGAGTTTTAATACAAATATTGTCATATAGACAATATCCACACTCAATTGAGTCATCGTTACATTTATTATCACACTATTTAACAGAATAGTGAGGACTACTAATGCTATTAACTAGACCGTCACTCCGTTCCCCGACTAGTCCCTACTACGTTCTCATTTCCTGAAGAGAACAATGAAAGTAAAAGGGTGAGCTCAACTAGCCCGAAGAAATATTATAACTAAGATAATGCGAATAAATTATCGTTAGCCTTCAACAAAGATGTTAAAACCGATACAATATAACAAACATCAAATTTAAGCTGCGCAATGAACAAGCAATCCATTAAAAGAGTCAAGTGGAGAATAAAATCTACTATCTTTTATGATTTAAAAGGTTTTTCATCACTTTTATCATTTGGGACTCGACTTAATAAATAATCCACATCATCCACGTACTACTACCGAGGATATTCATTTAGTATCACAACCACAAATTATCCATGCACTCACAAGCCGAGGATATTCGTGTATTCATTAATGGTCATGATCATGCCAACAAGCGTCCATTAATGCACTACGGGCCAATAATGAGGACTTTTACCATATCATTTGTAACATTACGGTCATGATTATACCGATTAATCCTCGGTCATAATCATACCAAGTCCATCTATGCACTACAGGCCACATATGACTTTCAACATAATATAAACATGAGGATGATGACAATGATATAAGAATTTAATAAAACAAGTTCAAGAATTAATTTATCCAGGTACTAATAATGTCCAAATTGTCGACATGATACTTCTTTGTAGAGTAAAATTCAAGAATGCTCAGAAGAATATTTTCATGAAAAGATATTGGATGAAGCGCAAATATCAAGGATATTCTACTAATTTCATGGAGTATAGAAGTCAAAACTTTAACCAATTGAGTATAATAGAATATATGAAACTACAAATGGATTTTCGCCCGCCATACGGTAATCCACGTATACAGATCATTTCCACAATTTAATAAGGAATGAATACAAATGATCATTCACCATGCATGTGGTAATCCACATGAGCGCAGAGTTATTCCAACGAGTAATAATAAAGAATGGAATAAATGAAGGATTCACCATGCGTGCGATAGACTACACATCTGAGTTATTCCAAGCGAGAAGAATAAAGAATGGAATCGGTCGTGCGAACGCATGCGCACAAGATATATTTCGACAGAATAATAAAGAATGGAACCAGTCGTCGCAAAATTCATAATCGACAAGATATTCAACAGAATAATAAAAATGGAATAACAACGAAATTACCATGCATGCGATAGATCGCACGGATGATAGTTATTCCAATGAATAATAATAAATAATGGAACCCGGTCGTGCGTAAGCATGTACGGGATATTCTAACAGAATGATAAAGAATGGAATAATGAAGAATTTCACCATGTATGCGATTGCAGATATACATGTTATTCAATGAACAATAAGGAATGAAATAATAGAAGTTCTCTTCATGAATCTGAAAAAATAATACCCCTTACGAGTATA